>JAUJYZ010000171.1:0-211565 GCA_033675265.1 Actinostola sp. cb2023
AACAAAAACTAAAAAATTTAAATGCATGTCCGCTTGGATTTCAAGGAGAATTCATTGGATGACTGTGAATTCCACGTTGAATTCACTCGAAATAGGCGATATCGCCACTCGTCGCTTCGCGAAGTGTTGCGATATCGCCTTTTCTCGTGAATTCAACGTGGAATTCCCCTCGTCATCCCAATGAATTTTACCTATAGAATTCAAAAGAATAAGTTTGACGTCAAGCGCGGAAAATTATGCATTGTGGGATTTATTCCCGGGGGGGAGGGGGGTGGGGGGGACTCACCTTATAAAAGGGGGTAGGGATGCTCGTCGGAAATTTTGAAAATGACCCCTAAAAGGGACCGGAATCTTGTCTTGGTGGGCGTGGCAGCGAATATTTTTACCCCTAAAAGGGACCAATTTAAAAAGTCATTTTAATAGTATAAAAGACACTAGCATCAAACGCCTTCCACTCCTACAAGTTTAAGAAAACGTCATATAAATCTTTAAAGCAGGAGCCCATAAGTAGGAGCGTCCATACGGTATTGGATAGTGTCACAGCGTTTTCACAAGTGTGGTTATTTTTAGAACAGTTTTCCCGCAAATTTTGACCAATCAGAGAACGTCTCCGGTATGACGTTTTTTTATGAATTTTGATGAGATGGCAGGTAAAATAAAGATGGCATCTGATAGCGACAAAGAGATTCTTCAAGTGAGCTAAACTACGAATCGTCTAGTGATAGTGAGAGCAGTAATGAGTCATTCGGCCGGTACATCAAAATCACTTGAAAGTGATATATAGTGGTGACGATTGTGCTTCTAAAGACATCCAAAGCAAGTGGTTGGCTTTTTCTTCGGGTAGTAGAAGAGCACAGAATGCGTCATCAGAATGGAATTTATGAGTAGTGATACTGACTGCATATATGTACTGAGAGGTATTAATATTGTCCATAAAATTGCCAAATGGAAATGGAAATACGACATGGAAATCTGGCAATTTGGCAATGTGGGAAATTTGGGAAATGTGGAAATGTGGCAATGTGGAAATGTGGAAATCTGGCAATGTGGCAATGTGGCAATGTGGAAATCTGGCAATGTGGAAATCTGGCAATGTGGAAATCTGGCAATGTGGAAATCTGGCAATGTGGCAATGTGGAAATCTGGCAATGTGAAAAATGTGGCAATGTGGAAATGTGGCAATGTGGAAATGTGGCAATGTGGAAATCTGGCAATGTGGAAATGTGGCAATGTGAAATGTGGAAATCTGGCAATGTGGAAATCTGGCAATGTGGAAATCTGGCAATGTGGAAATCTGGCAATGTGGCAATGTGGCAATGTGGAAATCTGGCAATGTGGAAATGTGGCAATGTGGAAATGTGGAAATGTGGCATGTGGAAATCTGGCAATGTGGAAATCTGGCAATGTGGAAATCTGGCAATGTGGAAATGTGGCAATGTGGAAATCTGGCAATGTGGAAATGTGGCAATGTGGAAATCTGGCAATGTGAAATGTGGCAATGTGGAAATGTGGCAATGTGGAAATCTGGCAATGTGGAAATCTGGCAATGTGGCAATGTGGAAATGTGGAAATGTGGAAATCTGGAAATCTGGCAATGTGGGCAATGTGGAAATCTGGCAATGTGGAAATCTGGCAATGTGGAAATGTGGAAATCTGGCAATGTGGAAATGTTCAACCGGTATCCCTGTGGCTCGATGAGAACACGCACAGACTGGTCAGCGGTAGTATTATTGTGGCAGCCATTTTGTTTGCTTCGAGCCATGTCCGGCCTTCAGAGTTCAGGCTCTCTATTTTTGTTTTGGTTTGGCCTTTGGGCTTTGGGGCAGGCTATTTCTTTCGACCAGCTGATATTCTAAAATGCAAGGCTTTTCCTTTTACATTGTCCAATAACGTTCATGATCATACGGATACGGAAATAATTTAATTATTCAAACAAAGGTACGTTTGTTGTTTTCATTGTACGATTTTATTTTGTGTAGTTTAACTTTAATTTCATCCACAGTACAATTTTTGCTTATGCCTTTAAATAATATGGCTACACTAAGCTTACATGTACAAAGCTCTCAGCTACTGTAGCTATGGTATTAATAAAGAAAGGGACTACAAACTCGAACTGTAGCTATCAAATCTCAAATAACGGTATCTAATCTTTTGGAGGAGATTAATGATTGTTTAACAGTCGATCGATTATTGACATGACAAGCTTAGGATTGTAACATGCAAGCAGTGGGAGTGATTATTTAACCTGTGAACTACATACTAAATATATTATGATCTTTTTGTTTACTTTTATGTTACAAAGCACTCCAAAGCCTGCATGAACACGTACAAGTCAGTCATTGTCCAGATGAAAAGACTACACTACTACAATAAAGTCACGTGATTCACGAATGTATTCAATTTCCTCGCATGGAATTTCAATTTGAGATGTGAAAGTACATGGCATTGTGAAAACTGAATGCAAATGGCGCTAGTATCAACTCGCAGTTCCGCATGCAGAAATTGAAAACATAATGAATCATGTGACTTTATTGTAGTATTGTAGTCGTTTCATCTGGACAACCTTTTTGAGAATGACTGTATGTACTAGTTTAGTTTTAACGAGCACTAACTAGTCCAATATAGATAAAATATAAAACAAATATATATATATTTCTATATTTTTGTGTGCTCTGCACACACTTAAATCTAATTTATATCAACCACAATGCCTAACACTAACTAATAAAATGTTCTCAAAACTGAACAACAAGATCAGGATCATTGCATCCACTGATGTACAACATGTAGAAATGTATGTTTATGTGTGTCTGTATGGTAGGGGGTATATATACTCCCCTTCATATATATATTTTTTTACAGAGATAATAATAATAATAATCTAAGATCTAAGTAATCACCGCTACCCAAATTTTCTGGAGTACCCCCTCCCCCCCTCTCTTCCCAGGAGAACATTATCGTATAATTTATAAGACAAATATGTTCTGTCTCCTGCAGATCGACTGATATTCTGGAAAGAGGAGTGACTCCAAAGTGGCAACAGTATTAGGGACAGACAAAAACATTATTGTAAACGGCCATCAATTGACTGACCCCCACCCCTAAGGGTGTGTGTTTGCATAATAACAAGTTTATATATGTAATTTATACACGATCTTCGATTTTCTCTGCTATTCTTAGAGAGCTTAAACATTATACATGTATCCATGAAAAAGTAAGTAACAGCAACTACAAAATGTAAGAGTATAAAGTATTTTATCATCTTCTAAATAAATAACACAACTTGAAAATTATGAATTCAAGCATTAACAAGCACATATGACATGCTGTTTACAAGCATTTGTTCCAACTGCAAGATAATGGATGTAAATAAACAGTCACCATCTGTTGGCACTTGTAAAATTTGGAATCCCAGTCCAGTCAGTAACTAGTATGAAAACGGCAAGTGATGTGTTGCTTATAAATATGAAAGAATGTCTTGAAAACCTCTAACGTTCAGAATAGTCAGCTCAAAGTTTGGAGTAGCAGGTCAAATGTGCCTGTAAAAACAATTACTCAATCCTTTTTTGTTTGTTTCATGGATATAATGTAGGCTCTCTAGACTAGTATTCATGCAACACTGTGATAATCAGACTATGAAAAAGCTCTAACCTTGCTTATTTCGTTCTGTTGCTGTTGAAAATGACTATCATAAGGTGAATGGCATAAAGTTTCCCATTTTTTTCATTAATCATTCATCTTCAGTTGGAAGACTGGTGGTGTTGTAGATTGATTGCAACTTGATTCATGTACATCTCTCTAAAGAGGGTTGCCTGCTGGGTCAAATGCTTTAACTTCCCTTCAATTTGTTTTTTACTTTTTGTATTGACAAGCAATGGCAAGGAAGTGGACTGAATAACAGTACAGATGGAATTAAAAGTGTTCATTAAAAATGAAACATCATATAACAGTGAATCACAATCTGGCTTTCTGGTTAATGTGGAACGAAGTACTTCTATCAAGATAGTCTCCAGTTCTGACCATGATGTATTTGAGACAATAATGCCAATATTTCTTTCACTAATCAATTCCAGGCTGCTTAAATTGTTTTTCTGAATGGCATGTTTTTCTCTTTTTCTCTGGCTTGGGGTGTTGACATTTGGTTTTTCTGAATTATCTCTCTTTCCATAGTAATTGTTGCAGTTGAAGCATTTACAATCCTTGCATGCTCTCTGTGCAAGGAAACAAGGGCAGGACACCCTTCTCTCCCCAGGGACTTGAACACAAAATGACTTTAGGCCTCCATCATGTGATCTTTTTTGAGCACCACCCTTTCCACACCTACAAGGCTTTTGTGAATCCAATGTTTCTACCTTAGGAGGTACTTCAGATGGATGATCAGATTTTGGTAATTCAGACTTTTCATTGAAAATCACAGCATCATAGTGTCCAGGACCTGCATTATTAAAAGCAAGGTATATTGGTGTTGTTATCAATGGCTTTGACCTGGGTGAGATGGGTATGACAGAAAAATGCTCCATTGATGTAAGGACAACCATTGACATCTGCAATACATTTGACAGTCCTAACAGCATCATGTTTCCTAGCTGCCCACAGAACACTCCCTGATTTCTGTATTCACCAGCCATGTCTTCTAATGCAATTTCAGTGAGAAATTTTTGGTATTCCTCTTTATTTGATAACCACTCCTCCACCAGCTTTGCTCTTAAAATGACTACTTTCTCAGGCAATGACTTCTGAGCAAGTCCTAATTTCTCTACAACACCAGATACTTTGCTGTTTACAAGCATTTGTTCCAACTGCAAGATAATGGATGTAAATAAACAGTCACCATCTCTTGGCACTTGTAAAATTTGGAATCCCAGTCCAGTCAGTAAAGATGTAAGTTTAGCACTGTTTTCATCAAAATATTCCGCATTACAGGTGAATGTATCGAATGCAAACATTGCTTCTTGGTGCATTAGATTAAAAAAACGTGGATTGAAGATGGAAAAAAGGCCTCTCTCTTTGAAAGTTTGATAGGTAGTGTGAATTAAAATTGTTTCATCAATAATTGATCTTAAATCCTCCTTAGTTAGGTGATTTCCCTCGTCCATTTCTTCATCCATTATTTTATCATCTATGATAGACAAGTCTAGGTCAAAGGTACATGGTTGACATGACTCCAAAAGAACTTTTGGCAAATACTGCTGAGCTGCACTACTGTGTGGAATCCCAAAAGTCTCACTTGCTTTAAAATCTTTTGGTACTTCACTAATGAACCAGTCAACAGGAGGGATCACAGCCTTGCTACCAGAAATTCGCTTTTCATTCCATGCATAGATGTAAGTAGTAAACAAAGCTAAAGCCATTACCAGAGAAAGTCTGTTTCGCTGTAGTGCATTCTTTAACCATCTATGCAGATTCTCATTCCTTTCAGACCCACATCCCACAGGAATATTTGACACACATCCTTCAGTAACATGTTTTCTTAGTTTTCTTATTTCATCTAATGCCTTGACATTTAATATGGGTCTATTTTCAAAAGCTATATTTTTCCACTTCAGTTCAAAGATGTCCATATTCTTCAGAGTTTCCTCTGATGCTGGAGTTTCTTTCGATCTGGTAGGTTCGATGTCATCTCTTTTCCTGAAAACTTTACTGAAGTCACTGGCACAGGCTGCATGGAAAGGGTGTCGTTTTGGCATTTCAGTAACCACCCTAGATACCGCATGGAAAAGGTCTAACTTAACATGACAACTAGATGAGAAAACACTGTGAAGCTTTCGCTTCCAACTGCAACAGTTATCAATGTAACATGTTTTTATAACCTGATTTTTCCGATCACAACGTTCCTTAATTCCCTGCAATAGTTTTCTGATGTATTCAAATGAAGTTCCTTTTGTAAATTGCCAACCCATGACTTGACCCTTTTCATTCAATATACAAAACAAAGAATCAAACAGTTTTTCCCATTTGTTATCAGACTTTCTTTTGAGTCCTATGTTACAAGCCACTTTAAATGTATGATCCATTGAAATCCATCCGTTAGTTCCCGGGTCAATTTCCATCATTCTTATTGTATATCGATTTTCTTTCTCCATGAAATCTGCAAGGAACACGCTCTCAATAAAATCATTACTGGGTGCATTCCACATGGCCTTTATTTCCTTGTTTACATTGAAAGGTGAGAACTTCCATGTCATAGCAGGGTAATGTAGCGAAAGCGTTTTACATCTTTCTGCTAAATTATTCCAAAGTTGTTGGTTCAGCATGTTTTCAATTGCAGAAAATTTTAGGCCTGCTAAAACATAAGATGATATGGCGTTTTGAAGCTCTCTTGTAATTCCTGTTAAATGTGAAAGGATAAATGGGGATCTGTCTATATTAAGCATTTGGGTCATTATGTCACTGTCGTGAGCAATCACTTCATGGTTGTGTAGATGGCAGCGATATATACGACTTACTAATATAACGGGTGAAGTTAGGCCATACAGTCGTCGTGGATTGTTTCTTTCGGTCTTTCCGTCTTTCCACCCAACAGCTCTGAGGTAACTCTTCTTTCCAGCACAGGCTTCTTTTGGACATTGTAGGATCCCTTTTAATGATGGAGTTCTCGACAGTGGGTCCCAGAATAGGATATCGGGAAAAAAATATAAACTGCCTTCTTGAGAGAGCTCACCCTCATTATTGATGGCAACATTAATTGCACTGCCACGATCTGGAGGAGGTGGATAACAAAAAGATATTCTTTCACTCTTGAGTGATTCTGAACTAGCGATAGTACTTTGAATGCAGCTTGTGAGATTGTCGAAAAAGGCAGCAGTATTGTATTCCAAAACAAGAAGATCAATAGCACACAAAATGTCTTCGCCATATTGTTTTTCTCTGCCGAGCTCGCCGAGCCACCACAGGTAGCCCAAGCATATGGAAACTACGAATGATCACTGAAAATGTTTTTATTCTAATCAAAAGTCTAAATGCTCCCAAAATCATTACAGATTAAAGTAATCACAACAAAGGTAAATGAAGGCTTTTGAAGCATTTTATTAGAATATAAAGATTTTCAGTGATCATTCGTAGTTTCCATATATATTCTCCCATACAGATAATCAGCTTGGGCTACCTGTGGAGCCACAGGCAGCCCAACGTATATACATACGTATTAGGTTGGGTTCCCTGTGTTGAGTAACGTACAATGTTGGGCTCCCTGTGTGCATCCCGCGCGTCCCGCATACACAATTTTGTAACCATTAAATTTTGTAACCATTGTTTTATCTAAAAAGTAGGTGTCACGCATCTCAGCCAAGAACTTCTAGTTCATTTTCTATATTATACACATTGCTGCGGGCGCGTCCCGCAGGAAGTACACAGAGAGAGATCCCAATTTACATTATACATTTCTATGCACAGGGAACGTATCGCGCGCGCGCGCTCTCCCACAGGAACCCATCAAAAAAAGACGCGCGCATGCAAACAATTTTTTTTGAAGAAATAGAAAACGAGCGCGCGTGCTATGTGCAGATTTATAGCACGCGGGGACTAATCCGAACACGAGAGAAGTGTCCCAAGTGCTACAAATCCGCACATAGCACAGCGGACAAGTTTTCTATTTCTTTTATAAAATACAATTATGATTTTAAGACAAGTTTTCAATTTTGTTCGTTCCAAAAAAGTTTGAATATCTGTGCGCGCGTGCTGTGTGCTCTCATAAAGCATGCGGAATACGCATCCTTTGGCCAATCAGAGCGCGCGTTATATCATATGCACAGTTATTTTATAATAATAATTATAAAAGCCTCAGAAAAAAATGGTTGGGCTGCCGCGCCTGTGGCCGAGCCCGCGGAAACACAATCCACACCCGGCAGGAAGCCCAGTTCATGCGCGCGCCTTACTATACCGCTCACGTGGGCTCATTTCGCGCATTTTTTTTTCAAGACAAGATTGCTTCTGCCTCTAAGAAACCCAAATTCTCTGCTTTCAATAGCAAATCAGATGAAGAAATAAATGATATAGCTTCACAAGCTGCTGAAATCGTGTTCCCTTGGGACAAAGTCGCTCCAATGTACTTTACAGAGTGGATAGAGATGTTTTCCAAGGCACATGGCACAACCAAACACTTAATGTTCATGTCCATCCTACCCACCGTATCATCTCTACTTGGTTTGAGCAAGCTGGAAGCCACAAGTACATACAAAGAAAACCTCAGCTTGTTCACACTCTGCATTTCCCCACCCTCTGGTGGTAAAAAACCAGTGCTTTGCATTTGGATGCAAACAGCCAATTGCTGCTGTTGAAAAGAATGCAGCAAAGTGCATTCTCCTCGACAAATTTACAGAGGTTGACTTAGGCAACACCTCATTCAAAATGATGGTATTGCACTAATCATCAATGAGGAAATGGAAGATACCATGAGACAAATAAATTCTGACAGAGAAGGAGGTACGCTGTGCAGACTTTTTGATGGAGATTCAATCTACATAAATTCTGGTAGCAGCAGTAGTCGTGTAACAATTGAGAAGACAAGTGTATCAGTGGGAGGTTTTATGCAGGTCAGTTTTTAATAATTAATTGTAAGAAATCTTTGTTAGACCTTGGTAATGAGGTGTGGAGCAACACACAGATGCAGGAGGGGGGGGGGGGGGGGGGGGGGGGGGGGGGGGGGGGTAAAGATGGTAAAGATCATATTTACATATAGGTGGGGGAAAAAAAAAAAAATTGCATGGACCAAGTACAAGATAGAGTTTATGCAATTTATAACTGGTTCAAATTACAATAACTTTGTACAAAGTAATAATCAATCAATACAAGTACATACATGTAATTTAAAACACAATAATCACTTAGCTGAATGTCCGTCAGTAGCGATGTAATAATATATATAATAATCCAAATGGGGCATAACACTACTGGAAAATACCTGAAACATTCAGGCTTAGAACAGTAATCTAACCCACAACCTTTGCGATACCGGTGTAATGCTCTCCCAACTGAGCTATCAAGCCACTGAGGGAAGGTCGTGGGTAAGTTGTATTGTATTGTATTGTTGTATTGTATTGTATTGTATTGTATTGTAGTTACACTATCAAAGATTGTAACATACAGTGTACATTTTTTAGGTGAGACAGTTCTTCAAGGAAATCTACCCCTCCATGGTCTCTACGCAGAGTGGGTTTGATCTGAGATTCTTGTTTGCAGTAATGAGGCCTGAAGCATTGACAAGAAAAGAAACCCAGCCACTTGCTGAGCAACTGTCTAGGTCGAATTTATCAAATCTCCAGGACCTGTACAAAGCTATACACAATGATCACCAAGATGGTATACTCTACACATTAAGTGAAGGCGCATTGTCACAATTCGACAGGTATGAATGAATGAATGAATGAATGAATGAATGAATGAATGAACTTTATTTAAAGAAGGTTAATATAAAAAAAACAATTCGACAGGTATGACGAACAAATATGCATAAAGCTGAATGAGAAATGGAAAAATGGCCAGATGTTAGATGCATCATACACCGAGTGTGGAAAAGAAAGAAGGCTGGTCTTGCGTCTATCTGTGGTGCTTTACGTACTCTTTAACTACACACGACGCCATCTCTTCCATTCATATGGAATGGTTCCTAGGGTCATACCAGAATCATACATGAACTATGCCATTCAACTTATGGAGTATTTTCAACAACAACGGAAGCAAATAAGCAAGGTTAGAGCTGCTTTATGGTCTGACTATCACAGTGCTGCATGAATGAGGATAATGTACATTAATAACACATTTGTCCAGTCTAATACTAAAGTCAAAAATGTGATTACCGGTACATATATAAACTTATTACTGAGCAAACACACACCCCTAGGGGTGGGGGTCAGTCAATTGAGGGCTGTTTACAATAATGTTTTTGTGGCTTTTGTCTGTCCCTAATACTGTTGCCACTTTGGAGTCACTCCTCTTTCCAGAATATTAGTCGATCTGCAGGAGACAGAACATATTTGTCTTATAAATTATACGATAATGTTCTCCTGGGAAGAGAGGGGGGGAGGGGGGTACTCCAGAAAATTGTGGGTATGGCTGTGCAATAGATACCCTATGTTATTTTCCATGCGATATCCCATATTTACTAGTACTGTTTCACGGATATACAAATGTATTGCTTACACCATACCAATTAGGAATCAATAATAGTTACCGGTAGTTATTAACTCCAAAATGGTATTTTGAAATGATCCCTTTTTGCTACATTGTATGTTATACATATATATACTGCTAACAATGTGTATAAGGAAATCACTTCTCTATGTGTACACCAAGGTACATTTGGATGATGATAAAATACCTTTTACCTTGATGTACATTTATCCTTGTCTTCGTCAGGTTATATCACTTATAAACCTCAGTAGCAGTAATATATATTTAACCAACGTATCATTTATCTTATTCAGATTTTAAGCAACAGAGAACAACCAGATAGTGCAGATAGTATTGCCACCAAGATACTGACCTTCCCTGGTCCAGTGTGCACAGTATCAAATTTCAGGGCATCTCTGTCCTCCAAATTAAGGAAGGAATGGACGCCAGCCGGAATAAAAAGTGAGATGGTACACCTTGCACAGAAGAATGTAGGAGAAGTCGTCACTTTGGAGAGGACAATCGCCTTTGTGAAGTTTCCTCCTCCCAGCATATCTGAAGACCACCTCAAGGAATGTGGAGTGAATGTTGGAAAGGCTGAATTTGAAGAAGCATTTCGCGGGTGTGATTTGAACCTTCCAACCCCAAAACGAAGAGAACTGATAATAAAATCAAGTCAAAGTGATGCTATCATCAATTTCTTAAACCAAAGTTAGATGTAAATTACTCTGTATCCATGTTAGTACATTATATATATTCTCAGACTTTACACTGTTAGTACATGTATGTACGTACCCCCCATGTCAATAATCGACTGTGGATGCAATGATCCTGATCTTGTTGTTCAGTATTGAGAACATTTTATTAATTATTGTTAGGCATTGTAGTTGATGTGATTAGATTTAAGTGTGTGCACTTTTGGCAGACACACGCACACACACAAAATATAAATATATATATTGGACTAGAGTGCAAATTAGAAAAGCTTGAAAACTAAATAACTAATTAGTACTAAATAGCACTAATGAAACAATAGAAAACAATAGAAATATCACTATTTAGTACTATTTAAGGTTAGTACTATTTCACGCTTTTCTAAATTGCACTCTAGTTAGTGCTCGTTAAAACTAAGACTTGTATGTTCATGCAGGCTTTGGAGTGCTTTGTAACATAAAAGTAAACAAAAAGATCATAATATATTTAGTATGTAGTTCACAGGTTAAATAATCACTCCCACTGCTTGCATGTTACAATCCTAAGCTTGTCATGTCAATAATCGATCGACTGTTAAACAATCATTAATCTCCTCCAAAAGATTAGATACCGTTATTTGAGATTTGATAGCTACAGTTCGAGTTTGTAGTCCCTTTCTTTATTAATACCATAGCTACAGTAGCTGAGAGCTTTGTACATGTAAGCTTAGTGTAGCCATATTATTTAAAGGCATAAGCAAAAATTGTACTGTGGATGAAATTAAAGTTAAACTACACAAAATAAAATCGTACAATGAAAACAACAACGTACCTTTTGTTTGAATAATTAAATTATTTCCGTATCCGTATGATCATGAACGTTATTGGACAATGTAAAAGGAAAGCCTTGCATTTTAGAATATCAGCTGGTCGAAAGAAATAGCCTGCCCCAAAGCCAAAGGCCAAAACCAAAACAAAATAGAGAGCCTGAACTCTGAAGCCGGCCATGGCTCGAAGCAAACAAAATGGCTGCCACAATAATACTACCGCTGACCAGTCTGTGCGTGTTCTCATCGAGCCACAGGGATACCGGTTGAACATTTCCACATTGCCAGATTTCCACATTTCCACATTGCCAGATTTCCACATTGCCACATTGCCAGATTTCCACATTGCCAGATTTCCACATTGCCAGATTTCCACATTGCCAGATTTCCACATTGCCAGATTTCCACATTGCCAGATTTCCACATTGCCAGATTTCCACATTGCCAGATTTCCACATTGCCAGATTTCCACATTGCCAGATTTCCACATTGCCACATTGCCAGATTTCCACATTGCCAGATTTCCACATTGCCAGATTTCTACATTGCCAGATTTCCACATTGCCAGATTTCCACATTGCCAGATTTCCACATTGCCACATTGCCAGATTTCCACATTGCCACATTGCCACATTGCCAGATTTCCACATTGCCAGATTTCCACATTGCCACATTTCCACATTGCCAGATTTCCACATTGCCACATTTCCACATTGCCAGATTTCCACATTGCCACATTTCCACATTGCCACATTGCCAGATTTCCACATTTCCACATTTCCACATTGCCAGATTTCCACATTGCCAGATTTCCACATTGCCAGATTTCCACATTGCCACATTGCCAGATTTCCATGTCGTATTTCCATTTCCATTTGGCAATTTTATGACAATATTAATACCTCTCAGTACATATATGCAGTCAGTATCACTACTCATAAATTCCATTCTGATGACGCATTCTGTGCTCTTCTACCCGAAGAAAAAGCCTCCAGTTTCGTCTAAGCTATTCAATTTATTCTTGGATGTGGTTTAGTGGTATCTTGTGATTATCGTTGTGGAGGTTGAAGACAAGGCTATTCAAAAACAAATTCGCTGAAACTGCATGATGAGCGACAAGAGTACAAATTACAGAAAGTAAGCGTGTTTGTTGTGTCTTTTCTGTTACCTAAGCTAAAATGACTTAAAAATGGATTGTGAATATTTTTTGTGAGTCTGATTTGAAATATATTAATAAAAACACGCTTCATTCAAGTTTTGATGTTTAATTTAATGGATTCACTGAGTCAAGTAAGCTTATTATTTACACACGCTTCGCTGTCAATATAAAGTTGAGCGAAACTGACTCAAAATTACTTTGTTTTTAAATCTATTCCAGTTACTGCGGTACTCAGTATTATGCGAACTCAGACATTCAAACAGTCGGCTGAAACTTGTCAATTCTAATCAAAGTCAAAACTCAAACAAATTCAAAACTAAATACGGCATTCTTCGATCAAATGATCCATATTTTAGCTCAAAATCATACTGATTTGGTTTCCATTTGGTGTGTCTTCTGGCTTTTATGTTTAAGTTTTCTGATTTTTTCATCACGTTGATTGACAGAAGCGAAAAACCAAACAAGCCAACTGTAAATGTCTGAGTTCGCATAATACTGAGAATCGCAGTACGTAAGAGGTTTTTGACTGATTGAAGTAGCCGGCGTGCTGTGAACCAGTGCTCGCGAAGAACTATCGCTTTCAGTGGACCTTACTTGACTTTAATTTTGATTTTCTAATCCTGTAAGTTCACTTCGGGAAACGTAGTCTAGAATTTTAGGTCAAGGTTCAAAGTAGCGGCCTATGGAATCCCGGGAAGTTGTTGGTATGATAAAATTAGGAATCAGACACAAAGAAAACTGGATAATCCTGACTTTTATTTTTACATCTATTCGGGTCTGTCCGCTATTTTATTTTTGTCGTGAAACCGGAAATGCAACCGTCATACCGGAAACGTTCTCTGATTGGTCAAATTACCTTCTTTCGCGGAAAAACTGTTCTAAAAATAACCACACTTGTGAAAACGCTGTGACACAGACCCAATATGGAGCATGGACGCTCCTACTTATGGGCTCCTGCTTTAAGCTATTTTTTAAAGAACGTTTTTAAATATCGCTGTTGATTGAATACCCTAAAAGGGACCGGAAAACTCTATTGGTGGTCATTTTTATTTCTGACACCCTAAGTGGGACCAAAACACACACACACAAAAAAAAAAGGGACGATCGAGCATCCCCGCCACTTTGGTATCGGAGTCCCCCCCCGCCCCCGGGAATTTATTAAAAGGGTCTTTATTAACCTCGCTCGGTCTGTACTGTCGAGACCTCGGTCTGCATGCATGATATTTTCAGTCCCGCCGTAATACACGTTCGGTTAACAATCTCTTAATCGTCTAACGGGTATTTTCAAGGGACTATTGCTCTCTTGGTATATTTTAATATAATATTTTTTAATACATTAAAATGTGTTGATCATTGGGAAGGTATAGGTATGGAGATCTTTTCATCTATGGGGAATAAGTTCATATCGTCTATGGGGTGTATTAATGTGTTGATCATTGGGTAAGGTAAAGGTTCGGAGATCTTTTCATCTATGGGGAATAAGTTCATATCGTCTATGGGGTATATTAATGTGTTGATCATTGGGTAAGGTATAGGTATGGAGATCTTTTCATCTATGGGGAATAAGTTCATATCGTCTATGGGGTATATTAATGTGTTGATCATTGGGTAAGGTAAATGTACGGAGATCTTTTCATCTATGGGGAATAAGTTCATATCGTCTATGGGGTGTATCGATGTGTTGATCATTGGGTAAGGTATAGGTATGGAGATCTTTCCATTTATGGGGAATAAGTTCATATCGTCTATGGGGTATATTAATGTGCTGATCATTGGGTAAGGTAAAGGTTCGGAGATCTTTTCATCTATGGGGAATAAGTTCATATCGTCTATGGGGTATATTAATGTGTTGATCATTGGGTAAGGTAAAGGTACGGAGATCTTTTCATCTATGGGGAATAAGTTCATATCGTCTATGGGGTATATTGATGTGTTGATCATTGGGTAAGGTAAATGTACGGAGATCTTTTCATCTATGGGGAATAAGTTCATATCGTCTATGGGGTATATTAATGTGTTGATCATTGGGTAAGGTATAGGTATGGAGATCTTTTCATCTATGGGCAATAAGTTCATATCGTCTATGGGGTATATTAATGTGTTGATCATTGGGTAAGGTAAATGTACGGAGATCTTTTCATCTATGGGGAATAAGTTCATATCGTCTATGGGGTATATTGATGTGTTGATCATTGGGTAAGGTAAATGTACGGAGATCTTTTCATCTATGGGGAATAAGTTCATATCGTCTATGGGGTGTATCGATGTGTTGATCATTGGGCAAGGTATAGGTATGGAGATCTTTCCATCTATGGGGAATAAGTTCATATCGTCTATGGGGTATATTAATGTGCTGATCATTGGGTAAGGTAAAGGTTCGGATATCTTTTCATTTATGGGGAATAAGTTCATATCGTCTATGGGGTGTATTGATGTGTTGATCATTGGGTAAGGTATAGGTATGGAGATCTTTCCATCTATGGGGAATAAGTTCATATCGTCTATGGGGTATATTAATGTGTTGATCATTGGGTGAGGTATAGGTACGGAGATCTCTTCATCTATCTCGGTGCACGCTTCGAGGTTTGCAAATGTCATCTCAATGACAAGAAAGAGCATTAACATTATTAGCTAATGATACGTACAATACAAACAACATCTTGGAGTCGAGAACTTCAACTTTATTTAGAATAAAAAAAACATTTCAGTACCAAAGAGGCACAGAACAATATCATTTGTCTGGTAATATATTATCTTTTTCTTTATATCAATAAATCTTTTTTTAATGTTTTTTTAATATTAATTATCGATATTATCAAACACACCTCAATGTCACAAGGCGGAAAAGAACAAATTCAACAAAAATGAAAATATTTAAATGTAAAAAATTATTCCAACCAATAAAATATCGGTGCTACTCGCTTAAGTCACGTGACTACTACCAACCAATAAAATATCGGTGCTACTCCCTCAAGTCACGTGACTACTACCAACCAATAAAATATCGGTGCTACTCCCTCAAGTCACGTGTCTACTACCAACCAATAAAATATCGGTATTACTCCCTCAAGTCACGTGACTACTACCAACCAATAAAATATCGGTACTCCCTCAAGTCACGCGACTACCACCACCAACCAATAAAATATCGGTACTACTTCCGGAGGTCACGTGACTAATAAGTAACACCACAAATGAGATAAATTAGAAGATTATCAATAAGTTATTAAAGGTTAAAAAGCATAAGTTAACACGTGACAGGTAAGGACTTGAACCTTTCATTTCCGCCACGAAACGTGCCGTCCTATATGTAAGCATTGACCGGGAAGTTGATTCGTACTCTACTCTCATGCCAACTATAGACCGAATGCAATAATGGCGTCCAATTTCAATTGCCATTGATCTGAACGACTAGCCTCGTGTTCATGTGGAAACACAAAAGCATTTTCACCTGTATGAGAGGCTAGTCAGTCCAGAACATCAATGGCAATTGAAATTGAACGCCATTATTGCATTCGGTCTATATCCTGGTTTTTACTATCGACAAAAACATAAACGCGAGCACAAGAGGCCTCGTTTCGCTGTGATAACGGGGCCTGACGCAAGCAGAAGGATCAGAATACATTAATTTCTTGTGGCTGCGCGTATGTTATTTTTATTTGTTATTTTATTAGCTTTGTCATTACAATAAAGCGCAAACTGAGAGACGTCGCTAGTAAAAACCAGGCTTAAAGTCCTACTATAATTCTTCCCAAAAGATTTGTGCTCGATCGAGTCAAGAAATTCCTTCCTTCCAAAATGTCCCAGAATACTGACAATAACCAGGGTACTGGGAACTAATCCCAGGCCCTCTCGGTCATTTCTGACAGTTTCGCTGTGCAGTTTAGTTCGAAGGCTCAAGCCCCTGTCCAAGTCCGCAATTACAAATAAATTATGAAAAAAGCTAAAATACGTTCAAAGGCAATAAATATTAAAGGTTCACACGTAAAACTTGTTATGTAAATAACTGTCAACTATTCACACTGATACCTATAAAACCTGACACTCAACTTGGACTGAACAGCAACAACTACAAACTTAACATAAATCGAAAGCATTCCTTGAATAACGATACGATATTACTCTTTTTAGCCACTGAAAAACATTTACCAAAACCCTTGTATAAAACTGAAATAGCCGACTTACATTTACTCCATCGATATACAGTCATTCTCAAAAAGGTTGTCCAGATGAAAAGACTACAAGACTACTACAATAAAGTCACGTGATTCATTGTTTTTAATTTCTGCGCGCGGAACTGCGAGTTGATACCAGCGCCATTACATTCTTAATTCAGTTCTCACAATGCCCTGTACTTTTGCATCTGAAATTGAAATTCCACACGAGGAAATTGAATACATAATAAACCACGTGACTTTATTGTAGTCTTTTCATCTGGACAACCTTTTTGAGAATGACTGTATGCTTCATCGTCAGCTCAAGTTTTCAGAGGGGCTCCGGTGAATAATACTCACCGATTCGTGAAAAGAGCCTTACACTGAAGCCTTTGTGGTGGTTATTGGCCTTCTTCGTACGTTCTTCTTTTGGAATACTGCATGGGCTTCCTGTGGTGCGGAATGACCGAAGGACTGGGAACTAGACAATTTGCGTACCACAGGTAGCCCAGGGAAAGTTCCGCACGAAGAAAGCAAAGCCGATCACGTCCGATACATTGTTGCTATTATAGGAAAGAAACCCTAGAGTTTGATCTATTAGAGCAGCAGTCTCCATCTGCTATATACTACTGTGAGCCATGCTGTGATCCGATCAGGCTATTTCTAGTAACATATTGGCGCGAAAATGGTCTTCATTGAGATTGGAATCTCCGTAAAAGTAGTAAGCAAAATGTTTACCTCATGTAATCTGATTGGCTGTAGAACAATGGAAAATACTTCTATAAATAGCGTGATCTGGTAACAGGATGATTGACAGACCCAATACAGGAGATAGAGGCTGCTATTCATTGGCTTCTGATCAGAGGCATTCAAACAAAAACTTGAGATTATATTATATCAAAGTTACCAGCGAGAAATTCCTCAACGAACGAAAACCACCGTTCGTAATCATAAATAACCGTATTAAAAACTAGCTTGTTGTACGTGGTTGCAGGTTTGAACTTATTTAAAAAATTATTTTCAGACTTTTTTTTATATATACAAGTGATGAAAACAAGTAAGACCAGCTCTGATTGGATGCTTGGCTTGACGGCCATCTTGGATTGAAGTTTAAAAAAAACTGACGTTTCACTGATCGTACAACTTTTTTGTCGTGTGCAAATTGAGGTTCAACAATGAAACCCGTCTCAATGCTTTCCCATTTCAAATCGTGCACGCAGGAATAGCGTCCTTGGTATCTATTTCTTCCATCTTACTATATCTTGGTCTGTGGCAAGTACATTGGGAGACTGGGTACGAGTGTTATAATTAGGATTTGACGGTATTATCTACAAATGTAAAAACTGTATAGCCTATCCAATGTGCTGGAGAAAGAATGTTGAATCCATTCAAGTGATATTTCCACTAGTCTTTCATCGAGGACAAACACCTCGAAAAACTTGTAACTAATGAGCTTGTGTCACCTGTCACGTGACATAAATTTTCACCGAAGACAAACGAAAATACCATAACTGGAAAGAGCATGCTATAGTTAGTAAAAGTGGAAAGTTTGAAGGAAATTAAGTAAATAGGGCAATAGTTACAGGCATTCAAACTTGAACTTTTTGTATGAAAATGTATGTTGGAGGAAAACCCATACAAATCCTTGCCCAAACGGGAAACTTTGAAAGCCTTTAACTTTTGTCTTATTTGCTTGATTCCTTTGAAATTTTCAACTTTTACTAATTTTAGTATGCTCTTTCAAGTCATGATATTTTCGTTTGTCTTCGGTGAAAATTTAAAAAGTCACGTGACAGGTGACACAAGCCCATTCAGCCAATCAAAACACTAGAACCCAGTCTTCCAACATTTGCCACAGACCGGATAACATTTTTCGAGACTGAGAAAATTTTTACATATCTCAGGAAAAAGGCCAGAAATGGGAAAACAGTGAGAGTGGCAAAGACCCTGTGTCCGAACCCATGGTGCATTGCGCACAGAAAGTATTGTCGTAGGCGAAGAAAGTCGAAAATTGAAACGGATTTCAGATAAGTAAAAAGCGAGTTTGGCCTTCGTTTTGAACCATCCTTGACCCCAAAACAATACCTTGCTCTACTTAAAGTCTGTATGGTCTTATTAGGTGCATGTAAACGCAAACATCAAAGCAATGGTGCAAGGCATCATGGGCTCGAACACAAGGTTTTATAAGCTTGAAATCTCTAAAATGGCTTCCGTTGATCCGAAGGAATTCCAAGAGGAACCAAAAACAAATGACGTCAAACAAACACGACACTAGTGAATCATGGGATACCTTCTTCCCACCTTAATTACAATATGAAAAAATATCAGGTTTCAAGTTATAAAATATCACACCTATTACCATGGGTTTTCACCAAAACATTAACCATACTCAAATGTATCCAAAACAATTAATAAGCACCGACTTCTCTTTCCCATGTGGGATTTCTAACCTCTTGGGATTGTCGTCTTCAAAAGGGTGAGCCACCGGTCTTGCTCGTACGTGTCAGCGGTCGGTGATCACGGTGGCTCTCAATGGAGTGATGCCACATCCAGCAGGAATGACAGTAGTATTTGAAGCATGTTTCTTCACGACAGAAGAATGGGCCCTGAGTGGCACGGCAGGTCTCACAGAGAGAGTCTTCCAGGTAAGGATCAACTTGAACCTGATAAAAAAGCACATTTTTAACTCGTCATTCCAATGACTCGAGGATTTGCAATCCGGGACTTTTGCACCGGAAGTATCACTCGATCACTCACTCACTTCCGATCCACGAGTTCACCAAATGGGTGCCTTTGACTACTGCGCGTCATCCGATGAGAAAGGTTTGCCAAAGGTTTAATTCCGGATCCTCGTTTACACAAAGAAAGCTGATCATGATATTGTACCACAATCCTTTGCGCGCATAAACCGCTATACCACGTGTAAACTTGAGAACAAAGAGCTTTGAAGACGTTGCAAAATTAGCAAGCGTGATGTTTGTTTGAGGTTTGTAGATGTGAGTAGTATTGATTGACGTTCAAAGGATTACGTATAACGCCAGCCGCCATTTTTTGCTTTCAGTGTGTATGACTTGTACGTGCTACCCTCTCGTCGTCGTCGTCGTCGTCGTCATCATCATCATCAGTGATTAGCGTTAACTTTTGAACAAAGGTTTCAAAACCTCAAAATTTGTAATTATCATCGGCAAATAATTAGTCTGCGAGACAATGACAAATCACGATATTTTGCGAAAACCGAGTTCAATAATTGTTTTATCAATCACATTATTTTCTCTCGCCACGTTGTCGAGGGGAACGAAAGTATTATTCGTAGTAAGTTATCTGCAGTGACGTAGTAGTCTCCCGACCAATGAAAATAATGCGAATGATAAGACGATTTACTTGCTTAATTTGTGATCATGTCAGAAAGTTTGTACATCAAAGTGGTATTGATTTACAGCCGCAAAGGATCATGGTAAAACGCACGGCCGTCATCGTTTTCTGTCGAACCAATTATGAATAACACCATCTACTCTACCTTTTTGGTAAATTTGGGCGTCTCTATTTCAATAAATCCTGACCTAACTGCCATCATGAAGCTCTTATGGTTATCAAAGGTGACTCGACCAGATCCTGAAAGATAATCATACACGTCAACAAAGGCAAAGAAAATATGTACTCGGCGGACTGCCTGTGGCACGCCGAGTTGAAAAATGGGCTTTCTTTTTCTTATGCCCACAAATCGTCAACTGGGCCCAAAGGCGCATGCGCTCTGTGCCGCTGAGGAAACCGAAGGCTCATTGCAGAAGCCGCCGAGTGAACGCTTATAGAGCGTTTTTTTAAATATTATTAAAATACTTACCGATGGGATACCTGTGTTTATCAGTATCTATCCCAGCATACACCACTCCCCCAAACAGATCATTCATGATATAGGCGAGCCCCTCTGAAACACAAACAACAGACGATGACCACAAAAACATGAAAATAATGGTGTTTTGTAATTGAAACGCTAAAACCATTGCTTGGTTTCAATCAGCTGTTAAAAGCCCTCGGATCTCATTATTTGCCTTCAAATGACAGGCAAACACTGCCCTCCATGTGCTAACGTCACAACGTAGGATAAGGTTGCCCTTATTATTCGAGCCAGAGGCTCATGTATAAAACGTGCTTCACCAGACCGGAAATGTTGTTTTAGAGCTGTTGTGTTTACCTGCATTCAACATGCCATGAAGTCCACCTACAAACACGGTCCAGCTAGTATCCAGTCTCTGATGAGGGCCACGTACATAATTGGTGTCAGACAACACCCATGGGATCACCTGAACCTGACAACATAAAACACACCAACATTAAGCTCGTGGAAAACAGAGAATTTCCGACCGACCGACCGACCGACTGTTTTTCGGACGCAGTTTTTCATCTCGACCTTGCATAGCATGGAGCATACGAAAGTGTTACCTCTTTGCAGCGCATTCTTCTGCTGGATATCTTGAAGTACCAATCTCCACCATTAGTAAAGTCATGAGTACACGAAGCCAGCAGAGTCTTGACGGACTTTTCAGAGTCAAATATCAGGTACACGTATCCTGGAAACGATTCACTGACGTAAGACTTTATTACCATGATAACAAGAAAATATTACGTATTCAGGATAGAGTCGTTTTTGTACGAGTGGGATTAGTATTTACGTATGGTTCGTGTCGTGCAGTGACCGTGCCGTGTCCAAGCATTCTGATTGGTTGAGCAATGATTTTGCTCGCTGTGATTGGTTGAATACAATGTCTTCGATTCCGTACCGTGACCGTAACTCCGTACCGTAGGTTTCCCACTCAAACGAAAACGACTCAAATGCCATCCGTGTTGTCGTGGTAAATGGAGTGGATTAGAGTCGTATATCGCGCCATCATCATGCCGTGTCCAAGCATTCTAATTGGTTGAGCAATGATTTTGCGCGCTGTGATTGGTTGAATACAATGTCTTCTATTCCGTACCGTGACCGTAACTCCGTACCGTAGGTTTCCCACTCATACGAAAACGACTCTAATCCACTCCATTTACCACGACAACACGGATGGCATTTGAGTCGTTTGAGAGGGAAACCTACGGCACAGAGTTACGGTTACGGTACGGAATCGAAGACATTGTATTCAACCAATCACAGCGCGCAAAATCATCGCTCAACC
Source organism: Actinostola sp. cb2023 (assembly GCA_033675265.1). NCBI lineage: Eukaryota > Metazoa > Cnidaria > Anthozoa > Actiniaria > Actinostolidae > Actinostola > Actinostola sp. cb2023. The sequence continues at coordinate 22,105 of JAUJYZ010000171.1, forward strand.
AATCAGAATGCTTGGATACGGCATGATGATGGCGCGATATACGACTCTATGACGTCTTTGTTACCGTCTTTGTTATTCAGTATTATTATGACAACATATTTTTACACAAAATTGTTCCGACTTTAGAAACGTTTTTCAAATGTGCAGTCTACAATAAAGCAATTGAGTACATGTACCTTTAGGGGGGTGGTGTAAATGGCGTCCATCAGCTTTACCAGGCCATTCGATCTTCACGTTGCCAAACGTCTTGAAGGACAACAACAGAGACGCTGTACAAAGTTTATATAATAATTAATAATAATAATATAATAATATAATAATTAATAATAATATATTAATAATAATAATATTAATAATAATAATAATAATAATAATAATAATATAATAATTATCATAGTAATAATAATCATCATATTATAATAATAATCATAGTAATACAAATAATAATCATAATAATATAATAATAATCATAGTAATAATCATAATAATATAATAATAATCATAGTAATAATAATAATAATAATAATATAATAATAATCATAGTAATAATAATAATAATAATTTAATAATTTATATCAAGGTCCAGGTCCACGTGACTCCAGATACATTTTTTGCCTGGAATATTTGATAGTAGGGAGATATACAAGTCTTAAGTCAGTGTTGGGCGTATAGTTCACAACTCCTCTACTCTATCTGGAAGTTCGTTTGAATCACACATGCATTATAAAGATTCAGTTTAGGGATTCTAAACAATATAGTCAGTTTAGAACTAGTCAAATTCCTACTAAGCAGCCACCTATTAAGCAGCCAACCCTGATTATGTGACCACTTGCCATTTCCCAGGTTAACTGCAATAATTTCTATTGTAATACGTACTGCCCCCCCTTGAATTTTGGGTTATGTACGGCCCTGCATGCCTCTGGGATAGTGTGCTTCCCGCTTCTTTCTGCAGTCATACAAAATCTAGCTACAGTCAATGTCATTAACATTGTCCAGCTAAAAAGAGATTAACAAGTTACAATAAATGTCACGTGTCTCATTCTACATTCGTTTTGCGTGCATATCAAAAAATGCCTCATACAAAAGTGTCGTTAGCTCGACCAGATTTTACTTCCTTAAAACTGAGATTTCTATCAAAAAATCCATCCAAAACTTACAGGAATTCAATCAAATGAATGTCAACATCGTGAGCCATTTTGTTTCACGGCCATATAGGGGCCTGGAAACCAACTCGTGCCCAGTCCCCTAAGGGTAAACGACACTGATTTGTTGATATGGTGGAATTTTGATTTTAAAAGCATAAATCACCTCTGCCTGTGAAAACGGGCATTGTTAAAATTCTGATCTCACACTGAGGTGATGTTTGCTTTTGAAATTAAAAATCCATATTATGAGACATGTGACATTTATTGTAGTGTTAATCTCTTTTTAGCTGGACATTGACTGTATGTAAGCTATATATACATGACCAAACTACCTTCAGTAATGTCCCATGGGACTCCACCCAAAAACACCTTGGATGAATAGCTGGTGTTCTTATAGCTCCTGCGAGGAAGCTGACCAGACCACTTCTTGATATTCAGCCTTAGAAAATCTGACAAAAAAAAAAAATTACTGTTGCATTTTGTGGCATATATAGCTATGGATTCTAAAGCCTGGTCCTGACACTAGCGATATAAGCATATGCAACATACGCAGACTCAGGACACCATTTATGCAATAGGGGTGACAAAAGACAACAAGCACTATTAATGAGCAATGCATTACTGAGTCTGCGCATGTTGCTTATATATGCTTGTGCTTATGTCGCTAGTACCAATTTATAAAACTGCATGTACAAAAAAGAATACTGATATTCCCAAAACATGCTGGTGGTTCGAGTGAAATACTGTTATCATGGCTGCAGTGTAATGGGTATCAGTGAATTGGTAGTCAAGAGTAATCTAACTAAATACTGGGTGGTATTACAGTGAGACTACTGTAACCAGGGCCACTTAGACGACGAGAACCAATCACAATTCAGACGAAAACAAAGCCAATTTCAAAATTTGTGTTCTTCAGCCAATCGGGAGACAGCATTCTCATTATCTAAGTGGGCCCGGTTGAAGTCGTCGCACTGTAACTTGCATCCAGTCCAGGTGAACTAGCAATATATACAGTTCATCTGCTACAGAAATGGTCCAGCTTAGAGTTGTTTAGACATTGTACTCATCGACAAAATACACATTTGTTAAGTCTAAGTAGCCTTGATCCAATGAACCAATGGCAACAATTATTCTCATTCTCTTTGGTATTTGTATACACACACAATATACCTGAACTGAGGTTAAGGCGTTAAACAATTAATGTGTATTTTATAATGTCATGGTGTCTATAGACAACTTGAAAATGGAATATTCTTCTCGTAATTTCAAAGCGAGACTACAAAACCAGTCCCTACTATTTCACTAAACACTGCCACAAAGAGTTGAAATTTGATTGAGTCAACAAGCAAGAAGCTTACGACCGCAAAGGACTTTGGGACTTTCTCCTTATTCATTTATTCATCCGTAGACATTTTGACAAAATGCATTTTCAAATGGCCGAATAGTTCCAAATGATTGCTATTCAACGCTGGTAGGGATAACTTATCAAGTACCACGGATAAATAAATTAATTAGGAGATTCCCAAAGTCCTTTGCGGTCGTCATTCCCAAAGTCCTTTGCGGTCGTCAGCTTGTTGCTTGTTGCTTTTGGCCCTGACAATGATATTAGGAATAGGTGTATATGGACTGTTTTGCAGTCTACTTCAAAGCTTATAACATCATTGGCGGCAATATATAAGCACAAGTTTTATTATTTAACTGTGCATGCATGTACCTGGTGGTTGGAGTAGTGCTTGACGGCTCAGCCAGTCTTGTCCAGATAGATCACCATAGAAACCCGACATCTGACTGCTTCCCCACCGGGGGTCTGTGAGGAGATTTCTGCCAGTTGCTAAATGTGAAAAAAACAATAGTGTCAAGTGTACCTCAATTAAGATTTTATAGAACAGTTAATTTCTATGGATGTGATTTTATTCAAAATGTTTTCAATTTTCAACTCCTTTAAGCATCTAAACAAAGAAAGTATTGTGCTGTACATATATTACAAGAAGGCCAGCTTTTAATATTAATATATATTAGTAAACAATTGTCATTGCACACTGTTAAACTTCAACCTAATATAGAGAGCTTTTGCTACAGTCAGATTTTGTGGTTAAATAATATAATTTTTCCCTTTTGAGGAAATTAAATATTTTCTCATCTCATTGGTTTTGAAACCCAGAAAACATCATTGTTCTATCTTTTTGTTCAGTTCTTCTAATCGTGAATGCATACAAACAAACTATTTTTTATTATATCAAAAGTTCAGCCAATAAAACTCCAGGGTTTGGTCACTCAACCACAGCATTTGAGTCTTAAAGAAAAGTGTGTGCACGGTCAATGTCACGCAATGGCCCTACTCAACATTTATGGCTGCTGATAAAAACCTATTGAAATTATTGCCCAAAATCTTTATTATGCACTAGCCGACTCCCCAGTGTCAACTTTCTTCATAACCTAATCTTTCCCATGATGCAATTTGAGTCAATTCGGATGTTTTAAATGCTGGTGCAAATTCTATGTCTCAATTACATAGCCCTTTAAACTGTTACTATTGATACATTGTTAATGAACTTTAATAGCATAATAATAATTAATAATAATAATAATAGTAATAATAATAATAATAATATAGTAATGATAATAATAATAATAATAATAATAATAATAATAATAATAATAATAGTAATGATCATGATAACTTTATATCTCGAAACATACAAATAATAGATAAAAATACTATATAATAATAATAGTAATAATAATAGTAATAATAATAATAATAATAATAATAATAATAATAATAATAATAATAGTAATAATAATAATAATAACAATAATAACATACATAATAATAATAATAATAACATACATAATAATAATAACAATAACAATAATGATAATAATAATATTAAACACAGCTACGTATGAGGTCAATCCTATTTGGCCATGTACCTGTAAGCAGATCTTGTTCAACTTGAGAGGGGAATGGGTGAAACAGTTGTTGTCTTGCCCGAGAGTCCCTAGCCATTAAGGCTCCACTATAAGATGGCCTGATAGGACTTATATCACTCTCTGGCGTCAGTGGTGAAAACGGGAACTCACTGTAAGGAGATTGAAACCCCATTGGCGACGATGGCAGACTGCCAGGGGGGGTTGGAGCTTCCATGGAGTTTGAAGTCATCATTGGGTGCTGAAATAAAGGCAAATAATCACCATCAGGATCATTATGATAATGATGAGCATGACAATGGCAATAAAGCACAACAACGAACAATAATAATAATTGTGATGATGAAATAATGAAAAATGCAGAGAAAAACAAAATACGCCTGCATGATCATAATTTGCACAGAACAGTCCAAGGTCCTATCATCAACATGTTTGGTTGTCATGACAACGGTTCCAAGCTGACAAGTTTGAACGTCTATATTTCAATCATATGTAAAACTGTGGATTTCTTATAGTAAGTCCATTATATATACCTATGACAAGCCAATTCTATTTTTTTTAACTTAATAAAACAGATACAAAATATCTCTCAACTTCACTCTATATATTCATTCATAATCGCTAGTAAGCTTACTGTAGTTATAATTTTATACACAATTTTACCATGAAATTTTCCAGAGCCGGTTTCTCCTCATAACTGATAGGACTAGCAGATCTTGAATCCGGTGGAGTCACTTGGTAGTAGGAGCTGAATAACGTGTTACTGCTGTATGTATATGTCGGGGCATGTGGAGATTCTGGTGAACAGAACAACCCCTTGCCGGCATGATCTATCAGTGAAAAATAAAATCAACCAGAGAGAAGATTAAGTTATAATAAAGCGGTGTGATCTGAGAGTATTATGACTTACTTGGATCCAAGGCAGAATCCAGTAGAGCATTGATGTGGTTCAGAATGGAGTTTTTCTCTTCTCTCGCTCCCGTCTGAAAATGATAAAAATATACCGTCAACGATATATTTTAACACAAGCTTCATTAAATTCACTGCCTTCGAAAGCAAAAACATCGAGTGCATACGATACGTCTACCGCAATTCTATTATAAAATATAGATTATTGAAAACGGTAATTTACGCTTCTGCTTTTAAACCGCACACAAATCACGCTTCAAATTCCCTTTAAAAAAAATTCCCACAGACATTTTTGCTTGGGCCGTCAGCAATTTTGACAGCTAAGCAAAGAGCTCTTAAAATGGCTCTGTTTTGAAAGTCTTTCTTTGTTGACGTTCACCTCGAAACTGAACTCTTTCATCCCACGAGTTGTGAACCGTTCAATTTATAGATTTAAACGTTTCCTTTAAAGGGCTACCCAATTTCGAACCATTCGCTGGCAGTTTCGGTGGTGAATACGCAATGCAGAATAGAGGTCAAACCAAGTTCAAAATCAAAGCTTGACAATGCTACTATACCTCTTGAGTCGTCATTTTAACTGAAGACTTGTTTTCCTGTTCAACGCCAGAAAAGTTCTGCGGTGTTGAAAACCGTCTTCTTCATATTTGAAGGCAAAGCGGCACGTGGGAATGCACAAGTTGTAGGTTTTGCTCCTCGATTCTAATTGGTCCAGAACACAATGGGCCAGGAATTTGCACCGACCGAAGAAAAAGATCATGAAATTCAAATTCCCGGGAAAAAGTTTCACACTCTTGTGCTTTTGTGGCTATTTCTGACTTGTGAGAATCTTGTGTAGGTTCTGACGCTTTGAGAGTTTCACACAACTGTACTGTACGCGTCACTCTTCTTGCCAATATATTAAATATAACCTCGTTTCGGTATAGGCTAGACTCACAAGCAGAAGCATTTGACAGACTAAAGTATCGTATTTCTGAGATAAATCGCTCGGCTGATAACGAATTGTAAAACAATAAATTCTCAGCGCACCATACATGTCGAGTAAGGAAATATAGCAGCCCCCTCCCCTATACCTACCCCTCTCCTCTACCCACCCCTCTCCCCCTACTCCCGATGGCTTGAATCTGGAGGACAGAAAAACACCACAAAGGACCACATCTTGTTGAACAATTAGGTATTTTATTCACAAATATTTCACCGTTCACAAAATACATAATAAAGGGCTTTTTGCTGCTAGAAAAATAGCATAAATAAAGTGACACAATGTATGAAGCAAGGCCTTGGGTGTGGTCAATCCGAGACCGCACGAAAAATTATAGATAAAAAGCATACACACTAGAGAAAACAAATAAAGATAACAACATGTCCACCACTTTGGGACATAAACATTACTCCTGGCATCCTGACATGAACAGACACACGTACCCAGTACAGTATTGGGCCTAATACAAAATTGTAACAGTACGGAGGTACTTGTAGAGCGAAGCTGGGTCGGAACAAACGCTTTGCTTCACTCGCGTCAGTGGGTAAGCCACCCATTGTACTGGAAATCTTCCAGAACTAATTATATATTACTATAAATATGAAAGTCCTTAAAATACTCTCTTTTTCTCTCTCTCTCTCACAAAAATACGTATTTAAAATATGGTCTGTTAACATAATTCATAATTGAACTTTAGATTTCTTGCTTCGACTTCTTTTTGAAGGCCAGGAAAAGCTCTGGATCGGAAGTACAACGGAATTGGAATGTGAAAGACCAGACGTCTACCTTTGCTCTTCCGATTCACTGTTTTCATCGTGACCGTTTTGCTTGTTTTTATAGGCACCGGGGGGAGGGGGGGGGGGGTTAACCTCCCTTTGAATTTGTTGTCTCCGAGACTGTAGTGAAAACATAGCGCGCTTAAGCTATAATTACAATGGCAGTACAGTGTTAGTAGTGTAGCTGTGCTGGGGTATGCCTAAATAGAGTCGTTTACGTACGAGTGGGTAGTCGGTTCGGGTGCCGTACCGTAACTTTAACGAACTGTAACTGTGCAGTACCTTTCCCACTTATAAGAAAACGACTCTATCTACCATGTTGTAGTGTAGGGTAGCATTGTACAGTAGAGTAGTTTCCGTATACAGCAATTTCAAAAAACGTTGATACTGAATATAGTGTATTCCAAGACCGAAATGCATTATGGGACGTGTGTTTTATTGTCTAAAGTAATATAAATAATAATAATTTATTTTATTTTTTCTGTATTCCATCAGAAACAATATACTAGCTCCATATGGCGAACAAATCGCTGTATATTTACTTTTTATTTCAAAATAACGAGGCCCGCACTAGGAATGCACTATTCAGTATGCAGTATTCAGTTTTCAACATTTTTTGAAATTGCTGTATGTGGGAAACCTACGGTACCGTGACACTCATATGGCTTCCTTTCTGGACCAATCAAAAAGAGTGCAGATGCATCTCATCCAATCAGTCAAACTTTCTCGATACGGCACGGTACCTTTCCCACTGCCACTTATAAGAAAACGACTCTATTTTCCATATTGTAGTGTAGGGTAGCATTGTACAGTAGAGTAGTTTCCGTATAAGTGGGAAACCTACGGTACCGTGACACTCAAATGGCTTCCTTTCTGGACCAATCAAAAAGCGTGCCGTAGCGTGATAGTACCGTATGATTTTCAGTCATACGAAATCTGCCCTAATCAATCACACAGCAAATAAAAGCAATGAAAAATTGTTAAGTTCTCGAGAAATAACTTTCCAAATTTTATACCAATTACTATAGATAACTATTTTATATTTGCAATAAATTATTAAAAATAATTCATTAACTATAAAGATTTTAAATTCTAAAAATACACTTTCTATTATCTTTGTTTCATCATTTTGCATTTTCCCACTCTCTCCCATTTCCTTTTTCTTTCATTTCTTCTCCCATTTTTTGTATCCACATATTCAAGACACTTTTACCCATTTCCCGCTAGTTCTTCCTGGCAGCACTATTCCATGTGCTATAGGAACACCGGTATACTACCGTGACGAGCTGTGAAAACAAAACATTAACAAATCAATTCCGCTGTGCCTTGAATGTTCTGTTGAACGAAACGAGAGAAAACAGTACGTCACGCAAGGTCACTGCGTGACTGTTTGTTTGTCACACAATCGCCTGGGAATGTATCTACAGTAGAACCCCGTTAACTCGAACTCGGTTGACTCGAACTCCCCGCTAACTCGAACAAAAAAATTTTTTTAATTTCCCTTCGCTCAAAATAGTGTCAAATTTACCCTGTTAACTCGAACCCCCGCTACCTCGAACCGTTTCCCTTGGGAGTTCGAGTTAGCGGGGTTCTACTGTATTGTCATTTGGAATGAGCCTTTAGCATTGTTAATGGGAGTTCTTCAAAACAAGAAAATGCAATACAGTTACCTCTGTGTTGCGAGAAATTTCAAAAGTTCTCAGTTTCATGATGCTACTGACCTTAGGTATGATTTCCCTTTCTTTAGTATTCCCTTGATAGGTTTGGTTATAGAGGTCTGGCTCGCACCAGGTCTATTCATTGGATTAACGCTACTGTAAAATCGACTTTGTCGAATCGCATGTGTCAATAAACTCTCTTCTCTTGCATGCACCAGCTCATTTTCAAACTCGCTAATGCCCTTTAATTGTTCACTTTGCAGTTTCAAACTCTGAAAAGAAAAACCAGGTTCTCAATTAAATTTCGGCTCACGAAGGTGAACTCTTACAAGAGGTAATCGTCATAGTTTTTAGCGAGTAAAATCTGGTTTCGAAATAGTCTATTCTTGTCTTTTGCGTGTATTTTCTGCTTCTTCAAACTCACAACCAACCGACTGACCGACCGACCAACCAACCGACCAACCATATTTCATACTTCATACATATTTCATACATTGGGCATATTTCATACCTGTTCCATAGCATATCGCAATCTCTTTTCAAAGTCTTTAACGCGTTTAAATTCATCTGAAGGTGACAGCACCCGCCTTTTACCAAAGTAGGTACTGGTGAAGTTTGATTCACTAGGCACTGAAGAGGCTACAGGAGCTGCAGTGCTTGATTCTGATGGAGCAGGGTTGGAGCTGTTGCCGGCTGAAGGACTGGCTGGAAAAGCTTTACGTTGTGTTGTCTGAGAGGAAGTCCTTTGTTTACCAGTCTCCAGGAGTTGACTGTGGATAGATAAGGCAAGAGTAAGGTAAAGTGACTCAAGAGACAAGTTGAACCAGATGGCTGTTACTCAATACCGGTTTCCAAATATAAGGCAATAATGAAATTTATAGTAATGCAGATTTTAATATGATCTATTTCGTAGAAACTAAGAAAAGAAGAAAGCAAGGGAATGAAAGAAAATATGTGAAGAAGGGAGAAAAGAGGAAAGGACAGAAAGACTCCATTAAGGGAAGGTAGCATGGAAGGAAGGAAAGAAGGACAGTAAGAAAGGGAGGAATGATGGTATGAAGTAAGGAAGGAAGGAAGGGAGGAAGGGAGGAAGGGAGGAAGGAAGGAAGGAAGGGAGGAAGGGAGGGAGGGAGGGAGGGAGGGAGAGAGGAAGGAAGTAAGGAAGGAAGGAAAGGAGGAAGGAAGGAAGGAAGGGAGGAGGGAGAAGGGAGGAAGGAAGAAAGGAAGGTAGAAATGAAGGAAAAAGGAAGGTAGAAAGGAAGGAAGGAAGGGAGGAAGGAAGGGAGGAAGGAAGGAAGGAAGAAAGGAAGGGAGGGTGGAAGGAAGGGTGGAAGGAAGGGAGGGAGGATAGGAAGGGAGGGAGGAAGGAAGGAAGGGAGGAAGGAAGGGAGGGAGGAAGGCAGGCAGGGAGGCAGGCAGGGAGGACAGAAAGGCAGGGAGGCAGGCAGGGAGGCAGGCAGGGAGGCAGGCAGGGAGGCAGGCAGGGAGGCAGGCAGGGAGGCAGGCAGGGAGGCAGGGGAGGGAGGGCAGGGAGGGAGGCAGGGAGGGAGGCAGGCAGGGAGGGAGGCAGGGAGGGAGGCAGGGAGGGAGGGAGGCAGGGGAGGAGGGAGGGAGGGAGGGAGGGAGGGAGGCAGGGAGGGAGGGAGGCAGGGAGGGAGGCAGGGAGGGAGGCAGGGAGGGAGGCAGGAAGGGAGGCAGGAAGGGAGGCAGGAAGGGAGGCAGGAAGGGAGGCAGGAAGGGAGGCAGGAGAAAGGAAGGAAGAAAGGAAGGAAGAAAGGAAGGAAGAAAGGAAGGAAGAAAGGAAGGAAGAAAGGAAGGAAGAAAGGAAGGAAGGAAGGAAGGAAGAAAGGAAGGAAGGAAGGAAAGAAGGGAGGAAGGAAGGAAGGGAGGAAGGAAGGGAGGGATTGGAGAGAGGAAGAAAAAAAGTGAAATAATGAAAATAGGAAGGAAGCTAATATTAAATGAGAGGGGAAGGGACAGGCGAATATTAACAGAAAGGAATGACATACTACACAAGGGGTCAGCATTGCAACATCAGACACAAACTCAGTTTTCCCCTACCTTAGTCGCTTCCAGTCCTCTTCGTCTAGTTTGGCAGGAACTAAGGGAGAAGGCTCGGCGTGTTCGATGATTTCTTTTGGCGGCTGAGGTGGCTCGAGACCCTCGTTATCAAACACCACATCAAGTACATAATATAAAGCGATCAGAAAACAAAACCCACTAAAAAGCAACAGAACCTGTTGGACAGAAACAAATCATTCCAGTTGATGATTTAGTGGATGATTGTTTGGTGATTGAGGCTCGGACCCGAGACACTGGGGGAGGGTGTAGTATTCTTAGCACTACATAGTTATTTCTGGAATTTGGTACCCCTCAATATGTCTTTTTTTAGTATACATGTAAATGTTTTATGCAAATGATGGGTACAATAAATTGTTATTGTTGTTGTTGTTGTCACCCATTACGTTATCGTCACCAATAGGGGAACCGCAAGATTTACTCTGACACTAATGTTGTGGGAAAGGGGGATTCCTTTACCTATGAGGTATGACTTTTGAAACGTCTTGTTTGTAATAATAATGATAATAATAATAATAATAATAGTAATAGTAATAATAATAATAATAATAATAATAATAATAATAATAATAATAATAATAATAATAATAATAATAATAATAATAATAATAATAATGATAACTTTATTTCTTGAAACAAATTACAAATAAGAGATAAAAAATAGATAAAAAATCCTTATTTACAAAATTTGAAATGATAGCACAAATTAAAGTAAGCACATATGCTAGCTATATTCAAATGCATAGCTAGATTAGAGTTTGTATGAGAAGTGTTGTATTTTTCAGGGTCATACTTCAACGATAATGGCTGTAAATGAGCCAAGGGTGGTTTTTATCAAGCGGATTGCATATCCTCGAGTTATTGCACCGGAAGTGTCACTCGATACTCACTCGAGCAGCTTATCCACGAGTTCGCCAAAGGTCCTTAGCTATGAATCAATTTAGCAAAACATACCTTGAGCGTTCGTTCTGATAACACTTCTTGGTTTCGTACAGACGAAGGGGGAGCGGGACAAGGGGGTGCTTTGTCAGTACGCAGATATTTACCACTGATTCCTTCTTCCATGATACTGTGGGCAATAATGAAAAATCAATGAAAAAAAAAAAAGTTGACGGACATTGTCTACCTCTGCAATTATGCACGCAATATTGCACTGTACTTCGATAACTTTGGTGACAACAATTGCAGAGATGGATTGCCGCAATGTTGCAACCTTGTATATATTGTAGCATATACTAAAGGTGCCAAAGAAAAAATTGTCATTGTCATACACCGATTCCGAACATGGCGACCAATTTGAATAACTATTGTTCTTTGACCGACTGGCCTCGTGTTCATGTGGAAACACAAAAGCGTTCTCACCTGTATGAGAGGCTAGTCAGTCAAGAACAATGGTTATTCAAATTGGTCACCATGTTCAGAACCGGTGTATTGTACGGTACTTATGGTACTTACGCTCGTCTCTGTTTGATATCATCAGGTGACAGTGAAGACCCATACAGCGTTAGCTTCCAGTTACGCACATAACCACGCGCGATGTCATTACCTTGAATGATGGAAATAAAACATGATAAGCAGATAGTTGAATTAAATAGATATTCACACTAGTTTTGCGTGCAAAGATGAGAATAATCATGATGACGATGCAAGTTCTTATTCATCATCTCGTCCTCTCACTACAAACACAGGATTGTCAAAAGCTCAGATTCCACAGGCAGCCCAACTATTTATTGATGCTATTGTTTACAGTTAAAAGATTTTGCGCGTCTTTTTTGAAGGGCTCCCTGTGGTACAGCACGTTATGGGGCTCCCTGTGGTACAGCACGTTATGGGGCTCCCTGTGGTACAGCGCGTTATTGGGCTGGCTCCCTGTGGTACAGCGCATTATTGGGCTCCCTGTGGTACAGCACGTTATTGGGCTCCCTGTGGTACAGCACGTTATGGGGCTCCCTGTGGTACAGCGCGTTATTGGGCTGGCTCCCTGTGGTACAGCGCGTTATTGGGCTCCCTGTGGTACAACACGTTATTGGGCTCCCTGTGGTACAGCGCGTGAATGAATATTATAATAATTGGGTTCCCTTGTGTTACGTTCAACAGAGTATTGTCACACTATTCTATTGAACATAAAGGGAGGTGGCAAGAACACAGGGATCCCAACATAATATTTATTCCACTAATATAATATTTATTCCATTGGTTGAGCCACAGGGAGCCTGTCAAAAGAGACTACCTGTGGTAACCCCTCTCTGACCTCTGCACACATTGTTTGATGCTAATGTACGGCATGTAATGAATAAAAACAATTACCATTATCAATAACCACTAGTTTCCAGATTCCCTCGGGTGTCTCGCCCCAGCACCTCACGGTCGAGAAGGTCCAATCCACAAAGCCTTCAGGAGACCTGGGGCAGAATGTCAAAATGAATGAAGCTAAGTGACAAATCAAATCAAGTGAGGAAACATTGATGTTAAATGCTGCCGACGCTGGATAATAATAATAATAATAATAATAATAATAATAATACAGTCAACTCTCCGCTAACGGACACTCTCGTAAGCGGACAGCTCTACTTACGGACACCTTTTCAAATCACCGTTTTACCTCCCAGTCAAACTCTGTATTTACACATTCCCGTAAGCGGACACTCTCTCGTAAGCGGACGCGGACACTTTTGAAAATGAAAATTGGATTTTTCTTTTGTTTACGCTCTCTCGTAAGCGGACACACCATATAATAATGGACTTTCGGCAATGGAATTTGTCTTTAATTTGCAATAAATCAACAAAAATATGACCTTTTACAGAGCAACAGAACAGTGGGGATCGGTTTTGTCAAATCTCCATTTGTCCGCGGGGAAGCAAGGTGTACGGTTCAGTTGCTATTTTTCTCTACCGATTAAAACGTAATTAACTCTCCCGTAAGCGGACATCCACCCTATTTTTCTTTGGTGTCCGCTTACGGGAATAGTTCTCATAAGCGGACAGCTCTACTAACGGACACTTTTTTCAATTCCCGAGGGAGTCCGCTTACGAGAGAGTTGACTGTAATAATAAAAATAAAATAATATAATAAAATAATAATAATAATAATAATAATAATAATAAGGTGTACAACATTGTTACCATCATAAAACAAAAGAAATGCTGGGATTTGTTGGCTCAGATGCCCGGGTAGTCTCCGTTGTGTGACGAAATCCCGACGGCTGCAAAGGAGACTAATGCCCGGGGGATGGGGGATGACTCCCATATATAATTAAAATCTGCAAAGTTCTGTCATTATTGTATTTGCTGACAGACACCCCAAAAGGTACTGACTTGGTGTCTTGGTGGTCGTTTTATCCCCTAACTACATATTTGGCAGTGTTGGATGTTGTTGGCCAACACTGTTGACCACATTGGCACCGTCCTTTACAACTAACCTGTCATGTTTCCTGGCAGTGGCAAGCAATGATGACGTACCGTGTGGTGACATCATTTGAACCATTATGTTGCCACGGTAACGATGACGTATGTTCACCTGAAGGAAGTCAATTAAATCAATGAGATAATAATAATAGAGATAATAATAATAGTAATTATAATAAATTTAGAGATAATATATAATAATAATAATAATAATAATAATAATAGTAGTAATAATAATAATAATAATAATAATAATAATAATAATAATAATAATAGTAGTAATAATAATAATAATAATAATAATAATAATAATAATAATAATAGTAATAATAATAATAATAATAGTACTGTAGTAGTAAATAATAATAATAATAATAGTAATACTAATAATAATACTAATAATAATAATAATACATTTAGGAATTAAATTAAATATGCCTCAATTTCTTCATTATTTGCGAGAAAAATAAACTGATGTACTGCAAGAGTGGTGGATGCGGAGTTCTTACCGTTACAGTCACGTGTTCTAGTGTTATGACCTCTGCCACTTGTTGCTTTGTCACTGAAAACAACATTATTTATCAGGCAACGACAGAGGAAAAGCAAACCAAACAAGTAAACTAACAAAACAAAGAAACAAACAAAATCTTAAGGCCGAATTACACAGTACAACTTTTGCCTACAACCATCGCATACAACTTGCTCACGCCATGTTTACAACACGAGTTGTGTCATCTAAATCAACCCTACCACTTATTTACGACTCCTATGTCATGTTGTAAGCGAGTTGTATGCGATGGTTGTAGGCAACCGTGTAAATCGGCCTTTAGGACTGAACCATGAAAACATTGATGGTTACCATAGTAACTCTCCGTCATCTTGTTGGATGCAGGAATGGCTCTATTGACATTGATGACTGGAGATGACCATGACGTCATCCAGGGAACGCTCTTCCACATCTATGTCATCAAAACAAAACAGTTAATTATTATTTTTTCGGCCCTCAGATCAAAAAATTACTATGCTTATGCATGGATCAATTCCAGCTGTTACCCCCCCCCCCCCCCCCCCCCCCCCCCCCCCGGGCTGACCCCCGGGGATTTGTAATTTTCTTTTCTTGGAACTACAAATTCCCTGCCCCTGAGCCGCCAGAAATAACAAATTCCCCGCCCCAGGGCAACGGAAAAACAACCAACAATTACCCTATACCACTATGACGTAACGCCTTATTTATGAGGGGGACAGAATCGTGAAGAACGATAGAATTTTGAACTAAATCTGCTCTGCTGAGGTTCGCTTGATTTCAAATTGGCTCGTTTCCAGATATTATATTCATCGATACTTTTCCCACAATATTTACTGTGTTTGGTGACTTTTATCGCTTTCAGACCGTCTGTAAAATACATTTATTTGGGAAATTCTTTGTGTTGTTGGGGGGGGGGGGGGGGGGGGGGGGGGGGGGGGGATGGTAACAGCTGGAATTGATCCATGCATTAGTTTTCATAAGAAAACTAAATGATTTTACATGTAGGATGATCCTGCTGTGAACTAATTATCAATCTCTTTAGGTTGTCTTTACATAATAGATAATAGATAATAATTGAATAAAACTGTGAAAAAAAAGGTTGTCTTTACATTGTGTTATGTAATATAGGCAACATAATTGTACATGTACAGCTGTTTTCAGAAACATTGTCCTATGTGAATTTAGCCGTAAATATTAGTAAAATGAAAAAAGGAATAATAATTATCGACGTATTCTGGTAACACAAAGCAGATTACTCAAGCAGAAATAAATACAATAACTTGTAGCAGCCATGCCGAAGGCATATTCGTAGGACCTACGAAATAGAATTGTATTTCCCAAGTTTCTGCTATCACAGACACACAATGATATTATTGTTCCATTTACAATTTCTACATTTCTACGATTTCAAATATGACAACGTTTCTGAGAACAGGTCTCACCAACAAAGATAATACCCACAACTTCTAGCGAATATATTTAAATTCATCTTTTTTTTAATTTAATTTATTAAAAAAAAAAGAATAAAAAAGATTTAAATTCATCAATCAATGGTTATTACATGTGCAGTGGTAGCAAGCCGCCATGAGTCCAGCACACCAAACCCATACTTATGACTGTGATGGTAGCCTGCGTTGTTAACGTAGTAGTCATCGTCATCCACCGAATGCTGCAAGGAAACCCAAATCAAATTAGTGGTTAGAATATGGGGGAATACAACGTACCTGCAACAGACTGTATGAAAATATAAAAAGCCATGATATTAAATGACATTTTGGTGTTACGATCTCGCTGATGATTATTAAATAATTATTACTGAACAGTAACACAGCGAGGATGCTGTCAACAAAAATAGCATGTCAACATGAGCAATCACTGCGAGATTTAGGCCTACATGTAGTTAAAACGCCGTACTTTCCAAGGGCCATTCTTAATTACTTCAAAAGAAGCCGCCTCATTATCTATTGTTTGAAATCAGAATGGCTTTAATCTCATGATAAGCACGGTGATAAGCTCATGATAAGCACGGCGTCTGATCATGAACTAGGCCTTAGAATCATATCTTAAAATTGAAGCAAAGACATTGAACAGTTTAAATAAATGCCCAAAAATAACAAACTCTCATGTGACTGGCATGGCTTATAAATTTTTCAGATTTCCAATAATATTTTATTACAATACAATACTGACAATACAATAACTTTTATTTAAACACGATATTATTTAAAGCTAAAGTTTGTGGGGTCGTGCAACAGAAATTTAAAAGAAAATAAAAATAATAAAAATAATAATACATAACATAATATTGTCCTACATGTGTAGCTGCAGTTTTAAAGTTCTGAAGATAAAACACATGGTCATGTGACAGGGTCCTCAAAGGGCCTCTACACAGATCATTTTGTAATCACAAAAGTTTACCACTACAGGTGCCATATTTCTGTCTGTCTACCATTAGTATTCATTTTGTTCAAGAAGGCTTTACATATCAGCAAGAAAAGTTTATATACATGTAATTTGCGAAAATTGAAACATTCCTTGATTCCATTAGACGTTGTATTCACACTGCGGACTTTGTACAAGACATACCTTAAGTGCAGATATAGCCATAACATGCTGGACATCTCTCCATGTCAAGCAAGGTCTGAAACAAAAACAGATGACAGTTCCACTTAAAGTCACATCCAGGGTTCTCAGGTGTTTACTGATGATGAAAGCCTTTTTGTAGAAGTTGACACACAAAGGCAAATATGATAGCATACAGGGCTTGCAGGTGGTTGCTTTCACCTGGCAGAATAGCAGAATTATGTGGTTCCTGGCTTCTACTAAGCACCCTGAATATCTAATACATGTCATAGATGTTCTACCATCCCTACTTTCTTCCAGGAATACACAGGTGGGGTACTAGAGTACATGTATGCAGGCTACAGTATCACTGATTTAGATAGCCAAATTAACACAACATGTTCAATGAGTTAGCATACCTGGCTTGCATCATCAGTGCAATCATACCAGCTGCTAGAGGGGCCGCTGCTGATGTCCCAGTATGTTTATCTGTACATCCTGTACCAGTGCCTAGCCGCCAGTCAGTAGTGACCTACATGTAAGGAAACAATCCGCACAAACATTATAAAGGACTTTTAAAAGATCTACAAATACTACCATGATTATCACAATCAACATCAAATGTTATTAAATTATTAATGATTATTATTAATAAAAATACAAATTTATGTTGTCATCATCATCATCATCACAAATTGTACATCAATCAACATCAAAATGTTATTAAATTATTAATGATTATTATTAATAAAAATACAAATTCATGTTGTCATCATCATCATCATCACAAATTGTACATCACGAAAATCATTATCATCAACCCTGCTAAAATGTTATTGTCGTTATCATTTCCACAACTGCCCCTCATGTCTCTATTACATATACAGTCAATGTCATTATTAAACGTTGTCCAGCTAAAAAGAGATTAACACTACAATAAATGTCACATGTCTCATCATATATTCATTAAAGCATGCACAAAACAAGCAATAAATTACTGTGCACGTGGAGCCCATATACTTCATACTTTGAATAATATCGGCTCCATGAGCATTCGGTAATTGCTTACATGTATATTGCTTATGTAAATAAATGTACAATACATACAATATTTCTTTGCATTCCTTGTCCACTGCTATAAGTTACAGCCAGCATGGCAGCACAATGTTCAGCATAGTAAGGCATGTTACCCACTTCATCTATTGCACCTATTCAGAAAGACATGCTTACTGTTTAAACACACCCACCTTAAGTTGTGACTACATTTAGTTTGCAATAATAGACTCTAGACATCTAAATAGGTAATGTTAGATGCACCTTTGATGATTGTGATTTTCAGAAGTCTATTTCAAACTTACCAGATTCAACTTTCGTCTTGTCAATAAATGGTTGCATAACAATGTAAATAGTGGCACTTTATAGGGGTACAGATACATGTATGCCCTCAGACTTCCCTAGAATCTGTATAGACATACTGCTAAACAGTGATGGAGGGAGATCAAGGATAGAGGATATACATGGATCCCTCTGAGAGATCACTTTTGGGAAAATACACACACATGTATGTAGATGAACCTAATATAAATTTCACTGTCTATTCCAAAGGAAATTGTTTGGTATCAATAGATCAGGCTTGTGAGGGATGTTCATCAGCTGAGATTTGAGGACTTTTAACAGCCGATTGATACCAAGCAATAGAGTTTATGATTATGTACATTGGTATACTGTAACTGCAATGCAGGCCCGTAGCCAGACAAAAATCTCTCCCGAGGCACTTTTATCAGTGCAGACAAAATTTTTATAGCTGCACATAGAGGACAGTCAGCCTTTTTTGTCGATTCAGTTAACAGATAAATAAAATCAGCGATGTTTTACTGAGGCAACTGCCTCGGCTCGCCTCATACTGGCTACGGGCCTGCAATGGGCATCAAAATTAGTTGAGACACTTTTTCATGTGGTTCAAAAAACGTGTGTTTTTCTTACAAGTTATTATGGGTGCGAATATCTTCCCCTCCCTCCCCCATCATACAATGTTGTTTAGAGCAATAATGCGTGAACTTGGGTGACGTGTAGGCATGATTCAGCTTCAACATTGAAAGGGGGAGAGGGGTTTTTCAAGATATTGCGTCGAACATTTAAGAAATAATGTATTGCAACTGAGTTTCAGCACGTACGGAATTGCACAAAATGAAGTGTCTCAACAATTCATCCTCGGGAACCCAGGGGTATATTCTGTCGCTCGTTACTCACTCCCAGAGAAATACCCCTGGGAACGAAGTCTGTTGGAACTTGTTCCGGAAGTCAAAATTACCCTCGTTTCTGATTGGTTGACCTAGGAAGGTCGACCAATCAGGATCAAGTATATTCTGGTTTGAATACTACAGCCGCCATTTTGAATTTTGACTTCCGGAAGAAGTTCCAACAGACTTCGTTCCCAGGGGTATTTCTCTGGGAGCAAGTAACGAGCGACAGAATATACCCCTGGGTTCCCGAGGATGCTCAACAATTATGACAAAACAGATTACATGAGGACTTCACGTTGCTCTCTTTCTAGTAACTACTTGGAAGTGCTTACAGTAGAAAGGTACATACCTATGGTGACGGTGTAGATGGAGTTGGCATAGCCATCAAAGTTACAATTATATACAAAACAGATTACATCAGGACTTCACGTTGCTCTCTTACCTATGGTGACAGTGTAGATGGAGTTGGCATAGCCATCAAAGTTACAATTATCTTTAAAATGTCCCCCATTCCCTGAAGCTACTACAAATATGCTGCCATAACCACGACGACCAGCTAGTACACCATGCGCAAGGGCAGCCTACAAAAATACCAAAACAATCAGTGAAGATACACATTTCACATATTAACACCTTACATGTACATGTACAGTCAAACCTCTATTAAGCAGTCACCCTCGGGAAATAGCCAACTGACCGCTTAATAGAGGTGACCGCTTAATAAAGGTCAAGTTTACAGTAAGTACAATGTATGGGGACCGAGGAGGCAGCATGGTCGAGTGGTCAGAGCGTCGGTCTCAGAATCCGGTGACCCCGAGTTCTAGTCCCACTCTGTCCACTAGCTGAGACTGTATTTGTTCTGGGCAAATCCCTAGTTCAAATTCAGTTTCTCCACCATGCTTGTAATAGTCCAGTCAATCTACGCAATTTTTGGGGTTAACCCACAACTAATTGCAACAGAATTTGTTTCACTTGCATGCATTTAAGGAAGGGTTGGTTAACAACATACTAAAAGTCCCAAAAAATCCCTTTGGTGGAAGTCGTTGAAATTTGGCATTAAAGTTTTGAGCTTTTACCACAGGGAGCCCAAATAGAGTAAAATATTTATTTTGCTCAGAAAAGCAATTTCATTTTTCTTTCTTGCTTATTTGTATTTCGTCAAGCTACATATAAGTATATTTTAAGTATAAGTAAATTTTAGCTATTGTAAAAAAAGTTATATTGTTTTTTTGGCTATGTTCATATTTCACCACAGGAAGCCCACAAGCACAGTTTGAGAAATTTACCAGTAATTCATTCAAACCTGATTATTAAGTTTCTAACATGATGTGAAATGTACTTAAATATCGCTTTCATTTACATATCCAAAAACTGCATACCTTTAGAAAGCATCACTTAGGTCTTCATCTATAAGGTCTGGCACTGGTGAGTTGGTATAACTTTGACCTCTGCAAACCCCGCAAACGACTGAACAATGCAATCTGTGCTTCTTGCAGCTACATCGGGCTGTGTTGCAATCTGTTTTGCAATTGCAACGGATCACTTCCAATAATGAGTTACTTGCTGGTGGTAGGTTTGTCTGTATTGGAAGTAGCTTTCCTTCCGTTACCTTCCAACCCCAGTGGTCTGGCTGCAGCTGTTCTGCTCCCTTCCATTCCTGAATTTGGAGATATACCCGTCGACAATGATAAGCTGCAGCTGCTGCCGCTGAAGTAGGTGGAAGACTCTCTGGCTGTACACTTGTGGTACGTGTGGCTACCGTTCAGTTCTGGCATGAGAAACGACTATAACGCAGGGAATCGAGACTTTGCTCTGATCCTCCATTGTAAAGACATAAGAATGCTTTCTCTCCTGCAATGATAACTGTTTCCTTCGTAGAAGCTAGCTCATTGAATATTTGAGCTTGCTGGAAACAAATTGTATCAGATAGTATCTTCTTCAGAGCAAACCCTTTGCCAATGCCAGAATTAAAGCCTGGATGTTGTATCGCAGCCAAGGATTGCATGCACAAACAAAATGTGTGTGCATACTTTTACCCCCAAAGTTAACTTTGTTTTCTTGATGTTACAAAGCTTCTTCGTCTTTACCTTCTTCTTTGGTTCAGGCTGTGTTCATGTCTGCATGGTAGCAGAGAAGACTGAACTAACAGATCAGTGTTATCTCCTACCAGAACAGTAGGGATACATTTGGCAGATGTTACGGTAGTTTGGACAATGAGTAGATCTGGCGCATCACCTGTAGCATGATCAGTTGTACATCCTGCCATCTCAAGCCTGTCACTAAGAAGGTTGATAAACTTCTGTTTGTTACTCTTGTTTGCTAGGAATTCATCCTTTTTGGATTTGAGAACCATGTCACTGACAAAGAGTAACGGTCGGTCCAGCATAGGCATGCTATTTGAACAATTGTAAAAAAATGATCAGATAGGGCCTGAAGGGAACATTCATTATGTTCTTGATGGTGGTGCTTTACTTCACTGTATTCCATGGCCATGTGGAATGACCTACGATGCCATTTGTAATATGTACGTGGAATATGTAATCCGCAGGTATGGATAGGGTATTATCGTCTTTGATGGATATCAGGATGGCCCTTCTACAAAAGGCACCACGCACCAAAGACGAACAGGAGCCTATGCTGGACCGACCGTTATCTTTGCCAGTGACATGGTTCTCAAATCCAAAAAGGATGAATTCCTAGCAAACAAGAGTAACAAACAGAAGTTTATCAACCTTCTTAGTGACAGGCTTGAGATGGCAGGATGTACAACTGATCATGCTACAGGTGATGCGCCAGATCTACTCATTGTCCAAACTACCGTAACATCTGCCAAATGTATCCCTACTGTTCTGGTAGGAGATAACACTGATCTGTTAGTTCAGTCTTCTCTGCTACCACGCAGACATGAACACAGCCTGAACCAAAGAAGAAGGTAAAGACGAAGAAGCTTTGTAACATCAAGAAAACAAAGTTAACTTTGGGGGTAAAAGTATGCACACACATTTTGTTTGTGCATGCAATCCTTGGCTGCGATACAACATCCAGGCTTTAATTCTGGCATTGGCAAAGGGTTTGCTCTGAAGAAGATACTATCTGATACAATTTGTTTCCAGCAAGCTCAAATATTCAATGAGCTAGCTTCTACGAAGGAAACAGTTATCATTGCAGGAGAGAAAGCATTCTTATGTCTTTACAATGGAGGATCAGAGCAAAGTCTCGATTCCCTGCGTTATAGTCGTTTCTCATGCCAGAACTGAACGGTAGCCACACGTACCACAAGTGTACAGCCAGAGAGTCTTCCACCTACTTCAGCGGCAGCAGCTGCAGCTTATCATTGTCGACGGGTATATCTCCAAATTCAGGAATGGAAGGGAGCAGAACAGCTGCAGCCAGACCACTGGGGTTGGAAGGTAACGGAAGGAAAGCTACTTCCAATACAGACAAACCTACCACCAGCAAGTAACTCATTATTGGAAGTGATCCGTTGCAATTGCAAAACAGATTGCAACACAGCCCGATGTAGCTGCAAGAAGCACAGATTGCATTGTTCAGTCGTTTGCGGGGTTTGCAGAGGTCAAAGTTATACCAACTCACCAGTGCCAGACCTTATAGATGAAGACCTAAGTGATGCTTTCTAAAGGTATGCAGTTTTTGGATATGTAAATGAAAGCGATATTTAAGTACATTTCACATCATGTTAGAAACTTAATAATCAGGTTTGAATGAATTACTGGTAAATTTCTCAAACTGTGCTTGTGGGCTTCCTGTGGTGAAATATGAACATAGCCAAAAAAACAATATAACTTTTTTTACAATAGCTAAAATTTACTTATACTTAAAATATACTTATATGTAGCTTGACGAAATACAAATAAGCAAGAAAGAAAAATGAAATTGCTTTTCTGAGCAAAATAAATATTTTACTCTATTTGGGCTCCCTGTGGTAAAAGCTCAAAACTTTAATGCCAAATTTCAACGACTTCCACCAAAGGGATTTTTTGGGACTTTTAGTATGTTGTTAACCAACCCTTCCTTAAATGCATGCAAGTGAAACAAATTCTGTTGCAATTAGTTGTGGGTCAAACTGTAGATTGACTGGACTATAAATAGCCAACTGGTTCGCATCCTTGCCAGTTGGGTTTCTTAAAACACTTTATGTTCTAATATTTATTTCATTTCAGTTACTCAATTGTAAAGCGCATTGAGACTTCGGTGAAATGCGCTATATAAATACTTATTATTATTATTATTATTGTATTATTATTATTTCCGAGAATTTGAGTGAAAGTGACCACTTAATAGAGGTTTGACTGTATCTCTCATTTAGTCATGAAAAAGAAAATTGTCTTACAATTTCATTCATTTATTTATTAATATGTTCATTCATGCAGTCATTCATTCATTCTGTAAACTTATTGATATTTGAACCAACAAATGTATGTATATTTCCTTACAGCATCACCAAATATAAAGTTCTGTTTGAAAAAAAATCAATTTTATGGTATAATTTGATAGGCTAAAATATTCTTGACCTCAGACAAGTTGAATTACATTTCAATTCACTTTGAACAGCGCTTTAGTTGGCGAATGCAGCAAGTATTTGAGGCTCACGCTGTCATAATAAAATTACAACATTGGCAACATAAAACAGGCCATTTTCGTTCGGTGAGGTCCATTTCATATTCTAAGTGTGTATTCTCTCTAAATCAAAAGTATGATTCCCAATAAAAACATTCATTTATCCTTTCATCGATTCCCTCAATTCTTTACACAAACTTGCTCAAAGGGCAAGTGCAAATAGAAAAGGACATGCTTTCCCTTTGAGGAACTATGTGATTTAGTAGTTCATAATGCAATTTTTTGCTTAATAATTAAAGGGGTCCATGCAAGAACAACGTTAAGTGATCACTGATTAAATCCTATTAAAATTCTCCTCTAGAATCTTTGAATTCCAGAGTCCTGAGAATTTGGATTTTAATCACAAGTCACTTACACTGATCTAGCATGGATCGCTCCATGTATGCAGGTAAAGCATGCAAATCTAAATGATACCTGAGCAAGTTGATGAGGACCATCTACTGTTTTGCCATTGTCATCTGGACCCCAGCTAAGACACAATAAAATGGTTATAGACATTTTGATGCCATCTTTACATCGATCTACACGTGTGTATGAGTGTACAGATACACAGCGAAATGGAATCCATTTGTATAGGAAATCATATGGTGCACTTAACAAGATTGGCCTTTGCAGCTACACAATTTTATTTGAATATGGGGCATGTTTGGTAACTACTGTAGTACAAAGTGCATGTCACTCTGTACTGCAAAACTTACACTTTTGCCTGGTTTGAAATAAATTACTCAATTCTCAAATGAAAGAAGAATAACCATGCACTAAGAATGATATGCGATGGTTATGTACCTTATAGCTCACAAATGGTGATATAATACATGACTGTACACCTTGCTGGTAATAGTATATCATAACCTTTACATAACAGAAAATTCTTTATGTCGTCAGCCTTCAAATAAAAACGTACTGGCGAATCATGTAAATAAATAAATAAATAAATAAATAAATAAATAAATAAGTAAGTGAGCGAGTGAGTGAGTGAGTGAGTGAGTAAGTAAGTAAGTAAGTAAGTAAGTAAGTAAGATAATAAATAAATAAATAAATAAATAAATAAATAAATAAATAAATAAATAAATAAATAAATAAATAAATAAATAAATAAATAAATAAATAAATACCGTAAATAAATACATAAATAAATAAATAAACAAACAAACAAAGAAACTCTATCTGTACCTGCAGCTGTAGATATCATTGATGCTCAATTTCGTGTTGAAGGCCATTGCTTCTAGACTGTCAGTCATGGGGCCATCAAGTATCCGTACCCCTAATGAAAACAGTGCTCATGTTAAAGACAACATCCTGCAAATATTACTCGTCATATAATGGTCATATACATTAATGATGTTAACCGTTAGCAGAGTTTGTAAATCGGATACAAAATCATGACAGTTCATTCGCATATAGACTTTAACTTTTCTCAGCCAAACTTTAATACTGGTATCTTGAAAATTATAGCAGAGCACAATTTTATACATCTATGTACTATATGATAACACTATGATAACAAAGTGATATACATGTACACCTATTCCAAATATCGTTGTCCGAGCCGAAAGCAACAAGCAAGAAGCTGACGACCGCAAAGGACTTTGGGAATCTCCTAATTAATTTATTTATCCGTGGTACTTGAGAAATTATCCCTACGAGTGTTGAATAGCAATTATTTGGAACTATTCGGCCATTTGAAAATGCATGTGGTTAAAATGTCTACGGATGTATAAATGAATAAGGAGAAAGTCCCAATGCCCTTTGCGGTCGCCAGCTTCTTGCTTGTTGCTTTCGGCGGAGACAACGATTTTTGGAATAGGTGTATAATATTCACAGTCATACTGTATGGGAATTAAAATGTCTCGTCTGCAGCTCGACATTGTAATTCCCATACACTGTGACTGCTCATAGTGGGATATTTATAGCATTTTTGCATTATATTGACAGGCTTTATAACATATCACTACAGCCTATGAAATTCGATTAGTTACATTTGAGGGTACAGGGAAATGGGCTGTGAAAATGGGGGAATTTATTCAGTCTCCATTTCCTCTCACCTCCCTAAGTACCATATTTCCTCGAAATTGTACATGTAATCCATTACATAAAAATGTACGTGTAGTACCAAGTGAGGTCACTCACCTACATGTACATGTAGCTACAAGCATGTATAATTCATATGGATGCTTACCAAACCCTACAGTTGATTAAGATTCCCAAACCTGATGGGAGGGGGAGCAGGGGGAGTGTGGTAACCTGTGAAACTAGCCTTATTGATACATTTTGGATCAAGTGTTCATT
Source organism: Actinostola sp. cb2023 (assembly GCA_033675265.1). Lineage (NCBI taxonomy): Eukaryota > Metazoa > Cnidaria > Anthozoa > Actiniaria > Actinostolidae > Actinostola > Actinostola sp. cb2023. The sequence continues at coordinate 48,245 of JAUJYZ010000171.1, forward strand.
AATTACCTGATACTTTGGCTCCATAAGCAACTCCTACAGCACAATAGGTGTTTGGCACTGCGGCAATCTCTCCAGCACATCTGAAATTGACAGTGTCAACATACATAAGCAGGTGGGTGAAGGAGAATGGAGACAATAGACACAACGAGAAATTATTATTATTAACTTATATGCTAATAAGCAAATAGTGCACTCTGATTGGTGGAAAGGCATGAGTCAGAGTGAAATGAAAAACAATCCTTGCTACGAAAAACTGTTGACAAGAGTGGGAAACCTGCATCAGAGAGTCACGGTTACAGTACGGAATCGAAAACATTCAAAGATTACAGTATTTAACCAATTCAATGAATGCTTCTAAAGACAAGGCACAGTCACTGCACGTTATAATAACCATCACTGCACATGGCACGAACCATACCATAACTACTTCCTACTCATGTGAAAGCAATTCTATTATATCTATAGGGTCACATTTTGCTGTACATTTGAAATCTAGATAATACAAAAGATAAAATATACAAAAAAGTTTGTAAAATGTTTGTTTGTTTAAATTATTTAAATATTTTATCTTTTGCATTATCTACTTTTATTTTGGTATGATGATGCATGTTTGCTGTATTATTGGGATATACATTTAATGTTTTAAATACTCTCAATGGTGATATCCAAGATGGCGGTAGGGAACCCAATAAACTATACAATATAAAGCCAGTATTGTTACCTTGTCCCATGGTGGTTAAGACCTGCATCGTCTGCTCTTGGCATAGGGTCTGGGTCATTAGAATTGATATCCCAACTGCCTTCAGGTGACTATAAAGTAAAATTTAACAAACCTATTGTTTTAAAATGTTTGGCACTTTTCTCAATCAGGTCAAACCTCTTGGTTAAAACAAGGCAATTGATTGATGGTTGCTTATAAAATCATTATGTATGTATACATGTACATAATAAATATACTTTTATGGTGTTTGAAGTTGAATTATACGTAAAATGGGTTTATTTTATAATTCGTAAAGGATTCCCATCCTGCGAATGTCGTGCAATGCTATGCCAAAAATACATAAATTTGCATGTACATCAGATACTCAGAGGTCAGAGTTTATAGCTTTACAGTATTCTGGTACGAACATCATACATTCAGATTATTATTGATGATTTACATTATGATTTACTGGTAATGATAATTTATTTCACTTACAGTATTGACACATGTACAATTACAGTTTGAAGATTCATATTAATTTTTGTCTTCGTTGTCTTTCAGAGCATTAATATTGGGTTTAGGATAACAACTTTTTATTCATTTTAACATATTGGTGTTAAAGTTTCATTCTACACACTTCTTTGATTGTTACACACTGACGCAGTCTCTACTAAGTTTAGTCACTACAAACTTACATAGTTATCCAAGATGTCAGGATTAGTCCATTCCACTCCTGTTTATAAACCAGATTTATTATAGAGCAAATTTGATTTTAAATAGTCAAGAGTGCATAAATTTACAATATCTGTGAAACAGTACTTTACTAATTAGCACTAAATAGCACTGAAGAAACAATAGAAACCAAATAGACATAGCACTATTTAATATTATTGAGTGCTATATTTAACATTATTATTAGACTACGAGTTCGAGTTTTCTATGAGTCAATCTAGTCAACGAGACGTTAGTGCCGAGTTGACTATTTGACTCATAGAAAATGAGAACAAGTAGTCTAATAATTAATGTTTTAGTAGAAACCAACTAGTTTTATTTAATAATTTATTGTTTTGTTTTTGCTCAAAACGCCGGCTTTTTCGCTACTCACTATCTATCACACAATAGATAGTGAGTACAGCCCAGGGGGGGTACTCAGGGGTATCAGTGACGGGGAGGTGCGAAGGCTTTTTTTGGGTTTGAAATTCACGGCTTGGGACTTTTTTGGGGTTTTCATTTTTCTGGTGGACTTTTTTTGATATAAAGATTTTGTCAAGGACTTTTTTGGGGGTTGATAAAAATGATATCCTACCGTTCTCGATTTTATGCGGAGAAAAATTGGACTTTTTTGGGTTACGATTTTGGGCCGTTGGACTTTTTTTGGGTCTTGTTTTAGCGTAATGGACTTTTTTTGGGTTAAAATGTTTGGCCTCATTCGCACCTCCCCGTCACTGATACCCCTGAGTACCCCCCCCTGGGGAGTACAATACTGATCGAAACTAACCTCAAACGCGCGTTTGTTTTGCGTTAACTCCAAACGAACGCAAAGTTTGCCAGGGTTTGCTTTGCGTTTGGAGTTAACTCAGAACAAACGCGCGCTCGAGAAGAACAACGTAAACAAACCCGAGCCGAAGGTCGAACGAACGTAAATGAATGTGTGAATTACAAAGGAAACTAAAGGAAGATTTCTGGTTCTGAATTGTCATATTTGTACATATTTGGACGGATTAAATTGCAATTTCTCAATAAGGTAAATATTTTCTTGATCTTCGACTGGTACATTTAACTTTTCGGACTTTGAAGAGCAAACTTTGCGAAGCCATTCGCTACGAGCCGCCATTGCTCTCTTGTCATCTGATTAGCGGTTTCTTTGTGTGACGTAACGTGACACATCTCGGCGCCAAGTGTCTAGTCGATGTCTAGTTGGTTGTGTTCCTTTCATTCTTTGCGAAAACATCGTCATCTTTTATCGAAAATGTCTTCGAATTCATGTTCTCTGGCAATGAGATTTCGACACAGAAATCGCTTTTAGTTTCGGCTAATTTTGCTTGCTTTCAGTTTGCTGAAGTGTGTTTGATTTTGTGTATTTTGTGTGTGCATTATTTTGTACATTTACGGCAAACTGTAAGCTTACTGAATTTGTATTTATACATTCAGATTGTAAATATATAAGCTTAAGCTTAACTTAACTTAACGATGTTTGAATGCTTTCGAAAATGAAATCCTTTTGAGTTTAGAATACAATAGTTTGCTTTGCGTTTGCTTTGCGTTCATTTAGTAAACGCTAAACAAACGCAAACATCGGCAGGGTTTGCTTTGCGTTTGTTTTGCGTTAACTCCAAATGCACGCCCGATGTTTACTTTGTGTCGATCGGTACTGTACATTAGCCAATCAGATTGCAGGATTCGTGATAGTACATGTACATGTATGCTAGCTAGTTGGTTCTATTAATTAATAATAGTACTGTTTCACAGATATCTTGTTTGCACTCTAGTTCATTATAAATATATATATTAATTTGCTTTATTCAAGATACATGTACTGTAAATATTATAGATTTTAAATGGAATTATTCATTGTTAAGTACTGCGTAGGATAGTTGTACCACCATGTATATGTACATGTCTGTTAGTATGATTTGCCTCCAATTTGAAGTAGGCTGTTGAACCGGGTAACAATCCCCTACTCTTACGAAGAGTTCAACAGGACGGTTCTTTAAAGTTCCCCGTGAACAGGTTAGATTATGGTCGGGAGCTGACAGCCCCTATGGTTTAACTTCCTTATCTGAGAAGACGTGAAGGTCTAACCATTTGCAGATGTAATTACAAAGGCAGCACCTAATGGTCTGGCCGGGACTTGAACTACAAACCTCCCGCACAATAGACTGGTACTCAACCAACTGAGCCAACCGGATGGCATGCATACAGCTATTTCAAAAAAAGTTGTCTCGTGTTTCGTGCGTATTGCACATTGCGTATTGCACTTTGTGTATTGCATTGTGTATTTGATAATTGAAATGCATCTTAGGCACGTATAAACCGTCATGCCGCCGCCATACATGTATATATAGTGATTGGCTTCGATAGAAAGTTATTTGGTTTGTCGGCGTGTTGAGCTCAGTGAGTAGAAAAATGATTCTCGGTATAATCATAATTATGCAAAACGCAATGTGCAATACGCACGAGACAATGTTTTTTTAAATAGCTGTATGTATGTACATGGAGTTACAGTGTACACAGTAGACACAAAAGTGCATGTAATTGTCCCTTTTCCAGTTCACAGATCCAGCTGTAAAATCTCCATACAAATGTACTTATTGACAACAGACGCATTTGTACAGGGTTAGCCTCGAGTCAGTGTAAATTATTCACAAATATCAATAAGGACACGAAAAAATTTGAATTGCACAGACTGTTTTCCGACTCGAGGCTAGCCCTGTACAAATGCGTCTTTTGTCAAGGACAGCGGTCATCTCTAAACAATGCGAAACTGGAGTATTCCAGATTGTTCTCCACAAGAACTTTCACTTACCATCATCAATGACAGACACCACTACACCTTGTCCAGTAATATTACTTTCCCAAACCCCTGTTACATTAATGTCGTGACCAACATAGCGGAGATTATCCTGAAAGAGCACAAAACCAGAGTTATTTCAACAGACAAACAAAAACTGGAAATCATGGAGGAAATACCTGAAATCTAAGAACTAGAACAAGGAGAGGTACTCACAAACAAGAAAGACCATTTTTAGAGCTCTTGGAGACTGACGATCAGAACACTTGAGAAGTGTTGAGAAGCACTAGGCTATGTGTCGACATATTTGCTTCTCCTACCTACATGTAACACTTCTCAAGTGTTAATCTGATCAAGATCAATCAGACCTGCATGCACTCTAAAACCCCATTTACAGGAGAGAGAGAGATAACCCTAGCAATAGGGACAATTCTATTGTTTTATATTTATCATCCACAGGGAATATATGTGAACTGTATGTGAGCTGCTGATCTCCCACAGAAACTGATCCAAACTCAACCAAATGAACCCATTGACATGTTCGCCACTCACTGCACAATGCAAGTTTAATGAAGCGGCAAAACAATGTATATTCACTGTGTCTTCACTGATTAAAATATAAATGCGAATATGAAAGCATAGAAGATTCAAATGAACAGTTTTCATTGATTTGTCCAGCAGATTAGGACTCCACCATGTGAAGCAGTTGTAAACATCACAAAATTGTGAACTAAACGATTCAACCGCTGCAGTTGATCAGCTGTTCTTTTTGATACTTTTCATGATCAAATGTGAACTTGTTCTAAAATGTTGAAGTTTTTAAGATAATTTTTTTTTTAAAGAATGTTTCAACATTAGCTAAAAGGTTATACATCGTTATGTTTGTGGGTATAAAGGCAGTCAAACTGCTCAAAGACAAAGGCAACAAGTAGCATTAATAATGCACGACTATAAACCTACCAAGTGCCACTGGTTAGGGAAGTACTGATCAAGGAACTGTAACGACCGTTTAAAGCGGCGTAAAACCGTCTCGTGTTGAAACCATTCAACGTGAGGATGACTTTCCAATAACCTTGAAACATCACGTCGTATTCTCGCTATGTGTAGTCTTTCGCTATGTGAATTATCTAGAGTGTGATTGAGAAATGATTTGTGGTAGAGTAAGTAATGTCCGGTGAGACCCCCAATTTGTCCACGATTCTCGAGCCCCACGTCGTTAGCGATTCTGTCTGCCAAACCGTGCATATCTGAGGCAAGTAAGCTTGAAGGTAATCTAATAGCCCATGAAGATGTATCTACCGTTGCCGAGTCATTATAAACAGACAAAAAAGACGAGGGAAAAACAGAGTTATCATCAGCTTGGCCGCGAATTGCAGCGCAAATGTAAACCAAAACAGCTGCAAATTCCAATAAAATCTTCCATATTTGTAGCCTGATGAACATAACCAACACGTCCCTGAAGTTATTGGATCTTTAGAAAGCCGCGGTCAGCTTTTCGCACAACAGTTCATCTCAGAAATATAAGGATTTTGAGTCCAAAAATGACAACACTTTCAAGTCAGACCGCCATCTTGGATTGAATTCATTTCATTCTCATTTGCAGTCCCTCACTGCCAAAAAAATAGTTTCACCACAGGAGCCCACAAAGAAACTGCAGTGCAAACACCACACAGTACTGTGCGAAAAGGCAATTGTGCGAAACGGCCGGATACCTTTAAAAATCATCGTTCAAGAAATTAAAAATAGAAGTCCGTTTACTTAATTTCATGGTATTTTTCATCCTCGGAAACCCAGGGGCTGTAGGGGGAGGGGGAGGGGAAAAGGAAAGGGGTCGGAAAACAGCCCCTGGGGACAAACTCTTACAGAACGAGTTCCAGAGTTTTAAAATTTTGTGGCCAATCAGCAAAGAGCGGTACGTTGCACGATGACAGATAGTGTGAAGACATCCGGTAGCCCGTTTTAACTTCAAAGTGCACGATTCCCATATGGCAATATGTAGTCTAAATGCAGTCGTTTCCCTTCTTTCTGCATGTGATCCATAGTTTTCCCTGGCGCCGTTTTTGGGGAGTTTCTCTCTCGTTTCAAAATGAAGAGCACAAAAGGTTTCCATACAGGAACATTGGGGTCAACTTTCTCGTTAATAATCACGAAATCTTCAACATTTCTTTTTCTTCTTTTATCGAGATATTCTTTGCCACAAACATGGAAGCAGTCATTAACAGCCTTTTTAGAGGTTTTCTGAACTTCTTCCATACAACCGGACGACAACAGAATAGAATATAATTTAGCGAGATCCATCAGTTTGTATTCATGTATAAACAATGGCTCAGTGATAACTTCAAAGTGATAATTGATTTGGTTGGCAGTTTTTGAGTTAACAGATCGTTAAATCATTTAATCCCATTAACCTTCTCTGGAACTCGTTCTGTAAGAGTATGTCCCCAGGGGCTGTTTTTCCCTCTTTCCCTTTCCTTTCCCCCTCCCCCTAAAGCCCCTGGGTTTCCGAGGATGGGTATTTTTAACAAGACAAGACGCTCAATGAGCGTACACTCGGGCATTATGACAAGGACAATGTCAGTTGCGTGAGGAGGGACCTGACAATGACTGACAGTTGCGTGACGATAGGGAGACTATGTATATATGTGTCGGTGAGCATAGATAAAAATCTCCGAATCGTAATTCCGTAGCACGTACTTGGAACGGGGTCGCGATAAAAGGCTGAAACTGAAACGGCGGAAAGCGGAAACGGAAACGGCTGAAAGAGCGGAAAGTGCGGAAAGTGGTAAAAAGCTGAAACGGCGGAAAGTGGAAAAAAGCAGAAACGGCGGAAACGGCGGAAAAGTGGTAAAAAGCTGAAACGGCGGAAACGGCGGAAAAGTGGTAAAAAGCTGAAACCTTTCCATATTTAACTTTCCAGTGGTGTCACAGACCTCCGCTCTTCGATACTCAGATGCTGAATTTAATTTCCTTAAAATTTTGCATGTATATGAATTAAACATTTGATTTTGCAGACTTTGAGCAGCAAATAACGATTAATAACGAATATAAACGAATAGGGCCGAATAGGGCCGAATAGTCGCGAATACTACCGTATAGTTCCGAAAATTCCAGGAAAATTCTCAAATTACAATGACACTCGTGCCAGCTCGTGTCAGTTGTCTTTTGTAAGTGCTACGATCCACGATGGATCAAAAGAGCCCTTTAACCCCAGAGGTAATTTGGATAGACGACGAGCAAAGTACCTGTAGTTCAAGCAGTGATAATGAGTATATTCACCATTCTCGAGGTAAGTACGTGCTAACATGCATCCAGTGTTATTCCATAATATCAAGCGTGTAGATAAGATAGCTTAGCATGAATATAAACTGTATCCACTCGTCGTATTTAAATGACGTTCCCCAATTGCAGCTCGGTGACTCAATTGGAAATAACATGACTTACTAGAGAAGGCAGTCCCTACTATCGACCATGAAAATATAGCCAAAGTAGTAGGACATCACACGTTCGAGCAGCTATTTAATTTATTAATTTACAAACATATACAAACTTTAAGGAAATTAAATGAAGAGGTCTGTGATTATGGAAAGATTTCAGCTTTTTACCACTTTTCCGCCATTTCAGCTTTTTACCACTTTTCCGCCGTTTCCGCCGTTTCAGCTTTTTTCCACTTTCCGCCGTTTCAGCTTTTTACCACTTTCCGCACTTTCCGCTCTTTCCGCTCTTTCCGCCGTTTCAGTTTCAGCCTTTTATCGCGACCCCTTGGAACGTCCAGTTGAGGTTCATATTCATGGTCAGACGGTTCTGATAACGTCTTTGGTTTCTTCGTTATCGCAGAGGAAAGTCGGTCAAATGAAAGGACTTAAGAATTCCTCCCGAACTTCGTAGAAGAATACTTTATTTGCACTTTACATAATATTACAAGTTCATTTGTATCGATAAATAAAATTAGAGGAAGAGAATAAAATGATAGTGTAAATTGTAATTAGGTTAAATAGTAAATAAGTTAGAAGTGCTGGAGAGCTAGCTAGAGTAACATTCGTTTTCGAGCTAGCTCACCAAGATTTAGAATAACATAGTATGACATAGTATGATGGACAGTGAAAATATTTTTTACAAATATGAATAACAAAAGTAATTTGAACTATTATCATTCTTTTTAACTAATATATACGATGTATATACAGCTATTTCAAAAAACGTTGATACTGAATATAGTGTATTCCAAGACCGAAATGCATTTTGGGACTCGTGTAATATTGTCTAAAGTAATATAAATAATAATAATTTAGTTTATTTTTTGTGTATTCCGTCAGAAACAATATACTAGCTCCATATGGCGAACAAATCGCTGTATATTTACTTTTTATTTAAAAATAACGAGGCCCACAATGCCCTTTGGTCTTGGAATACTCTATTCAGTATGCAGTATTCAGTTTTCAACGTTTTTTGAAATAGCTGTATATATAATTAATTACTACTACTATACATACAGTCATTTGCAAAAATTCTGGCCGCCACGAAGTATCAGTATATCAATATATCGGGTGCATTATGGGTAATTAAATAATCGAAAATTCCCTTTAAAGCAAGTTAACGCCAGCAAAGTTGGTAGAAATAATTAGTATTATGTTTATTTTAGTCGTACGTTTGTATTTTGCTTGATTTAATAAGTTAGGAAACTCAAAATAGTATTATTTAATAACCCATAATGCACCCGATATATTGATATATTGATATATCGTGGCGGCCAGAATTTTTGCAAATGACTGTATATATAAATAAATATTATATACACTCAATTGCAGAAACGTTGTAGTATACATTTATACAAATATACAAATATCTAATGAGATGCAAAATGTTAGACATGGTAAAATACATCTTTTAAACATCCAGTTGATTCAGACTACGGTATGATGTGACAAAGCTCGACCAATCTGCTGTCTCTGCCTATACATTGAAAGATCTTGTTCGATTTATCTCGAAATCAGAAAGGAATTATCGATTAAAAATCAAAAGCTGCTTCTGTTAGATTTAAGATGTGACCTCAAGTGACCTCAAGTACGTTTAAAGACGTACCACTTACGTACCCAGTCGAAGAGTCGGAGATCTTTATCGATGCTCACCGACACAAATAGTCTCCCTCGTCACGCAACTGTCATTGTCATAATGCCCGACTACGCTCATTGAGCATCTTCTTCTGTAATAGATCCCTAAAATCTAAGGAACGTTTTGATTTCGATTGTATTTTTGCCGTTTACTGACCTGTCAGTGAGCGTGGAAATTATGTTTTAAATAGCGCTACGCGGCGGTTCTAAAATTAGGTCGCGTAATAGATGTATATGACTCAGACAAGGATCATACAACTGTAATCGTACTGAAAAGAACACGGAGAAACCTACATTTTATCATGCAAACACTGTTTATTTTCAAAACAATTGACCTTGCTCGCCTTTGCTTTGATGTAGTTTTGAAGTACGATTTTTACGATTCCTTTTCCTTCTGAATTTTTCAAACGTGGAATAAAATAAACATCCATCACGAGTTACTGAAAATAAAACACGGGCTTTAAACACGCTCATTTCACATACAAAAGCATACGCCGATTCGTGTGGGCCCACTCTGAAAGATGTCGTTTCATTTATAACAAAAACAAACGCGCCTTCGCGCCATCGAACGATGAACTAGAATCCTGACCTTTAATAGCTTGAAGATCTACAGCTGCTTTCAAAACTAAGATTCAAATCTACTTGAGTCCTGTGTGTCGTTTGTTTTCCCTTATCTGCTGAGTAATCTTGAAATTCGATACGATCAAATACGTCGCATTCTTTCTGCATTCTTTGACCAAACAAAACTAAAAAAAAGAAAGCCCATTTTCTAACTCGGGCTTCCTTCGGAAGGGCCCGAGTAATAGAGTCAGTCTGAGATAGGCTAGGGTATAGAATTTTCTGGGATAGGGTATGGAAAATCGCATTTTTAGGTCTGGAATAGTGTCAAGATTTTGAGCCGGGTGTCCGCGGCGCACCCCTACCCGAAAATACCCCCCCTCCCCCTCCCCCTCCCCAAGAAAATTGTTATTATTACGAATGCCTTAGTGTGGTAACCAACCATATACTGAGGACCATTTTATGCCATTGATTAGTATAATTGGTAATCATGTGGTTTTGAGTGACAAAATGAACAAAAACATAGCACAATCTGAGACTAAATGGTGCCTAACTTTTATTAATATGCTATATGTACTACCTACATTGCTACATATTAGAATTTTCATATACATTGTACACCTGTTTACAGAAACATTGTCCTATTTGACATAGTAAATAGTAAAATGCAATAAGGATTTAATTATCACCATTTGTCTGTGAAAGCAGCCAATACAATTCTATTTTGGAGGCCATACATACGAATATGCCTTCGGCATGGCTGCTACAAGTTACTGCATTGATTTCTTGAGTAATCTGCTTTAATATTTACTATTTCACACAGGACAATGTTTCTGAAAATAGCTGTATGTTATCTATATTACATAACACAATATAAAGACAACCTAAAGATTGATAATTATTAGTCTGGAAGGAGGATCATCCTACATGTAAAAGCGATTTATTCTTATGAACATTGTCATGTTTTTTAAGACTACCATACTGTTTAAATGCCTTTTCACATATTTTACATTGATAAGGTCTTGCACCAGTGTGGATTCGTTCATGGTTTTTGAGAGTAGCACGTACTGTAAAGGACTTATCACAGTATTCACACTTGTATGGCTTGACTTCTGAGTGGATGCGTTCATGGTCTTTAAGATGATGAAGTTCTGTAAATGTCTTACTGCAGCGTGTGCATTCAAAGGGTTTCGGTTTGGTCCCTGCGTGCATGCGCCTGTGTCGCTTAAGGTGATGCTGTTGAGTGAAAGCCTTGTCGCACTGGGTGCATACGTAGGGCTTGGCATGCGAATGAATACGTTCGTGGATCCTAAGATTTAGTTGAGCTCCAAACGTTTTCTCACAGTGTGAACATTTGAAAGGTTTGACCAACTTGTGACTGTTGATGTGCCTCTCAAGTTGTTGCTTTTTCCTAAATGCTTTTTTACAATCGATACATTTGAATGGTTTGTGCCCTGAGTGGGATCGTATGTGGTCCAGGAGATTTTTCCTGGATTTTAAGGTTTTATGACACACAGGACATTGCTTCAATTGCTTGGATTCCTCGGTGCAATGGGTTACCAGATGGTCCTCATAACCTTCTGTTGACTCTAAACCTAGGCTACACAATTCACAGATAACAGTAGTAGTTCCCAATGTTTCAAACTTGACATCTGACTGCTCCAAGTCTTCTTCTATACAATGATCATCATATGTAAAAACTTCTCCTTCAAAGTCCACATCTTCAGTGCTTTGTAATTTAACAAGTGTATGCTCAGTAGAAGGATGGGTGTCTTGGACTAGTGTGGGTTCAATATATCCATTAGATGTAGCATCTGTTGTAGATGAAGTAGCAGAACCTTCAGCCTAATGGAACAACATACCACAATTAGGTGGTCACAAGATGACACCAATATGAGTATAAACTAGTACAATCTCAGGCAAGACTGAAATGTTACTATGAAAGATATACAGCTATTTCAAAAAAACGTTGTCCTGTGCTTCGTGCACATTGCGTTTTGCATATGATTATACTGAGAATCATTTTTCTACTCACTGAGCTCAAAATGTTGACAAACCAAATAACTTTCCATCGAAGCCAATCACTATATATGGTGGCAGCATGACTGTTTTATACACCTAAGACGCATTTCAATCATCGAATACACAATGCAATACGCAAAGTGCAATACGCAATGTGCAATACGCACGAAACATGAGACAACCTTTTTTAAATATATAGCTGTATACCGGTAGATGAGTATTACACAACACCAGTATAAGCTCAACCTGATACAGAAAATTCAGAAACAGGGGGAGGTGACAGGGGTTTGTTTGTTCCCACCTGGAAATCTACAAACTGGTCTGTGGCAAATGTTGGAACACTGTGTTCCAGTGATTTGATTGGCTGAATTAGTTACAAGTTTTTCGAGGTGTTTGTTTGCCTTTGATGAAAGACTAGTGGAAATATCACTTGAATGGATTCAACATTCATTCTCCAGCACATTGGATAGGTTATATGTACATGTAGGTTTTACATTGGAGGTAATATTGTCACATGATGGTTTTTTAAAACACTTGTACCCCTTCCAATGTACATGTATTTGCTACAGGCCGGTTTATATAATACAATAAGACAAAAATATGATGATTCAAAGACTAAACTCCAGAGACTACACATGTATCATTACAAAGAAATGCTATTTTCTGCTCTAGATAATATAGCAGAGAACAGTGTGTTCCACACAATCTGTGTTTTCACCCTACAAATGTACATGTACAGGTGGTACCAGTAGAAGTTCTGATCTTGTTCTTACTTATATTACAATGTATGTTGCGGATTGATCACAGAACAAAAATGCTCACTTAACACAAAGTTCCAGAATAAAAGGAGCCTGCCCAGGGATAAGACAATACGTTTGCTAATTAATCTTTGCATCAAATATGTGACTAACGATGATTGATTGTAAACAAATTACAGTATGTATTTTTGTACCCTGGCAGCATCCTTTGGCTGGAACTTGGTGATTAATTAAGAATGCTTAGACTAACCTCCTCTATAGTTTGCTCAAAACTGATTTTCTCATGTGTGACCAATGATGGATCAATGTACATGGAAGTGCACCCTTTATCACAATCACTTTCAGCAGTCTGAATGCCAACACTGTGGACCTCAATTGGCTCAAGCTCCTCTACATTGATGGTAATCTCATTTGAGGAGGATGTCTAAATAACAACAGATACTGTTAATGTCTAACACACTCAGTGTAACTTGCATTCACGAAATCTGAATCAAGAAATTTGGTTCACACGTAATATTGTCATGTACACGTATAAGTGGTACATATGCAATGTGTGTATGTAGCTGACAACTGGAATATATTGCTAGCAGCCGTGTATTGGTAGAGTGATTCCAATAACCCTGGGCATTACTAACTACACCATTACACACTATTAGACACTCACTCTTTTGTTTTCTTTTGTTTCTTTGCATCTAATAAACACTGACAGCTAATTAGCAGTGCCCAGGTTTATTGGAATCACTCTACAAAACTACGGCCACCTTTATAAATTTGCATACTTCTGTCGCTACCATTAGCCAATCAGCTTCCAACCTGGTGACATTCTATTGTTTTAAGTTGAGACAGAAGTATGCAAATAAACTAGTAGTTTCTGGTAGAAAGTGAAGTGCTGCGAGTTGTGCACTGCCGTACATGGTAACACATAAAAGTGAAATGTAGCTTTCAATGCATACATGTGAAATGTAGCTTTCAATGCATACATGTGGCTGTCCCTTGTCAGCAAGGTGCATTAGTGGTAAAATAAAATAATAAAAATGCGGTTTAATAATAATAATAACTTTATTACTGTGTCATGTGTTCTAGCTTACAAGAAACCTATTTCCCTCCCATATATCTACTGATTCTCATTCCCACCCTTGTCCCATTGTTCCCATCCCACATCTCCATTGATTCTCATTCCCATCCCAGTCACATTGTTCCATTCCATGTCTCTATTAATTATCATTCCCACCCGAGTTTGGTGTTGCTTAATACAAATGCTAACACTATAATAATCTGGTCATAGACAGACAGCTATAGACATGTACCAGCACTAAAAGCATGCAATACTTTGCACTATTTATGTTGCACGCTTGTAATAGTTTGTACTCTACTGATATGCAGTAATTAATACAAATATGGATTCAATGAAATAGAGAATTGTGTTTGGTGTATATTATATACAATGTTACTGGCCAGATATCAGGAAAGATGTCGAAGCCTCATAGCACACTTGTAGAAGATAAAAGTACATCAGGATGGATCGTATAATTTGATTCAGTAGTTGCCTCAATGCCAATGGCAATGGCATGGGCCGGATTGGTTTGACGAAGACCAACGAGCTCGATCAGGTAGATAGGTCAGCGACAGCATCAGGGATACTAACTGTGTCTTTCAAAAGCATTCAAGTACATGCTGTCTCCTTCGGTCAACTCTGATCGACTGTAGAAGTAACTTATAATAAGCTTATGTAAGCTTACTTCATTGTGGAACTGGACGTGACTGAGCACACAACAGCACTGAAAACTCAAAAAGAACATGAAATGTCACTAAATTGTTCATGACCCCGATGAATGCTTCCAGCAATGAATAAAGTTGCATTTGACATCATGGATTTGTAGAAAACGAACACTTTCCTGGCTTGAATCAGCGAAAAATAAACGATACTCAATATTAAAATCGATTGAACGTGTTGTGAGTGTGCGCTAATCAAAAGTACCGTGGCTCACAAAAATCATCTCCACAAACCCACTCCGTGAAATGCAGTCGAGATTCTCGTTGCATCCACATAAGTGCCCAGATCCCACATGACCACACATGACACAGGAACTCCGTCAAGATTAGTTTCGCTGCTCGCCTGGCAGCTCGCAGCAATTATAAAGGCCGGTGGTGATAGTTTTTAGTATCTTACTGTAAAACTTTTACAAATAAAAAAGGAAAACGGAAAGAAAATACTTCCTCCCCTGCCTCCCCTCCCAGGTAATAAACAAAATAGCAGATCCTAGTTATGAAATCATTACATGTAATTAATTAATTCAAATGATTGATCAACAATCTATCTAATGTCAAAATATACAAAACTTTTTGCAAAACATTGAACAAAGATTAAACCTTTTGTAATCAATCAGTTAGTTAATTAATCTGAAATAATTATTAATTATAGTAATTATATTTTATTGATACATATACCCATGTAAGTATATAACATTTATAAATCGGTTCTTATACAGCGCATTTCACATTGTCTCAATGCGCTTTACAACCGATGGAGGACTTTTTCAGGCTGCATATGAAGGCGCCTACAGCAGCCGAGCAGCTTACAATCATGAGGAGTTAGTACAAGTATGTACGTTAGTGTGTTATGCTTCCAATTTGAAGTACGCTGTTGAACCGGGTAACAATCCCCTACTCTTACGAAGAGTTCAACAGATTCTTTAATGTCCCCCGTGGACAGGTTAGATTAGGGTTGGGAGACAGGACCTACATTTGTACGGTTTAACAGTTTTATATTTACAGTATTTTAGATTTAAGTCTCCCCGATTAGTAGGGCACTTGTGCCCAGCTATAAAATTTTCTGAGACATTAATAAAGTTATTATTATTATTATTATTATTAACATCCTTATACTTACAGGGGAGGACAGAGTGTAGTTTGGCAACTTATGTTCACAAGTTTTCTTGTTGTAAAAGAATGCAATCTCCCCTGTCTTGCGTTTATAACCATACCAGTCACCATCAATATGCTGTGCCTCCTCCATGGGAAACAACAGGTGCAACTACATGCAACTATGGAAATAGGAATGAAAATAAATTGGTATGAATTCAGCATATAAAATAACCTCATATGTGTACATGTACATGTATAATCCCTAATCCTAACAAGCCATCAATATTATATACAGTCACTGATTCGCACAATCGCTGGGTTTGGAGATCAAGGCAACTTACATGAATCATACCCTTTGGGGGGGGGGGGGGGGGGGGGGGGGGGGGGGGGACTCCCATAATGAAAGGGACGGGGATGATCGTTGTCTTTTTAGGGGTGTACAACGGTTTTTGGTACATGTACAGTTGTATCCCTTTGGGTGTTCATGACAGAACACCAATATTTTTAGCCATTGATTTGAGGTATCATTTAGGGTTGCTCGTGAAGATATAAAACTCAACATTATATTGTGTTGGTGGTCTAGACTGATCAGGCGGGAAATCTGTATTATTTCTGGTTTAGAATGGTATCTTTTAGGGGTCAAATAAAGTAAAAGCCACGCCAAGATTGGTCTCCCTTAGGGGTCTAATTCAAATTTCCGACGATCATCCCTGGGGTATCATTAATAGTGCATGTACATATATACATAGTTTTATTTTTATTTTCATTGCTTTGTACACGGACCCCACAAGCTTTTCAGCTTTAATTTTAATCGTGTATAAATAAAGTTATTGTGTATGTATTTGTACATGTATGTGCAGTCTTGTAGAATACAAACTAACAAAGTTAATGACATTACATTGTTTGTGTTACATGACAAATGTTACTGTATATTAACATACATTGTGCATGTGTGCAACTAATGGCATACAGTAGCCGTATACTCAATAAGTTGGCTACACATTAGGACAATCACGAAGTCCGTGGACCAATACCGACAAAATGTAAACAAGTTCATCTTCACTCCAAGTCAGTAAGCTTAAGCTTACATGTCCGGATATTATTTGCATTTGAAATCAGTAAGCTTATTCCTTTGGGAAAGCAACAAACATGCAGCTAAAGAATACTCTCGTGAGTATGACTATATTCTAAAACTCCACCCTCGTCGCCTTCTATCTACTGCTCGGAGCTCTAAATTCCATAAAGCACTCGCGTTTATTCTGGGCTGACAAAGTTCGCGATCGGTGCAACTCTCAATTGTTGAACTTACCTAATGTGATCTTTCTTAGATGTTCTCTTTGATAATGGGACCCCGATTTTGTCCTTCGAAGCCACTCGTTGTCATGCAGTCAGTTCTACAACTTATAGGCTCTAGTAGAGGGACAAGTGAAGTGTAAACGCTTGGAAATCGATCACGATCGCCGCCATCTTTATCAAACATCAAACAACAACTAATCATGCACCAGGCCAAGTTCTTACTTAGGGGGAGATGGTGGGGACGACATTGATGCAAGTATAATCAAATATAAAGTTCTAAACAAACATTGTAGGTAAAAAACGAGCAAAACAAAATCCTGTTTAAGCTTTCTGGCTTTTTTGTTGTCACTTATACTGGCATTTACTGGCATATGCAGTGATTGTTTCTTGACCCAGGGGGTAGGGATGGAATGAGTTATCAGTGAAACTGGATACCAGTGACGTCATATCCGAGGCAGTTCCGCGTGGTACGGGAATCGACACGATCGAGGAGGCGAGTCCAAGAAGATCGAGAGAAAGGTACATAAAACGACTTGTTTTACCCTAGTTCTTTGCAGTATTACCTTCTAATTGAAGTGGTTATTTCTCTTGTCATAGGTCGTGAGAGTAGATGGCAACAAACGGGGAAAAGAAAGTGCTGAACTGCTCGAAGTGTTTGGGAATGTGGTGAGTTACGCCATTCAAAAGTGTCGTCTTGTCTGATCATGAATTCGAACATGTTTTTAATGCCTCTCTTTAAAAATAAACACAATACTATGAATTCAATGTTATGTTATGCGTTATTATAAAGTTTGAATACCATTATAAACTGAAAATACTGTTAAATTTGTGTTTCTAAATGAGGAATGTCTGACTTGCTTCGCGACCTAAATATAACGAGTGTATTTGAAAAGATTTCAAAATGAATATGATTAATAGGAATTTGTTGGCTTGGCGTTTCTCCCGGCGTAACTTAATCGATGAAAACCAATAATCGTGATGCCAATCGCACTCCCGCTACGCGGTCGTCAATTTTGTAATCACTCGTATGATTTCAGACCAAATTGCACTCCACTCAGTTCTATTACCATTATAATCGATGCCAATCGATATCAATCGATGTCAATCAATCGATTAATATTGGAAATCGATGATCAATCGATGATCCACATAGCTGTGACCTTTTATCGATTGGCAATCGACAAATATCGATCGATTACCATCGATTGGCATCGATTACCATCGATTGGCATCGATTACCATTTTGGCATCGATTTTTATCGATTACCATTTATTATCTCTTTTTCCCCCAAAACATACAGCGATTTGCAAAAATTATGTAAAAATAAAATAGATCAATATATCAATATATCGGGTGCATTGTGGGTAATTTTCATCATAAAATGGCTGAATAAGCCCTCTAATGTTCCATTTTTTCAATTGTTTTTTCACATACACACTACAAAGGTTAATTGGGTTTAGATTCAGGTTTAATAATAGCTAAAATCAAAGAATTAGGATTATGCAAATTACTATATATCGATATATCAATATATTAGGATTTTACAAAAGTTTTGCAAATCGCTGTATACATAATATAATGGGGCCTATAAAGGGGTCCTGGCGACATGCGACACGGCCTCAAAAAGTGGCGACATGCTATTTCTTGAAGCTGACATCCGACATCGATCTGTTGAGAAATTGTGACAGTGACATAGAAAATGAACAATGTAGACAGCGACATGCCGGTTTTAATGTTTGTGACAGCGACATAATTTGAAATATGAACGTTACGGTACGGACCTTGCTCTCAGATAATAAGAGGTATTTATGGAAAACAAGCCAAATGACGATCAATTTACCAAACCTTTTTGACATAAATATTAGCGTCTGAAAGGGCTGGAAATGGTGTTTTAGGGCCTCCAGATTTCAAAATTTTCTGGGGGCATGCTCCCAGACCTAGAGGCTCGCGCCTTCAGCACTCGCTAAAGTTCTCTATACATGGAATCTCAGATCAACATCAATATAATTTTGATGCACAACCGTACCAATACGGCCAAATACCAGCACAATATAGCCAAATACCAGTGCAGCCAGTTTCCTATTCGAGGCCAAATCCCACCCCACCATTGATATTCCCTACTTCAAGACAAGAGTCTCCTCAAACGCAGTTTCTTGGCCATCAGTTGACATTCAATTCGCAAAACAATGTTAGCAGAGAAGATGTCAGTGCAGAAAATGGCGCCAAAACTTCAAATAAATGGACTGAAGAACAAGCCAAAGTTTTGGTCCACGAGTGGAAGGAGAGAATAGACGAGGTAGAAAGTGGTAGAAGCACTGAAGCCTGGCAAAAAATAGTGGAAGCTGTCAACCGAGCAGGGACTAGAAAATCTACGAAACAATGTAAGGATAAAATAAAAAATTTAAAGCAAGCCTATAAGGATGCCAAAAACAAGAACAAAGAAACTGGACAGTCCCCCAAAACTAGTCCATTTTATGACTTGTTTGATGAAGTTCTCGGTACAAGACCAGTAATAACCATGCCTGGAGTAATCCAGGTAGGGTCAAGTAGTGGTAACTCTCCTTCAACCTTGAGTAATAACGCCGAGAGTGACACAGATGAGGATCGAGCATCGCCGTCGGTAGAAAAGACAGGAGAAAAAAGAAAGTCGGCAAAGGACGACGGCCCTAGAAAGAAGGCAAGAAAAAGGGAGACTGACAGTGTGGCTAAATCATTTGTAGATTTAACTGACAAAATAATGGAAATGCAAAACGCACATCTCGAGATGATGGAGTGCAACCAAACTAGAAGCGAGGACCTCGTACTCAAGCTTGAACTACAACAACGAAAGCTTGATGAAGAAAACAAGAGGCGAGATCAATAATTTTTTTAAGAATGGCAGAAATTCTGAAAAAGTAGGTAATTATAAAGTCACTTTTATTCCAACGAACAATTTTACGTGCAATGATTTTCCTATATAGTATCATTGTGTGTACACATCCTATCCTTTGTTACGGTTTATGTTACAAGCCAAAAGTACATTATAGAAGAACTTGAACCCCGGTGATTTAGAATTATTATACATTTTTAGTAAAAGGTATGAGAAATGCAAAGAGATTATATATAAAATAGTAATGTCTATTTATAAATTCATTTTATTTGATTGAAGAACAGTGTTGAACTTTGTAGTAAAGAACGTTTGTCTTGTGCATTATCAAAATATTTTTAAATCACAAATTATTTAAAGTAATCACGTTTATAAATTTAATTCAATTGAGTGGCGAACAGCTTGCCCTGCTGGATTTTGTTGTAGGATCTGCTGCCTTCGAGAAATCAAATACTGCCGTTCGATCTGTATCACTCTTCTCACGATCTCCTGATCATCAAAATCTACCCCTGCCTCTTATGGCGTTAGAATCCCGCCAAAATTCATGTTTTACTTTCAACATGCAAGTTGTGATTTCAACATGCATGTTTTACTTTCAACATGCATGATTTAATTTTAACATGCAACTTTCCGATTTGACGCTCGAGTTTTGAATTCATGTTTTTGCTCTCAACATGCACGTAGCTCCGCCAAAATTCAAGTTTTGTTTTTAACATTTAAGTTTCCTATTTAAATGTTATGTTTACGATTTAGATCTGAACTTTTAAGTACAAAATCCTTACTTTTAATTCAACATCATATCTTATTGTAATCATTTCAAGTTCTACGATTCTAAGATGCTCGAAAAAGATTCAAGATTGAAGTTTTCGCTTCAACAATCAAGTATTCGCTTCAACAATCAAGTATTCACTTCAACAATCAAGTATTCGCTTCAACAATCAAGCCTTCGCTTCAACAATCAAGTTTCTTTACAACAGTCAAGCCTTCGCCTCAACATTGAAAAAGTCTTCGCCACAACGTCAAGTCTTTGCTTTTCAGCTGATTGATTTGAATTCAAACTTCAAGTTTTGATTTGAACTTCACGCTTGATTAACTCGGTCACATGGTCGGTCACATGCCTATTCTCAAGGTCATGTCTACCCAGCATGCTTTGCTGGTGTCAACATTCAAAGATGGCGGCCGCCACGGAGAGACGAGAAGATTATTTATTTCTCCACAGAACTGTACTAGAAACTATTTCTAGTTTAGATAACATGTTAGATCCATCACAAATAGATGGTGTAGTATTGAGGCTAGATTGCATTAAGCGTTATCTAGTAAATATCAGTGATGACTCGCAGACAGATGCCATCATAACTCAGCTTGAACAAGTTATCGAGAGCCTACAAGAGGAAAGATACCAATACGAAAATGTAGATTGTCATCCAATGGCCGCCAATCTTATCAAGCAAAGACGTGGACGGCCCAGTTTTGACATTAGGGAAGAAACATTGCCATTTTTTCTCGAAAAGGCCTTCAAAGTTCCGGTCATCGCTCAACTGCTAATGGGTTTCCTCTCGCACCGTCGAAAGAAGGATGAACAAATATGGGTTGACAGTATCAGGTTAGTGTATAGCTTTATTCCTGTAAGTAATGTGTTGTATGACATGTGTAGCCACTCTGTTCATCTTTTAGCAAGTAATATTATTATATTTATTAATAATTAATGTTTAAATTAAAAATTGTCGTAATCTTTATCAAATTATTGATAATAATTACAGTGAGGACACACTAACCGGGACCACTTGAGCAAAACTGACCAATCAGATTACAGCTGAAAATAATCACATTCCAACAAAAGTTGTCTGTGCCAATCAGCATTATAGTCATAATGATGATTGGCGCAGATGACTTTTGTTGGAATGTGATTATTTTCAGGTGTAATCTGATTGGTCAGTTTTGCTGAAGGGGTCCCAGTTAGTGTGTCCTCACTGTAAGCTTTTAAAAATGAAATAATTATTGCTTTTGTATTTGAGTTGTGGTATGTTAATGTATTTTACCTAATGTTGTGTTTGAATAATCCTGATTTTTAGGAACCTATAGCAATATTAATGATGAACAATTGGACAGTCTTGTTCAACAAGCTCAGAGGGAACAACCAGGCATAGGACTTAGATTATTGATGGGAAAATTAAGAAGCAAAGGTATAAGGATGCAGTGGGAAAGGCTGCGGTATTCTCTACTCAGAACCGATCCAACAGGTGTCCACCAAAGATGGAGAAAGGCTATTCATCGGCGAAAGTATTGGGTGCCAGGTCCACTTGCATTATGGCACATTGATGGAAACCATAAACTTATAAGGTTGGTTTACAGACCAGAGTAATGCCAAAAATCATCATGGGACATCATTGGTAAAGCTGCTTTGAAGTGTTTGAGTAACTGTTGGCCTTTCATTGTACACTGTAGATCCTATTACACTTTCACTAATGATAACAGCAGCATCCCACTAAAATCATTTTCTGGTGTTCTGCGCTATCTTTTATGAAGTTTAGGGCTTCCCTCGTCTTGCTAGGATAAATTTTATTCATCTATTAATGGCAGCATGTATAAGCAATTACTGGTGGTGGTTGTTAAAAAGGGAGTAACCTTTTGACCACTAGACTGGCTTGGTTGCTTTTTTTTCTGGGATCTGGATAGTATCTTAATAGACTTTGACAGATAGTTTGTACACGTGCATAGCAGACAGTTAATCCCACTTCGAAGCAGCTTTAGCATGTCCCATGATTATTATACAAATGACATACATTATTCAGGCTCTACTTTGCAGCACCATTGGAGCTCGGTTTGGATCGGATTTGCATGACAAAGAAATGACTCACACTGTAACCATCAAAACACAAAGTCAATGAGTCTCACCAATTTGATATTTACATTGTTTGATCACTCCCATATAACTGTAGCACCCGGATGCAGATCCAGGATTTACACTAAAGGGAGTGGGGGCGAAGATGCATGTGCATCAGTAAGGGGACATATGAGCATACTGAAGTGATTAGTATGAAGTGACAGTGCAAAACCCTTCCTAAAAGGGTTTGTGGTAACTGATATGTACCTCCTACATTTGTACCTCACTCGTTCATTTTCAGAATTTTGTGAATCAAACTCAGTATGTCATACTGTCTATGAAGTACATGTAACCTACATTGTAAATATTAGAAAGTATGTTTTAAGTGTTGGTAGTAAGGAACTCCTTCAATGTTAAAATAATTATTGTTTTGCTTTTTTTAACAAACAGTCATTTTGCTGTGTGTCTTTTCCCTTAAATCTCGGCCAATCATATTGCTTAATTTACTGTGGTTGTTGTATAATTCTTTCTAGGTGGAAGATTGTCATCCATGGTGGCATAGATGGGTATTCCAGAATGCCTGTATACCTGCATGCCTCAGGCAATAATAAATCCTGTACAGTTTTGCAACTTTTTATCAAAGCTGTTGAGGAGTATGGACAGCCCTCTCGTGTAAGGAGTGATCTAGGTGGGGAGAATTTTGATATTGGAACATATATGTTGGAACATCGTGGAACTGGCCGTGGCAGTATTATAGCAGGTGATTTAATAATTTTATTTTGACTTGAAGTGACTTTTGGCTGAGATCTAACAGTTATAATGTTATGGAATATAATTTTGCTATCACTTTTCTTTTAGGAAAGAGCACACACAACCAAAGGATTGAGCGTCTGTGGCGTGATGTATTTGAAGGATGCTTGGGTTTGTTTTATCAAATATTCGATTTCTTAGAGAGGAATGGATTTCTTGATGTCTTAGATGACTTGCAAATGTGGTGTCTCCACTATGTTTATCTTCCTATACTAAACAGGCATCTGGAGGCATGGAAAAATGCCTGGATTTATCATCCATTGAGAACTGAAGGAAACAAATCTCCTCTACAGTTATGGATTCATGGTCTTAGTCATACAATGCTGATGACATCCAGAGATCATGTACAGGTAATGGACTTTATCAAATCTTGCATATCCTTTTTACAGAATGGAGGAGTAAGGGCTGGAGAAAAATAATAGGGACCTTAAGCATAAGAAAATTCTACGACGCAAATGGTATATCTTACAATCTAACCTTGCTTGTTTTATTGCAGAACCAAAGGGATTTCAATTGCTATGGAGTTGATTGGGGTGGACCAGTAGGCAGTGCTGGGGACAATGGGCAAGTTGAAGTGCCAGTTACAACATGTCCACTTAACACTGCAGAGCTACAACAGCTTAAAGAACAAATTGACCCCTTAGTTGATGACAGCAATTATGGCATAGACACTTTCAACGAAACAGTGTGTGCAGTTGAGAGAATTCTCCAAAGTCGAGCTCATGGTGTCACCATAAATGCATTTGTATCTTAAAATAATTAGAATGTGATACTTTCTATGTAAGATGTTGTGTGAAGCTTTCACTGAAGTTGGTGAATGTTTAGCATGCCCAATGAAAGGAAGGCTAGTGTACTCTCTTGCATACCCTGCGAGCAGTCTTCTTTTAACCTCCTCCCCGAGAGAGAAGGAAGAAGACTCTGCCACAGTCGTGTAAATCCTTTGTTTTCCGCTATCCAAGAATCTGGATAATGAGATTCATAATTTTTTAATGCGCACAGACGTTTTTGACTAGATTTTCCCTTCCAAATCGTTCACGACACATCAACATCAAGCAACCACATACTATACTTTATTACTGGTAGGGATACCTTTGTTTCTTTTCCCACAGGGCATGTTTTTCAACTCACTAAACCATTTGAAGTCCAGAACCGGAAACAATATTTGAATCCGAGTGGGCGTGGAAATGGATTTGTCTCTAAGCAACCGTCGCACATGCTCAAATAAGAAAATACATGACTTCAACAGAGTCTTCTTCCTTCTCTCTCTCGGGGAGGAGGTTAAAAGAAGACTCTGCTCGCAGGGTATCTCTTGCAATGTACATGTTCCCTTGCTGGTGCATTATTCTGCCCCCCTTAGTGTAAAACCCTGGACCCACCCCTTTATTGGTATTCATTTCTGTATAAAGAATGAGGCTGCATGCAAATAGCATATTTTTATTGTATCCCAATACAGATTGATACAATGTCAAAAGAGCCGTAAGTGGCAAATAAACATTATTTTGTACTACTATGCTTTTTTCAATGTACAAGAACTATAGCAAAATCAACAACAGTAACAACATGTCCAGATAATAGATACATTTTTCATAATGATTACTTAAATATAATATATAGAAAAAACAAAGCCATTTTTGTTACTCACTAACCATTCGAAATTGATGTCTAGAATCACCAGAAATTTGAATGCCTTAATCATACAATGAAAGATCTGATAACAACAATACATGTACCTATAAAAACTCAATATTCAAAACTATTCAACAATTTTGTTTTAAAAATTATTGTGAAGTAACTCAAGTCCCTAAAGCATGCTCCAGTCTAAACACTAGAAAAGGCTTTTCCATTGCTGTTACACACAGCCTTGAGTAAAGACGAAAATGTACCTTGGTCTGCGAAGGACCTGGGAAAGGCTACACGAACTAAACATGTGGATGCAAATATAGATTCTGTATCATGGAACTCTATCTTGATGATACCTAGCCCGAACTGAGGTAGGCCTGGTGAACCTGTGGCAAAGACTAAGAAGGACTTCAACTCATCGATGGATGCATCTCTAAGAAACTGTAGCATATATTCTTTGATGTTCTCCTCATCTGGACTTAATTCTGATGGGAACTGCAGTTGACTCTTGATTTCATCGGCAGTCACTTCCTTATCTCCTGCTACAAATAATTATTTAAAGATGTCAGGATACAATTCCATTCTTTTTCCAAAGCCAAGGGTCTTCAACCCATCCCTCAGTTGGTCTAGCACCATCTTTGGTTTTGCAATAGCATCGTGGACTATCAGGTTTCGTATCACCCTCATCTTGTTGTCATTCTGAAAAAAGGGGTAATGGAACAATGATTCATTTGTAGCCTTTTTTTAAGAATAGGCCGGCAGATTCGTGCTAAAATTGTGGGATTTATGGTAAAAGCACTAAATTTGGTACACAGATAGAGAATCACCTATAGAACAATATTGGCTATGGACCCACTCAGAATCTATCCCATAATTGCAATTACAGCAGATTTAAGGTGGCTCTATACATCGTAACCATGGGAAATTGTGAGATGTGTTAAAAAAACACCAACTTTGGTACAGAGATAGGTAATCACATAAAAAACAATATTGAATATAAACCTACTCGGATTCTATCCCATAATTGCAGTTATAGCTGTTTTAAGGGGGTTCTATACCTCGTAACCATGGTAATTGTGGAATGCCTGACTAAAACACCAAGTTTGGTATATAGATTACGAATCGCCTATAAAGCAATATTGACAATGGACCCACTCGGAATCTATCCCATAATTGCGATTATAGAGGTTTTAAGGTGGCTCTATACATTGTCACCATGGAAACGAGATAAATCACTAAAAATACAAAATCTACCATGCACATGAACTTAGAATAGAGAATGTTTTCTACACAAGTTCTAAAGAAGGATAATCAAGTCTACTAAATTATCCTTCTTTAGAACTTGTGTAGAAAACATTCTCTATTCTAAGTTCATGTGGTAGATTTTGTATTTTTAGTGATTTATCTCGTTTCCATGGTGACAATGTATAGAGCCACCTTAAAACCACTATATCTGATAGATGTGATGCAGTTGATTGCAGGCATTGCAATGAAATCCTTATTGCTTTGATCAGCAACATAAGATCCAACATAATTACATTCGCCGACCTCCTTGAGTGGAGTGCCACCCTTGGAGCAGATGGATTAAAATATTGGTGGTTGACGTCTTCGTTGATGGTCATCTACTCAGTCTTGTTGGCGGCGTTGATAAGGAGAGGTGATAATAGTGATATGACTTTGAATGGAATGTTGGATGGTTTTCCTGATTTCCTTGTTTGTTGCCTTTCAACATAAAGTCGCATTGTTTTAACAGCTTTGAAAAAGGGTACCTAAATCAACCTACCCGGTTGTACTGGGTCAAAGCTGTTATCTATCTGCCGACTTGATGGGGTTCGCATGAATTGACTCGAAAACCTATATACATTTCATCCTCTTGTAAATAATTTTATGCCGACATTTGGAAAAGAGGTGGAAAAATTTGCCTTCCAGCCTGGACAGCTCCTGAGTTAAATTGCATGTTAAACAACCCTTAAATGGGTTGATTCAGATGAAAACCCTGTTACGGTCGGTAGCGGGATAACAACTAACCGCCATCTTGAGAAAAGGATAAAGCAAGTTGAATGCAGATACTTCTTATTTTATTACACCTCCCTTTATATTGGTAATAGAAGTTTGAGTGAGTATTGGGGAGTTTGTTGTAAGAATGGGGTGAATAGGATGTTAATTGAGGTAGTACAGTGATCTACTGAGTAAATAAGAGGAACAGATAGGCTGAGTGGCGCTGATCCATAATTATCCCATAAGGTGGCTAGCAGAAAGTTGAAGCTATTATTTGGCAATATTACAACATAATTCGAATTCCCTTTCCGCAAATATTTTTAGTGATATCGAAGCTACAATGGACATTGTTCTCTCTACTTAAACGTGCTCAAAAAAAATATTGTCCGATAGTTTTGCGTAAACGTTTGTGAATCGTGTTCAATTGACTTGTTGAATATCCTAACTAAGTTTCAGCAAAATCGGCGGGACCAAAATAAACAGGTTACATAATGTATGTATTTTAGTCATGAATTTGAATGCTGTTATTTTGGTTTCGCCGATTTTGCTGAAACTTAGTTAGTATATTCACCAAGTCAATTGAACATGATTCACAGACTTTTACGCAAAACTATCGGACAAATTTTTTTTTGAGCGCGTTTAAGTAGCGAGAACAAGGTCCATTGTAGCTCCGATATCACTAAAAATATTTGCAGAAAGGGAAATTGAATTATGTTGTAATATTGCCAAATAATAGCTTCAACTTTCTGCAAGTCTTATAGTCCATCACGCGAATATTAAAAAAGTTATGGCCTAAGTTTTATTTCAGACGAATGCGTCTGGAATCTCGACGGAGACACCTTAAATGAACTGAGTATGAGTGGGAGTGTTGTAGTATAGAGTACTTCTTTCAGTGCAGCTGAAACCTGGACCATGACATGAGAAACAACTATGGCACCTATCAGGGCAATTGATCTTTTCAAAACATGTCCGCGCCTTTTACAGTATGCAATAACACCTTGGACCGCCCAGTTACTGTACTTTGTTTCCCTGATCATGCAGTCACCAATAACCCATGCAATTTATGTCACGCTACATGTTCACAAACATACAAATACGCCACGGGACTAGGCGGGTATTCACATGCTAGATACCAACAACTCATTTGCAGAAACCTCCTCACATGATCAATATTCAAGTCATGAACTTGAACACACAAACTCGCTTTAATTTGCAATTATCCAACAACTAGACAAATGGAAGGACTCACGCTACAAATAAAATAGCGAACCCGGCAAAGTCTTCCCCCGCTAGCTGTACACACTTAGCCTCTTGACTGCCAGAACCTGGTAATCCCGCTTTTCATTTGCAATCATCCAACAACTAGACACATCGAAGGACTAATGCTACAAATCATAAAGCTTACTCATCCTGCCATGCAGTATCCAATGATACCGATGATAATGCACTTATCCTGTGGCGCTTCTGTCATTAGTTCCATAATTTCTATGGTTACGAGGTATATAATCCCCTTATTTAATATAATAATAATAATGGTTTAAAACCGCTATAATTGCAATTATGTGACATATTCCGAGTTGGTCCATCGTCAATATTGTTCTATAGGTGATGATAACCTATCTCTGAATACCAAATTTGGTGTTACTATGGCTGTGACGTATAGAGCCACCTTAAAACCACTATAATCGCAATTATGGGGTAGATTCCGTGGGTCCATTGTCAATATTGCTCTATAGGCGATTCGTAATCTATATACCAAAATTGGTGTTTTTGTCATGCATTCCACAATTAACATGGTTACGAGGTATAGCCGGAACCCCCTAAAACCGCTATAACTGCAATTATGGGATAGATTCCGAGTAGGTTTATATTCAATATTGTTTTTTATGTGATTACCTATCTCTGTACCAAATTTGGTGTTTTTTCAACACATCTCACAACACATTCCATGGTTACGATGTATAGAGCCACCTTATGACCTTAAAACTGCTGTAATTGCAATTATGGGATAGATTCTGAGTGGGTCCATAGCCAATATTGTTCTATAGGTGATTCTCTATCTGTGTACCAAATTTGGTGCTTTTACCATGAATCCCACAATTTGACCTTTTTTTCTGCACCAATCTGCCGGACTAGAAGTAAAAGTTGTAAACAAAGGAGAACATACATGTATACTGATAAGGTTGATAACAGGAATTTCCAGGGTTAAGCAGCCATTTTTGAAATTTTCTCAAAAGATAAAAGGTACTGAAACTTTTAAATAAGCATGTTCAAATTAGCTAACCTAAGGGTATCTTCAGACAAATTATGAGCAATTTTACTGAATGATCACTGAAAGGAGATTCTTGATTCTTACAGTCATCTGCTCTTAAAATAATAAGTAAATTCTCAAGGAAACAATCCTTACTGTCAATTTCATGGTAAGTCCACAATTTGAAAGAAAGGTTGTTACTTCTTCCTCATCAAGATTGGCAACATCATCTGCTTCTGCAATCTGACAAATTAACAAGCAATAAAATTATTGAAAATTGTTGTTGTAATCTATTTCAGGAAAATTAATTGATCGAACACGTGGTCATAACAAGAATACATTGATAATATAACAGTAAAAGCTTTTACCGTAAAACTTTGCGGTTCGTTATGAGAATTCTCCATGTTGTAGCACGCCGAAAGGTCAAAACACGTCACAGCAAAAATACGTCACAGCAGGACCAAAACGAGTCGGTGAAAAAAACTGAGAAAGCCCTGGGCACAAGGGACAAAATGGCGTCCTGATGATGAGTCGAGAAGCCGCTGTATGTGTATCATGTATTGTAAATTTTAGAGTTGAATCAGGTTTTAATTAAGACTAAAAAGTTCTAGCTTCAAGAATTCGGGTCACTATTACGTGACACCATGTGCATATTTCCACTCAAAAATAAGTCAAATTGTGCAATATTCATGATCTCGGGGACGTGACTTTTAACCAACTTTTTCGGAACATTTCAACAGGATATTGTTAATCAGCTCTCAAACTACCATTCCCAGGGTGTGGAATTCAAGGAACGTAAATATTTTACAACCAAAAACGGACCCAAAGTTCATGTTATGCCAAAGTTTTTACTAATCTTATTGCGTTAATGAGCTTAATCAACCTCGAAGTTTGAATTTCGCGCTCAATGAATGTCCCGGATGTGTTGCCTGATTCTACGCGATGAGAGCCTCTTAGCCCGATGTGAACTATAGCAAGTTCTGCATGTTTGATAGGTAATTTTCTCTCAAGTGACTCAGTTAATCTTTGGCTCATTCGACTTAATTTCTTTGTCTTTCAAGAGCTATCGCAAGTGCTACAACTTGCATCATCACCATATACTCAACCAATATTAGTGCCACAGTTGGATAACTTTAGGGAAATAAAAAGAAATGTCATTCAATATGTTGGTTATTGTTGTTTATTGCGTACATTCGAGCATTAGTTGCAATATATTTTTCGTTGAAATTGACCATTCCCCTTATGACGTAGTGATTCCACTACTACCAGAATCCTTTTATTTAAATTATTTATCCAAGGTAAATGGTCTGTCTTTCATCCATAGTTTAAATATCGCGCATCAATACAAAGTCTAGGTTTGGATGGCTCCACAGTTAACGGAAGTACTAGAAAAGGTGGATCATCACGATTTACTTTTCCCCACACCTTAACTGCACCCATAGATAAACGTTTGAAGATGGTTTCTGCAATGAACCCGGAGAACTTCTTGCATGAAGCATGGTTACGAAAAACTTTGAATGGTGGGAAATCAGAATCATAACTTACACCCTTAAACTTGCTGCTAAAATGTAAATTTAGACTAGTTTAATTTGGTACTGCGGAAATACAGTGAGAACAGCATAGAAAAAGTTAAGCGAGTTACAGTTTTTTTCTCTAAAACGGAAATCACACCAAAGTTTATAGACTACCTAGCAGCAGTCAACAGCAAACCGGTTGACATCATCTATCTGTCAGTTTATTTATGTAATAAGGACGGGAAGAAAACTCCTTCACGATGCTTTAACAGTGAACTATGAGGATTTGTTCATTAAATTTGACCATTAAAGTTAGATCGGTTGAAAAACCGTTGAAATAGTTTTGAAAAATAATCAATAAAGTAATCACACTTGTAAACGATGTACAAACGATTGATCAATCAATAAATGTATTTTACAGTTTCCAAGTTATTACTTTCTCATGGTGGTGGCATGTCGGCTTTGCAGCTGTTGTTTTCTGTAATAATGGTAGAGATTGAAGCAAAGTGTAAGAGTTTGGTTCTCATATGATATAATACCGATGCTATTGCTTACCGGTACTTCCAGGGGAATGTTGTTGTTCTGCAACAAACATCGCAGTTCTGGCGATCATCATGTTCCTATACATTAATAACGATACATTATACTAACTGTTGCATGAATAACATAATGCAAACTACCATGTCTACAGCTATGAATTGTTATCTTACCATCTCAAAATATAATTCAAGTTCGGGTGGGTCTAAAACAAAAAACAAACACCTAATGATTAAAAAATACTGGAATGAATAACTTGACTTATTACTGGGTACGCCAGTATGTATTTTGGTTTAGTCACTTACTTGGTCTAACATGGCCAGATGGCCTTGTAGGTAGCTGGCCATCTCCTCAAGCCAGGAGAAAACTTGATCGAACACGTGGTCATAACAAGAATACATTGATTATATAACAGTAAAAGCTTTTACCGTAAAACTTTGCGGTTCGTTATGAGAATTCTCCATGTTGTAGCACGCCGAAAGGTCAAAACACGTCACAGCAAAAATACGTCACAGCAGGACCAAAACGAGTCGGTGAAAAAAACTGAGAAAGCCCTGGGCACAAGGGACAAAATGGCGTCCTTATGAGGAGTCGAGAAGCCGCTGTATGTGTATCATGTATTGTAAATTTTAGAGTTGAATCAGGTTTTAATTAAGACTAAAAAGTTCTAGCTTCAAGAATTCGGGTCACTATTACGTGACACCATGTGCTTATTTCCACTCAAAAATAAGTCAAATTGTGCAATATTCATGATCTCGGGGACGTGACTTTTAACCAACTTTTTCGGAACATTTCAACAGGATATTGTTAATCGGCTCTCAAACTACCATTCCCAGGGTGTGGAATTCAAGGAACGTAAATATTTTACAACCAAAAACGGACCCAAAGTTCATGTTATGCCAAAGTTTTTACTAACCTTATTGCGTTAATGAGCTTAATCAACCTCGAAGTTTGAATTTCGCGCTCAATGAATGTCCCGGATGTGTTGCCTGATTCTACGCGATGAGAGCCTCTTAGCCCGATGTGAACTATAGCAAGTTCTGCATGTTTGATAGGTAATTTTTACGATGGCCCAGAAGGCTCACAGTTTAGTTAGATTTCCACAGTTTGGTTTCGTTTTTCCACAGTTCGATTTTAGTTTTTTATAGTTCGATTTTATTTTTTTGACAGTTCGATTTTAATTTTTGACATTTCGATTTTAATTTTTCACAGTTCGATTTCAATTTTTCACAGTTTGATTATATTTTTTCACAGTTCGATTATATTTTTTTACAGTTCGATTTTAATTTTTTTTACAGTTCGATTTTAATTTTGTACAGTTCAATGCCATTTTTAATTTTCACTGCTTATAGATTCACAGTCAGTTCTAGTTTATTATCTTTTTAGAACCCAGTCCTCTCGGTGTTTAGAGCCTTGGAAGCCATTTTCGGTCATTTGTATGTCCAGTCAATTTTCAATATGCCTTTACCAGTTTATTCTCCATGTATGAAACTCAATCAAGATTTAGGAGAATACAAGCTTATCTCAAACTACTTCCATCAGGGATATACCAATGTGGAAATAACTGAGTTCCTTAAACTCCATGGCATAACGATGAGTTTATCAACTTTAAAAAGACGACTGCAAACACTGGGGCTGTCAAGGAGAGTGAATGTGTGTCTGATAATGAGTTAAAAAATGCAATCGAGGAAGAAATTGCAGGAAGTGGATGTATTGTAGGATACCGTAAGATGTGGGCCAGGCTTAAAAAGAAAGGAGTTGTTGTCAAGAGAGAAAGAGTCATGTTAATGTTGAGGGAACTTGACCCTGAAGGTGTAGAAAGTAGGAAAAAGAAGAGGTTACGTAGAAGACTATATCATGCAAAAGGACCCAATTTCATTTGGCACATTGATGGTCACGACAAGTTAAAACCATATGGATTTAGTATACATGGGTGTATTGATGGATTTTCAAGAAGGCTAATTTGGCTTGAAATTGGTCCAACAAATAAAAACCTAGAAGTCATTGCAAAATACTATCTTGATGCTGTGAAACAAGTGGGTGGTGTACCTAACAAAATGAGGTCAGATGATGGAACAGAGAACAGTGTAATTGAAGCAATGCACACATACCTCAGGTCTGTGCAAGGTGATGGTAATGCTGGAATTGGATCCTTTATTATTGGCAGATCCACGTCCAATCAACGAATTGAAGCATTCTGGTCCCATCTAATCAAAGATGGTCCAGGATGGTGGATGAACTTTTTCAAAGATTTATCTGACACAGGTCTCTATAACAGTGCTGATCCAGTTCATGTAGATTGCATTAGATTCTGTTTTATGGAAATCTTAAGGAAAGAGTTGCACCAAGTTTCTGAAATATGGAATCAGCATATAATTTCTTCTAGTAAATTTGGAAACAGCAGTGGACCAAGAGGGAGACCAGACTGCATGTACTTTCTTCCCCATCTGTACAATACAAGTGATTACAAGGTAGACACAGTTGAAAGTGAAATAGATGAGTTTATTGACAATGCAACAATGTGTCCTACTGATTACAGCCAAGAAATTTAAAGAATTGGCTACAATTATCATGGACGAATATCAACTACATCAACCAAACAATGCTAGAGAGGGAATGGATCTCTATATTAAACTCATCAAGGAAGTTGAAAAGCTTACCTGAACTATTATACTCTTTATTCTGAACTCAACAATGTACAACAAGGCTTTATGATTTGTATTGGAACTAAAAGCTTAATAATATTTTGTTGTTTTCTCACCTCTAGATGACTTTAGGGTTTACCTCGGTGTAAAAACCTCACAACTGACAACTGTATCTGATTTTACTCTTCACTGCATGTATCAAGATCTCTAAACCCTTTGCAGCAATAGTACTGGATTGATGAATCCAATCTCTATGAATTGTTGTGGTTATTTTGAAAATTAGCAATACAGTGTTTGTATGTAAGGTTCTTACACCGAGGTCATGCCTGAATTTGGTGATCACATAACAATAAATCCTTCAGATTTCAGTGATGAATTTCAAGAATTTGCTGTTTTTAATGAATGAACACGGAATACAAACACCAAAAAATGCAAATGAAGGACTCGATTTATACATTCCATCTTACAGAAGAGATTGGAAAAGCTGTCCCAAACACAGGCAGCCCAACTTTCATTGAAAATTATTGGTTTGATTGTAAACAAATATATATTTTAATTCAATGCAAAATCAATAAAACACATTAACAATTACATTTTAAATAACCAATATAATGTTTAATGTATAACAACTGCAGAAAATATGTTCACAATGTTGTAGCAAAACATACTTCATGCTTTATAAATATTCCTAACTTGAATGAACAATAACTTTAAACTTCTTATCTTCTAGTGGTCTTCTTCACAACCATTTTATAGAATGACATTGCAACAATCTGTCAGACTTTAGTGTTGTGTGACACTACAGAAAATGGCTCTGAAGGAGGCTAATCTTCTACTTAATTTCTATATAAAAACGGTTATACAAATAGAAAGAGCAATAGTGAAATGACAACAAACTTTTAGCTCGACTTCTTAACAACAACAACATATTAGCATTTATAATATTGGTCATCAGTAGCAAAACAAGAAACTTATTACTAGACCAACAAATTTAGTGACAACATTTCATTTAGCCAAGTAATATTATTAGTATAACCATATACTGATTGTCACTAACAAATGTCCAAAAAACTAAACAACAGAAACTTAGTTTTCACAATGATGTCAATAAGTATGTAGGATCTTACATGATATCCATTTCCCATTCATCTCTATTGAGAATGTTGGTAAATTCCTCTCTTAATTCAACAAAATTGGCATAGCTTGATGGCAGTTCCAAGACAGGTCCACATGTGTGTGCAATGGGCCTGGAACAGAATCCTTCAGATTTGGTAAATGTTACAAGCAATTTCCTCGTTCCCATAATGTCCATTGCTGTTGTAAAACGTTGAAACTGGACTAGTTTAGGCAAATCCAGACCTCTCACAAATCTTTGCAAAAACTTCAAGGCATCCCTTTCTCCATCAGTACTTGGGTTGCACTCAATACTGTCCAAGACTTTCTTTGTTGTTGGCTTAATGGTTTCATAAAAACGTTCAACTGATGTAATTGACTGAAAGGGGGGAAGAACTTTCAGCTTTTCCTGAAATATTGGCTGCCAAGCAGCTACCATCAGGTGGGGTTTCTGAATGAGTTCCTGCTTAGCAATTTCCAGGATAACTTTAGCCATGTTTTCACTCTTGATTAATGTTCTGCAGTTGAATCTCTCTAGAAAATCATCAAGCTCTTCTCTTTCTTCTGGGATTTCATTCTTATTCAAAACACCATCGATCAGCTCCTCCTCTGATGGGGATAAATATCTCTTAAATGAACTCAGGAAAATTTCATCGGTGACTGCCTGATTGCCAAATAGACAATAGCAAATGAAAGCCTTTGAAAGGAAAAATGGGAAATAAGCTGCAGAAATGTATCCCTTCACAAGGATACGTCCTACAGCCTCCCATTCTTCAACAAAATGGTCATGGCGCACGAAAGGCACTCTTTCCCTTTCACCTATTGTCATTGCAATTGAAAATTTATTCCAAAATAAGGTGTACACCTCACGGGTAACGCCAATTCCTACACCTTGTTCCACTTCACCCCTCTCGTTTATGACTTCAAAACTAATGTCAATGTCCAGAATATTAATATCCTTAAAATGCTCAATCAAGTCATTTTTTATGCAGGAACGATGGACAGTAAGACGTTTTGTAAGAGATGAAGGTCTCTCAAGTGTCTCAACACCAGTTTCAGTAAAAGCAGGGTTTGAGAGTACAGCTCCAGTAGAAGTAGGGTTTGAGAGTACAGCTCCAGTAGAAGTAGGGTTTGAGAGTACATCTCCAGTAGAAGTACATGTAGAGAATCAACAAAGATGGCGAATTCGATGAGCCTGCATTCACACTGGTCAGTGACAAAAATCAAACTGAAACTGTACGAAAAATCACAATCGAACTGGAAAAAAAAGAGAACTGTCTAAAAAGTTAAAATCGAACTGTTAAAAAAAAAAAAATCGAACTGTAAAAAAATATAACCGAACTGTAAAAAATTAAAATCGAACTGTAAAAAAAGACTGTACAAAATTAAAATCGAACTGTAAAAAAATAAAATCGAACTGTAAAAAAATAAAATCGAACTGTAAAAAAACAAAATCGAACTGTGGAAAATCTACTGAAACTGTGAGCCTCTTAGGCCATCGTAAATTTTCTCTCAAGTGACTCAGTTAATCTTTGGCTCATTCGACTTAATTTCTTTGTCTTTCAAGAGCTATCGCAAGTGCTACAACTTGCATCATCACCATATACTCAACCAATATTAGTGCCACAGTTGGATAACTTTAGGGAAATAAAAAGAAATGTCATTCAATATGTTGGTTATTGTTGTTTATTGCGTACATTCGAGCATTAGTTGCAATATATTTTTTGTTGAAATTGACCATTCCCCTTATGACGTAGTGATTCCACTACTACCAGAATCCTTTTATTTAAATTATTTATCCAAGGTAAATGGTCTGTCTTTCATCCATAGTTTAAATATCGCGCATCAATACAAAGTCTAGGTTTGGATGGCTCCACAGTTAACGGAAGTACTAGAAAAGGTGGATCATCACGATTTACTTTTCCCCACACCTTAACTGCACCCATAGATAAACGTTTGAAGATGGTTTCTGCAATGAACCCGGAGAACTTCTTGCATGAAGCATGGTTACGAAAAACTTTGAATGGTGGGAAATCAGAATCATAACTTACACCCTTAAACTTGCTGCTAAAATGTAAATTTAGACTAGTTTAATTTGGTACTGCGGAAATACAGTGAGAACAGCATAGAAAAAGTTAAGCGAGTTACAGTTTTTCTCTAAAACGGAAATCACACCAAAGTTTATAGACTACCTAGCAGCAGTCAACAGCAAACCGGTTGACATCATCTATCTGTCAGTTTATTTATGTAATAAGGACGGGAAGAAAACTCCTTCACGATGCTTTAACAGTGAACTATGAGGATTTGTTCATTAAATTTGACCATTAAAGTTAGATCGGTTGAAAAACCGTTGAAATAGTTTTGAAAAATAATCAATAAAGTAATCACACTTGTAAACGATGTACAAACGATTGATCAATCAATAAATGTATTTTACAGTTTCCAAGTTATTACTTTCTCATGGTGGTGGCATGTCGGCTTTGCAGCTGTTGTTTTCTGTAATAATGGTAGAGATTGAAGCAAAGTGTAAGAGTTTGGTTCTCATATGATATAATACCGATGCTATTGCTTACCGGTACTTCCAGGGGAATGTTGTTGTTCTGCAACAAACATCGCAGTTCTGGCGATCATCATGTTCCTATACATTAATAACGATACATTATACTAACTGTTGCATGAATAACATAATGCAAACTACCATGTCTACAGCTATGAATTGTTATCTTACCATCTCAAAATATAATTCAAGTTCGGGTGGGTCTAAAACAAAAAACAAACACCTAATGATTAAAAAATACTGGAATGAATAACTTGACTTATTACTGGGTACGCCAGTATGTATTTTGGTTTAGTCACTTACTTGGTCTAACATGGCCAGATGGCCTTGTAGGTAGCTGGCCATCTCCTCAAGCCAGGAGAAAACTTGTTCGTCAGTTGTTGTAATCTATTTCAGGAAAATTAATTGATCGAACACGTGGTCATAACAAGAATACATTGATAATATAACAGTAAAAGCTTTTACCGTAAAACTTTGCGGTTCGTTATGAGAATTCTCCATGTTGTAGCACGCCGAAAGGTCAAAACACGTCACAGCAAAAATACGTCACAGCAGGACCAAAACGAGTCGGTGAAAAAAACTGAGAAAGCCCTGGGCACAAGGGACAAAATGGCGTCCTGATGATGAGTCGAGAAGCCGCTGTATGTGTATCATGTATTGTAAATTTTAGAGTTGAATCAGGTTTTAATTAAGACTAAAAAGTTCTAGCTTCAAGAATTCGGGTCACTATTACGTGACACCATGTGCATATTTCCACTCAAAAATAAGTCAAATTGTGCAATATTCATGATCTCGGGGACGTGACTTTTAACCAACTTTTTCGGAACATTTCAACAGGATATTGTTAATCAGCTCTCAAACTACCATTCCCAGGGTGTGGAATTCAAGGAACGTAAATATTTTACAACCAAAAACGGACCCAAAGTTCATGTTATGCCAAAGTTTTTTACTAATCTTATTGCGTTAATGAGCTTAATCAACCTCGAAGTTTGAATTTCGCGCTCAGTGAATGTGCCGGATGTGTTGCCTGATTCTACGCGATGAGAGCCTCTTAGCCTGATGTGAACTATAGCAAGTTCTGCATGATTGATAGGTAATTTTCTCTCAAGTGACTCAGTTAATCTTTGGCTCATTCGACTTAATTTCTTTGTCTTTCAAGAGCTATCGCAAGTGCTACAACTTGCATCATCACCATATACTCAACCAATATTAGTGCCACAGTTGGATAACTTTAGGGAAATAAAAAGAAATGTCATTCAATATGTTGGTGATGTTTGCATGCTTAGCCATGACCAATAGACCTTTGTTTTTTGGATCGGTTTTAAAACTGTAACTGTAACGACATACTATTATGATAGAATTGTTAGAAAGTTCATTTTAAAATGCTAATTGCTAATCGAACAGATGAGAAATCGAACATGATAAACCGCTGACATTTATCACCAGTCAACATACCACTTGCATGTCCAGATTAATTACACTTCTTGGTTGTACAACGACATTGTTTACTAGTAAATACTAGCAATGTTCAAAAACTACTGTTACTAATAATAAGTGTACGTGATGTTTTCAACACTGCTACTGAACTAACATGATGATCAAAAAGTCTGTTTGTTGAAAGTTTCCTTACTAAAGGAATTATTCAGTATTATATGTCACTAAGATCCCACGACTGTGGATTGTTCAAGTAAAAATCAAGGTTATCTCTCATCTGTTGATAAGACTGATAATTCTTTGGTAGAACTAGTATGGCAAAACATATTTTGGCCTTTGGGCGCATCGCCAACTCTGGCATTACCTCCATGTCAACTTTGATTCTCTTGTCTGGCAGAAGTAATTCACTTCCTGTACAGAAACGCAGGAAACGGCCTACCATTTTGACATCTAAGTTTTTAAGGTATCGCATAAGCCATCTCTGTACTTTCTCTTCCTGGCGAGTTGAAATGTCTGAAAAGTACACTCCGCTGACTACGTTCTTTGCTGTTGGGGCACAACAGTTGTATAACGAACTAATTTCTTCGATGCTGACATCATTCCAAAACAACCCCATGCCTTCTTTCAACTTCATAATACACATGTATGGCTTTGTAACAAGTTCTGTCTCCGCTACTTGCAACAGTGATTTTCTTAAGTTACTTGGATTGGGAAGAATTCCCGAGTTGTAGTGGCATAATATATCGATAAGATCATCAGTAGGAAATGGATTGTTGCCTTGCAGGGCCTGTTGAATGACCTCTCTTTCTTTTTCATGTAGCAGCATCAGGAATGACTGTAGCAAGCATTCATCTGAGACACTTCCCACTACAGCCAGCTGTATTATTGATTCTGAGAGCTGTAATGGAATGATTCCAGTGTGGATGAACTGGTGTGTGATAATCCGTCCCAACACTACGTAATCTTCGGGACTTAATGCAGGCGACAGTACCGAGTGACGAAGGTATCCCAGAACACGGAATATACCTCCCTGCTTACCCCTTCACCAACAGCATTTTCATCTTTGAAGATGAGAGGAACATTAGTGGGTTGCAGTATGTCCTTCTGCTTAAATAATTCCATCAGTTCTTTAAAACAGTTTTCTCGATTAATTTCCACTATTGCATGATCTTCAAGCAATTCTTTCTTGTTTTTACGTTTCGATTGAAGACGTTCTATAAGCTGAATACCACGTTTTTCTTTAGTTGACAAGATCTTGTCTTCTTCCATCAGCTGTGATGGCATCTGCATGTTTTCTGTAGTTAGCTTGGAAGATTCGATTTGATCTTTATTATCGAGGATGCTAATTTCCTCCTGGTTTGTTTGTTAATGTACTATCACAGTCATTGTCCCCTGACCCACAGTAAAATTGTATCTTTTTGTCATCTGGATATAAAGGAATGGGTTCATCTCGCGTCATCATGTTGAGCGTGGAAGATGCATATATGGATGCATTTTCTTCCGGATAAACGTCTTCGCGGGGGAATGGTTTCGTAAGGGAGAAGTGTTCTGGTGAGGACGACAATGACCCTATCCAATCGTACACACCCAACATTTTTGTACTAGGTGTGAAAGCTCTTGACATGATGCCCAAATTGGGATGACGCACAGAAATGACTAAATGTGGTTTCGTCTTGTTAGGTTCAACTGGAGCATGTTTTTCTCTCTCAGCTCTAAGGTTTTCCTTGCGAGCAATTGCATTTTCCTCTGCTTCACATGCTTCTTTCTTGGCTTTGTCAATTGCAAGAGAAGCTTCATAGTCGTTGATGGAATCGAGAAGTCTTTTTCGTTCATCACTTGTTCCAATAAGCGAATCTAGGTCGATAGGATCTGAATGATTATCAGAAGATGGGCTGGTTGGTAAATCCCATGTAGAAGTTTCTAGTTCTTGCTCACTTTCATCACTGGACTGTTGTGGGGAGGAATCTTGTACTTGGATGTAGTTTTCTTTGGTAAGAAGGACCAACCGTGGGGTACGGAAACCATGTGTCTTTTTATATCCTTCCGCTGTAAAAAGACCCATTAGATCGATGACATCATTTTTAAAATCTGCTATATTGGTGACCATTTCATCCAAGTTTCCTTCTGTACTTTTGCCATCTGTGAAAAAAAGGTCTTGGGCCTCTTTTAGACACTCATCTGCAGTTGCGTAACGAGAAATGTCTTTTGATCTTATGCCTCCACACTGTGCCATCCTTACCAATTTGTATTCACCTCCCTCTTTGGCATGCTTCCATCTGAATTCGAACTTTAAAGTGGCTTTTGGTGTTTTCTTGGGTAATGGGATCTTCTCACTTGAAGTTGTTGGCTTTGGAGACTTCCTTATACCTCTTCCTTCTTCTATAATCTTCTTCAATTTCTTCATCTTTTCTTCCCTTTCACTATTGTCCTTCTCCCGTCTGCAGAATGCACGGAGTTTTGCTTGATCTCCCTTAGCTTGAAGACCCATTTGTTTAAGCTACTCACTTGACATCACTAGAACAGCTTCTTTGTCGATCTACAGAGGCAATAACAATTTATGTATGTATAGAGGAGTTGGTGAATATTTTGACTAACTTAAGATAGAGCTTGTTGTTTTAATACTGGGATAAAAAATATATTGCCCAGCTCCCCGAAAAGACCACAGTATCCCCCCCCCCCCCCAAAAAAAGAGCAGGGTCAGGGCTTCAAACCCTCAGCGGCACCCCTATACCCAAACATGGGTTTGTTGTTGTTTGTTGTTGTTCATTCTTTTAGATCAAGATCAAGTAGTAACAATAGAGTACAAACACTAAAACCGTGGAAAGGTTTGCACTAATTAGTACTAAATAACACTAATAGCTGATATTGAAGTTACACTCCAATGACTCTGAACAAAGGTTTCAAGTCGAGGCTATTGGTTCAAGTTTTTGTTCTGACCCGATAGCCTCGACTTGAAACCGTTGCTCAGAGTCATTGGAGTGTAA
The DNA here is from genome assembly GCA_033675265.1 of Actinostola sp. cb2023. Lineage (NCBI taxonomy): Eukaryota > Metazoa > Cnidaria > Anthozoa > Actiniaria > Actinostolidae > Actinostola > Actinostola sp. cb2023. The sequence continues at coordinate 90,220 of JAUJYZ010000171.1, forward strand.
CTTCGATATCAGCTATTTAAAAACTATATAAAACAATAGACATATCATTAGCAGCCGTCCTTTCGAATTTGTACTCTACCTCACAGTAACTCACCTTTTCTTCTTTGAAGCGTTCAATTACTACTTTGTCTACATTTTTGTCACGAAGGAAGTCTAGAACCTACAAGAAAACATTATTTTATTGAGTACCTATAGATCCAAATATAGAACTTGATACTAATAGTAATAGTTAGCTCTCAGCTGAATTTACACCGGGATTTACACCATGCATGTGCATTATTGCATGGCATCTATAAAGTTGAGTTATTTCAGCGATATTTTCGCAATCCAAAAAAAAAAAACAGAGATTTAGCAAATACTCGTAAAGCTATAAGGTATTTTGATGTGTGAAAAGAATATTGAATTAACATCCCATAGATGCACTAACCTCTTGTAAAGATGCTGAAGTCGATGTCGCTGGAGACCCGATGGTCGCCATCTTGACAATTTGTTTGGACAGCGGCTTGTTACCACAGGCATCCCAGTCATATAAAAATCTTGCCGTTTGGAAATAAAAACCTTGGCGTTTGGAAATAAAAACCTTGGCGGTTGGAAATAAAAACCTAGGCGTTTGAAACTAATAAAAACCTTGGTGTTTGAAAATAAAAACCTTGGCGTTTGAAACTGATAAAAACCTTGGCGTTTGAAAATAAAAACCTTGGCGTTTGGAACTGATGAAAACCCTGGCGTTTGATAGTGACTGAAAACCTGGGCTTTTGATTAAACCTGAGCGTCCCTTACAGGCCACCATAGACTTGTGTTCCACATGTACTTGTGCATGATACAGTTGCTTTCCTGCAAATAGCAGCTGATTTATATTACAGTCTTTGCACCACCTCTTATCAATAACTTATGGCTTGACAGTTGTCATGCACACAACTTACCATCTTCATTTCACATGTAGTGCTGTGGCTGTCCACTTCATCAAGTCTCCCTTACCATTGGTACCTGGTATTACCACTTAGGGTTGTTGGGCATTTGATGGAAAGTGCTACAATTATGGCTTCCAAAGCTCTATTTTTTGTTGATCTCACTGTAATTCCGAAATATGCCTTGTCAATTGGACATTTGTTGTTGCTAGTCTTGATGGTCACATCAAGGCAATTATTATAACATAATGTATGCCCATCCTTACATACAACTGCAGGAAATACAGAAATTTATGTACAGTATGTGGTTCTAATTGTGAACAGTTCTAATTGTGAACACTTTTCAGTAAACGCGCCGTTTTTATACCGTAAAGTTAAGATCGACCAAAAATATTTTACCCGAGCAAATATTGATTTATTTTCAATCATCCAATGCTGTTTTGGGCTTCCTAACATTTATTCCGCGCAAAATTTCAACTTTGATTCAAAGTAAGCTGACGACTGTTGTTTACAAAATCGAATTTTAAGCGCACCTTTAGATTCTCAGTGGCAAAGTTCGCATATTTTCTTTCTAAAAACGCAAAGTATGGAGTTTGTTTTTATATGAGCTAAAAGGTATATAATAACACTTTTCCTTACAAAACAATAATTAGAAAAGTGTTGAAAATGAACGAGCAGCATCGGAATGAAAAATTGTGCGTGTTTTTGCGATGTTCATCTAATTGTAAACACGCATATGCTCACGCATAACTTGGCACTTCATAACATATGTAGTTCTTGAGATATAGAGTAAAAGTGCCGCTACTATACCTGCACTGGTACAATAGCAAATATTGAGAAGGAAATATGTATAAGAAGTCCGCGTTTGTGATACAAATTTGCACCATTGCGTTGTTATCGAAATAACACGAACATAAATATTGTTTTAAGACAACTTGGAACTTGTACATCGAAATGCAAGGCTAGAAATCGATAATAATACACAATATTAAGCCATTAAAAAGCAAGCCAAAAGTGTTCACAATTACAAACATCTGTTCACAATTAGAACTACCAACGGACATGATATAATAAAATATATTTAGAAAAGTTCTATAATAAATACAACGAAACTTAATCACATGGTAGCTGAAGTGTAGAGCTAATTCATAGCAAAGGTTCAGGATATTCGTACCATATGTTGACGAGAAATAACATGAAGTGCAAAAAGTGTTCACAATTAGAACCACATACTGTATATGAGTTAAAAATTTCATCCATTATTGATTTACATATTTTCTCTTCTTCAAACTTAGAATATCTAGACAAAGATACCTGGAAGTGAACACAGAAAGCACGTGAATATACAGATCCTCTAGTTCCCAGGAAACCCGACCATTCAACTTAGTTATCCAGGACAACGCAGTTATCCAGGACAACGCCAACACATCGAATAATTTTAAAGAGGCCTAAAAGTTTTTAAATAGATTTGTGTTTTTGTTTCTTTTTCTTACCTTAGACATTGACAAATCATGTAATATATATTGGATCTTTATAAAAAAGTGTATTAATGATTTAATCCTTTTTTGCTGGGACTTTTTGCAAAAGGCAATGTGATTATCACCTTTTCACCTCATGTGACATGATACGATGTCAGGAGAATGGAAATTTTTCAGGCACCCAGATGCCTAGAGCTGAGAAAACTCCCTCTATTTTCACCCAGGTACCAAGTTATATACTCTCCCACTGCAATATTCTCTCCTTTATCTACTCGAATACGAGATATGGGTTTCTCCATTCCCTTGTTGCTTGTTGGAAGCAATTCAGCACTGTTGTCGTGTTGTTGCTCGATTGTTGTTGCTTACTTGAAGGTAAATAACAGCACTGGAAAATCCATCGACACAGCCATGGACACAAAAGTCTCCAGTGCCACACATATAATATTGGGATGTGGCACACTATATGGTCGCCTCACTATCCTTTGACCCCATCAGTTAGCTCTGTTGATGGGGTCAACACAAAGAATGGCAAATATAGCCTTGTTTGCCTTAATCCTGCCATCAAGTTTCCCCATTACTCTATCCTTAAATTCTTCGAACGTTTCCTTTTTCATTTGCGATGTTATTGCTTGCTCACGTAATGCATCTGAAACAAGTTTAAAAACATTAAAATTACTTGACAATGCTTTTGACAGTACTCGGTGACCATCTTCCATGACCACAAAAGTAAAAATATATTGTTAAAAGTAAAAGTAAAAGTAGTAGAGTGGGACATTTTTGCCCCATGTCCACTCAGTTTAATTATCACTTTTTGATCTTGTAATGCTTCATTCAGTTCAATCAGACTGGAGATTAGATCTCTGTCAAGTTGTTTTTTTCTTTTCTTCGGATGACATTTTTCTTAACCCATTGATGTATCCCACTGGATAAGTGCTGATGGTACAGGTGGGATGGCATTGTTGATTTCATTACTTTTCCAGGTTTTTCCCTCATGGGGGCTCTCACAAATCGGGAGCAGGGAAAGGTGGTCCGATGCTTCGGTTGTCCTGTGTAGGACACATCCACAAGCTTTAATCTTTCATTTTCTGCTGCAATTATGGTGGTCCGATGTTTCGGTTGTCCTGTGTAGGACACATCCACAAGCTTTAATCTTTCATTTTCTGCTGCAATTATAAGGGATACAGCAGATACACTGCATCCCTTTTGCTTGCATGACCGAAAACATTTGTCTTTTTTGATAATTATTCCTTTTCAGACTTTTTTTTTAATGTATGAAAAGAAAACCCAAAACAACGTAGGTAATAAGATGTTTGATTTATGCGATATTTCGACTAGCCAAACTAGTCTTCATCAGGTACAAATGGATAGTTTACATGGTTGTAAAATACATATAGCAAAAGCGGAAATGACGAAATAAAAAGATATATAGTGTAATGTTACAAAGGGTGATAAAAGAGATAAAAATAAACTAAATTCATATAAAAATAGAAAATAAATTGCTGAAAATATGGAATGAATGGGGGGATTTGTTAAGGCCGTTTGGTTCAAAAGTGTTAGCTTTGGTTATAAGATAAGCTTCTCTACCAAAAAGAGTATCAGTGGAAATGGAAATGGAAGCCTGCTATAAAACAAATGAAGATGCATAGGGAGTGAAGAAGATGTAGTATTTTTTAAGGATTTGCAGATTTTGATGTCGCTACTTGTGTTTCTTCTTCTCAACAATCAATAAGATCCTTAAAGAAATATAAAAAATAGAACTAGGTTGAAGAGAGGTAAATCTCTCACATCTCATCCCATTCCAGGTCTTATTATTATTTTTATTAGCAGTGCAGCGTTTGTCCTTGCACAAAATTTACAAGCTTAACATTTCAGTTTCTGTGCCGAAGACAAACCTTTGCCCCAGTATTCCCCAGTAATAACGTCATTTATTTGTCGTCTTTGTCGTTGACGTTGTGGTTGCTAATATGAAAACCAAAACGATAACTCTCACACAAATAATATCCTAAATATTGCGTGTACCCATCTAAAAGAATCTCAAGCCTATCTTTACTGGTGTGGCCAGTTTTGGTTTAACATGCTTGTTGTGGGACAAGCAATAATTAAGGGGCCGTCGACATATTCACCTTTCCCCGCTTAACGTCCACTGGACGTTTAGAGGGGTAGGGGGTAAGGCGGGAATAAAATTGGACGTTAGTGGGGGGCATTTTTGTTAAAAAAAAAATTTTACTTCATGTTGAAAACAAAAAGAAAGCAAAGATAAAACGAACAAACTGGTGGTCCGTTCTAACAAACTTCGGTGTTATATAAATATATTTTGATATAAACTATCGAAAATCATGGATGACCACCTCTGTTTGTGGTGGCTTGGGTACGAGAATGCTTGGATTACCTGTGGTATCCCAACGTTCATTGGGAATTAGTCGGACAAAATGGCGGTGGACTGACCGAATATATTGTGCACAAGTAATAGCCAGAATTAGTCGTAGAGGCAAGATATAGAGATACAAAAGAATTGTTATAAGGAGAATGAAGTGAACTACATGGAATGGGGCCAGTTTTGAGGATTTTCCAGCGGTATAAAGAACCTTGGACTGTTGTTTGCTACCATTTGTTTTGAGTCATGTTGCCGAATGCAAAACCATTCCCACGCATTTTCTTGAAGCTCCATAGATAGTAACAAATCAACTGGCAGCTTTGCATCCATTCCAAACATGAGGTAGTAGGGTGAATACCCTGAGTGAATACCGAGTGAATACCAGCTCTTTCAAATGTTCTGGCCATCTGCGTTTCTCTCGTTTTTTTACTTGGTTTGATCACTCCTTTTTGTAGTAGATCTTATAAGTGTTCCTTAAGCTCTTGAAATTGGTTTGGAGTGATCCTCCTATGGGGTTGAACAACATGTACATCATCCATTGTGTGAATCGCCCCAGGTCACATCCTTTACATTTGGCGAGTAAACACTAACCCCCCAAAAACCTTTGCAATTTCGAAACTTCTTTATCGTTTTTCAATAATATATATAAATAAAGAAGTTACCCAGGAAGCAAATAAGAATATTTCATTTGGAATGACAAGAAGGATAAATTAAATTCAGTTGAGAGCAGCGGATTACAAATGCCACATTTAATGATTAATACACAGAGTTGTTGTTGTTCTCCTTCGCCATGCACCCTGTTGATCCAGTTGGTAGCCAGACTTTGTTTGGCCATGTTGTGGATGGCTGCAAGTCTGCAGATCTGCTCATCAGTTAGATCTTGATCGTTGTTAACGCACTTTGGAGTTTCTTTCCACTTGCAAATCCTGAAAACTTCTGTGGTATTCCAGAAAGTTCTGGGAAAGTTATTCCATTTTCATTGTTGCTTTTCACCATGAAATCTTTGAAGATCTGGTGGCAGTACCCATTCTCTATCAAAGGCACTCTTGGCTATGCATACACGTCAGTTGTTTTTTTCTTCATGAAACTGAAGGATGCGGCATTGTTCTCCTTTTCGCCTATTACCCTCCCTATGTAATAGGTTGGGTAATCTGTGTAGGCCATAGCAACAAATATTTCCTGATTAACAAAGTAAGAGACTATGAAATTCAATTTTATTTCACCACTGCTGCATAAACATAACAGACAATATTTTGGCGTTATAGGTTGGAATTGATGACAATCACAACAGTGTTTAATGTAAAACCATTCACACATTCTGTGCAACAGTCTGGTTTAATACTTCAGAGCCAAGTTAGATATCCAATTGATATGGATCTTTAAAATCAGATGAAATCGCACGATTCCTTATCTATAATTTCAGAACAATTGATGACAAAGTTTCAAAATATTTTTGACTTGAAGACATACATAAACTTACAACAGTGCTATTGGACTAGTGGTGAGATGATCTAAGAACTGTTAAAAATCAACAATATGCACATTGAAAAATGATATTATAGTAATTATAATAGATATAAAATATATAATAGATATCTATAGTTATTTCTATAGACAGATAATTAGATATTGTATTAGTGAAACTGTCGCAGGGGAGCAGGTGAATTGCCTAAAGTTCAACATTGATGACAAAAAATATGACAAATTTTGAATAACACTTCTTTACCATCAAAGCTTATCCATACCACTTCAAAATCATTCTGCAGAGAAAAAATGCATTTCAAGTTAATTAAATATTAATAAACTCACTTCATTCTTCGTAATCCGAGATTGTTGTTCATGTTCATTATTATATCAAGGTAAAAATAACAGGAGACGACTTCCATTCCAAAAAGAAACAAGTACGATCATCACCTCTCTGAAGGATGAAACTAAAGGTTTTTGATATCCCTTTGGTTGCTGTAGAAGGAACTGCACTATTTTTTGCACATCTATGAATGATTTGGAGCATGCCCCAGCAAGTCATTTTATTTGGTGGTGGTGGTGTGCCAAGGGCATTCCAATGTGGCTTGACTTGAGGATGGCTAGGAGTAGTTCTGTGTCAGTTCTGATGCCAGGGTAGAGATTGTTTGGTTACTAAAACTGTTTACAGTTTGTTTACTTGAAGGTAAATAACAACACTGGAAAATCCATCGACACAGCCATGGACACAAAAGTCTCCAGTGCCACACATATAATATTGGGATGTGGCACACTATACGGTTGCCTCACTATCCTTTGACCCCATCGGTTAGCTCTGTTGATGGGGTCAACACAAAGAATGGCAAATATAGCCTTGTTGCCTTAATCCTGACATCAAGTTTCCCCATTACTCTATCCTTAAATTCTTCGTACGTTTCCTTTTTGATTTGCGATGTTATTGCTTGCTCAAGTAATGCATCTGAAACAAGTTTAAAAACATTAAAATTACTTTTACAGTACTTTTGACAGTACTCGGTGACCATCTTCCATGACCGCAAAAGTAAAAATATATTGGTAAAAGTAAAAGTAGTAGAGGGGGACATTTTTGCCCCATGTTCACTCAGTTTAATTATCACTTTTTGATCTTGTAATGCTTCATTCAGTTCAATCAGACTGGAGATTAGATCTCTGTCAAGTTGTTTTTTCTTTTTTTCTTCGGATGACATTTTTCTTAACCCATTGATGTATCCCACTGGATAAGTGCTGATGGTACAGGTGGGATGGCATTGTTGATTTCATTACTTTTCCAAGTTTTTCCCTCGTGGGGGCTCTCACATATCGGGAGCAGGGAAAGGTGGTCTGATGCTTCGGTTGTCCTGTGTAGGACACATCCACAAGCTTTGATCTTTCATTTGCTGCTGCAATTATAAGGGATACAGCAGATACACTGCATCCCTTTTGCTTGCATGACCGAAAACATTTGTCTTTTTTGAAAAGAGTATCAGTGGAAATGGAAGCCTGCTATAAAACAATCGAAGATGCATAGGGTGTGAAGAAGATATAATATTTTTATAGGATTTGCAGATTTTGATGTCGCTACTTGTGTTTCTCATCTCGAAAATCAATAGGATCCTTAAGAAATATAAAAAAATATAACTAGGCATAGGAATTCTGGTCTGATAGCAGAAGAAATTATTTGTTGTCAATGAAGCCTTCATCATGGCTGAAGAGAGGTAAATCTCTCACATCTCTAAAGGCCATTCCAGGTCGTATTATTATTATTTTTATTAGCAGTGCAGCGTTCATCCTCACACAAAATTTACAAGCTTAACATTTCAGTTTCTGTGCCGAAGACGAAACCTTTGCCCCAGTATTCCCCAGGTATGACGTCATTTGTTTGTTGTCTTTGTCGTTGACGTTGTGGTTGCTAATATGAAAACCGAAACGATAACTCTCACACAAATAATATTTTAAATACCCATCTAACAGAATCTCAAGCCTATCAATCTTTACTGGTGTGGCCAGTTTTGGTTTAACATGCTTGTTGGAGGACGAGCAATAATTAATTAAAACCAACAAATTACTTGCGTAAAAAAGTCACGATAGTGACAGCCAAGAAGGAACGGTTTCCCTTCGCCAAAAAGTACAGCATTTTGTCCTTCATTGGAGGCGAATTCTTCTAAATGCATTTCGTAGGTGCGCATTGTAGTTTCTGCAGTTTTTCGCAGCCAGTGACTGTCCCGCAGCGAGATCTCCAGGAAGAAAATTACTGACATCTTCCTCCACACCTGTTAGGACTGCGTCCTATATAATTTCTCTTGTGTTTGGGCATTAAAAAGTCTTTCTAAGTTACAGTATAAATCACTAGTCGTTCAACAGCATGCAAATTATCCAAGTAGCATGTTACATGACACTCTATTTGCAGATTTATGACGTCAGAAAATACTGACATTTTATTGGCTATTGCTGTAGGATTCGTACATACCTCATGTGGAGAGTCCTACGATTGCTACAGCAAAGATAATCACTCAATATAATGTAGTGTTTTGGCCTCGGTTCTTAACGAGACCGACGACTATTTATATATCAAGACACTCACAACATGCGTAGGTACAAGTCCCAGTATTGCACTGTTATTGTTTTATTGGAACACTTTACTCATATATATATTATACTGTTGTGTAATGTACTATTGAGAAACCATTGTCAAAGCTGTGTTTCTCAACCAGTTTTACGTAAGAACTAGTTCAATCAAGGTCAAGTGATCATAGCGTGCGTAATGTAATATGATACAAGTTATGCAATTGTTGGCTACGCTACAATAATATATAATGGTATGTAATCTATTTGGTGGGTGGCATGCGATGTGCCACATTCGTATACTGAAACCCACCTCCATATCCCCATGGATTGAAAATATTTGAGAAGATTGCATAGACATGAACATGCACCCGGTTTTAGGGGTGGATGGTACCCTTGATATTATTAGTAGTTGCCATTGAAGGTGCTGTTGATTAGCCTTTTCACTTCGGCTATGTTATCAGGATCATTGTAGATGTAAGGAAATGATGACTTTGCTCAATGAGTTGAAGCCTATGCTCCTGTAATAATAATAATAATAATAATAATAATAATAATAATAATAATAGCATTTATATAATGTCATCAATATATAATAGCATTTGTATAATGTCATCTTTTCAACAAGGTTTTTCGTTTCTAGGCCAATAATAGAGAGGAAAACCAATGTTATCGATCCATTCAAACCTTAGGCAATCACGGTCTCTCTTAGGATACTCTCCCCCTCACGATACTCTCCCCCTCACGGCTGGGCGCACGAGCTTGTCCTTTGTTTTTGTCAACCAATCAGAAATCTGCCCCCCAGTTTTTAGGGGGCATAAATTAAAAATGGCGTGATGGAGAGTTTTGATGCTTGTGAATATGCCCTTGGCTTGAGAAGTTTAATTTAGAGAGTTTTAAAGAAAAACAGCGTTTAGCTTTGAAAGAAATTGTTCTGGGAAAGAATGTCTTCGTTGTTCTTCCTACTGGCTCTGGAAAATCTCTAATTTTCCAAGCTGCTCCACTCGTATTTGACCTCGTGATATCGCCGCTAGTGTCTCTCATGAAATACCAAGTTAACTTCCTTTCAAGGGCATTACAGTTGATTTCACACAACTTTGGCCGCTCCGATAGCGAAGTTCAATAACGATCTTTGCCGACTTCACTGTGAAATGGCTTGGTTCAGTGAACCATGAGTAATGTTTATGTCTCGAATTCAAATATTTGCTAGAATTGCATCTCAAACGAAATGTTTCAAAAAGTGTATTTCAAACTGCATTATGGAGATAAAGTCCTTTCATAGCGATGTCGTTCATCCTCAAAATCGACTTTGAACTATAGTTTTGATGAGTTTTTGAAACCATCGTATTATCAGCTTCAAACATCTACTCTGGTCAATTTCACTTTGAAGTTCCAAAGTTCGTTAGCAAAGTTGGGAATTGCGAACGAACATCGCAATCGCGCGCAGCGGCCAAAGTTGTGTGAAATCCACTGTAAAGCGGCTTTCTTTGGCGAAGAGCAAGAAGATGAGTCTATGAAATGTGGCGTGTTGTGCAAGATTGAAGACACATTTCCTCCCGTTTCCTTTTATGTTCTTCCTGTTTTTGGCAAATGATACAACCACTCTGGTTATTTAGGACAAACAAATCGATCGCGAATAAAGTTTGAGTAAATTGGATTTTCAACCGAATAGAATTTCACTTCCGTTTCCGTTTTTATATTTATTTATGCTAATTACTTAAATACGTCACGGACACGCTTTCAAGCCTGTGCGCCCAGCCGTGAGGGGGAGAGTATCGCGGTCGCACGAAACCCCAGCGGCTGGATACTGAACCTAGGTCTCTCTCATCTACTTCTACATTCAAAAAGGCTTCCTCTATGTCGCCAGCTAATGCAACTCTATTCTATCTAAACCTCAAAAGGATACCCAATAACAATGGATTTAGCGAAGGACCCACATGCAAACATTCATGCATTCAATGACACCCTATACTTCCTTTCTTTGCCTGATGCGTCATACACTATTCTTACCTTTGTGGTAACAGCATCTCTTCTAATGACTGCCTGATGTGGTATAAAGTGAACCTGTTCTGCTAAATCTACTCTTGGCACTCTCTCAATGATTCCTAAATCTAATTGCTCCTTAATTATCGCGTCATACTCTTTCAACAACTCGGGCTCTTTCTTAACCTCTTTAACTGGCCTTTCAATCGTGACACACTGTTCTCGTAGTTGCTCGGAAGTGTTGCATGACCAGCTTTCCATAGTAACCTTATGAATACCTTTCGCCATTGTATGCTATACTGTCAGTAAATGCCTCTTGTACCTCATCTGTTTGTCGAATTCCTATGCTATCTAAGTCCAACAACTTGTGAACTTCCTTTTCTAATTCTGAGTCAGGTGCTGCTATCACGTTATTTACATTTACTATGTTCATGCTTTCATCTGTATTGTCACAATCTATCTTTAGCGGACCTGACAATACCCAACCTATTTCTGTTTCTATGGCAACCGGTTCATCACACTCGCCTCTAATAATGCCACCCTTCTGAAATTCCCACAGATAATCCGCTGCCACTAAACCATCAATTTCCAACTTATCCTGGTTTAGACTAATGTCTGAAAACCACAGACTCTTAAGATGGGGGTATTGATCTCTAGCCTGTTCCACGTGGCCATTTGGAATACTGGATATCTCTGGTACTACGTATGCCTCTATTCTAATACTTTTCTCTCCGCCCACAGAACTTACTCTCATTTCTCTCATGTCTTTCTTATTGAGCTCGCCAAATGCATTTATGCTAACCACTCGCGTCTGACTACCGGAAGATTTGCGTGAGATGCAGCCGATGAGGTAATAAAGGAACGATGACTTCCGGTTCGCTTACGCCACTACTACCCTTAATTATTCCCTGTGCAGTTTGTAGTGCTACACTCCTGCCCGATCCTACGTGTAAATTATCCAAGCTATTGTCAGATACAACAGGACTCGAATTTGTGGCTACAGAAGACTTATTTCCCCCCCTGTTTTGTACATTAGGCTCGCTAGGTTGCAGGCTTTCCCCTGCTTGTTCACCCCTTTGAGCAACACATATTGAAACGTGATGACTCCCCCGCAACCAGTAACTTCACATTCAAGCGATCTATGATTCTTTCTTAAACATCTAAAGCACCTAGGATATTTAACTAACAAATTCTTACGTGCCATTGTGGTCTTCACCTTCTCTGGCGCGTGTTTGTCCAAACAGAAGACACAATTCTTATTTCCTTCCACGGCGAGTTAGAGAGCGCTAGCAGTTCTATATCCCTTGTTACTCCCACTATCATTCCTTTTGTTAGTTGTGGAGTGCTGATGTTCCTCCCTCAACTGATCGATCTCTGTCCTTATTTCTTCTAACATTTTCTCCATAGTTCACCCAACAAAGTCTTGTCCTCTCGTAATTGTCAAGCGAAAGGCACTTGGCAATTTTTTCAATAGAGCAGGTACGACGATAGTAGAGTATTAGGCATCTGTGTTCATTAAATCTGTCCTTTAGTCGTCACAAATTATTCACTGAAAATAGTCAGCACGATGTAAATGGAAATCGATAAACTCAATTAACAAGGTCGGTTTCTTAAATAGCAAATAAAACTGGAATTCGAACTGTGTATCAGCATTGACAGTCATAATAATGTGGTCAAATTTCATAGCTCTCTATAAGACGAAGGCACATATATCTAAGACAGACAGCTCTTAGGGTCCCGAGTGTGTCTCCGTCTTAGAGAAAGTTCACTAGCATTACATAACAAAAATGCAACAAATATATTATGTATAATAGAAAAAGAAATTGCGGACTGTTCAGTCGTAAAGACAGACTTCCAATTGAGGAATACCGGCAACAGAATATGCCAAAGTATTTTATCTTGTGTCGAGCGCACAAGTGATTTGGTTTAATATTGCCATAGAGTACTCAAGTGTGACGTCACGTTGCTAAGGTGACCAAATTTCTCGTTGAAGCCTGGCGGCCATTGTTTTGTGACATTGTTTTGGTTTGGTTTTAGTAGAATAAGTCTCTCTTTTTACCTTCAAATTGTAATCAAGATATAGAAATACGACGAATAGATATCATTGTCTGCTACAGATCGAAATAATTATATATTTTTCTGTTCGTTGGTCCATTTAATCCACGATAATTCAACACAACGTGCGTGGCGTGACTACTCGCTGAACTAAAAGGTCAAGATGGTCTACTGCTTTGTTCCAGATTGTACCCATCATTCTGAATCACATAACTGCACATTTTTTACTTTTCCAAGTAAGACGAAGAAGAACGAAGAGTATAAGCGTTGGATTCGTTTGATCAGGTAAGAATCGGCGATGTATTCACATGTACAGATCAGCATTCACACGACTGAATATAAGACTTATGGTATATCTCATGCAGAAATACTTTCTTTGATCATATAAAGGTTGCATATATGTCTGTATATATTCATTCATATTAATAAAATGGACAGCTAGATGCTGGTTTTCGAATTTTAGTTACTGATATTGCTTCTAATGCAATAATAATTATTGTCTCACTTAAAATTGAAACGAAAACCCTTTGATCCATTATTTTGTAACGTTCTTTTATCATGTTGTATAAATTTTGAGTGATTCTTGTTTGTAATATACACCTGTTTTACTATCTACTATTTTGTATTTTGTAAAAGGACGTTTTTTAAAACAGGTGTATCGATCTAACATACGACTTTTGATTTTAATTCAGGCGACAAGACAGAGAGCCAAGTACACATGCTCGTGTCTGCAGCTGTCATTTTGGAGATGGACAGAAAAGTTTTGGTCCTGAAATATTTGAAAGAAATTCAAGCAAGCTTTTTCCAACTCAAGAAGGACCACCCAAAACAAAGAAGAAGAAACAAACTCCACTTAAAGAGAATCAATTAAACATTGAAGAAATTATACATACCTACTATGAACAACAAAGTACCAGTACATCACATGATGAAAAAAGTGAGAAAGTTCCAACACAAATGAGGTTGTGCTTGAAGCAGAACTGGGCTTGCTAAGGAGAGAGCTTGATAATTGTCAAGAATCTGCTAAATACCAAGCTACACACTATTCTGTGTCAAACTTAAGTGTAAATGTTGTAAGAATGGAGACAGGTCTACCTACAAGGGAAATTTTCAACATTGTAGTTAACTATGCTGCTCGATTTCAAGATTCAATACTTTATTACTCAGGGTGGAAAGTTGATACCATTAGCTTTGAAGATCAAATATTCTTGACATTGATGAAATTACGTCAAAACTATACTAATCTCCATTTGGCACAACTGTACTCCTGCAGTGTTGGTACTATTTCCAATGTTATCATAACTTTTATCCATGTACTACATAATCTTTTATTCAAAGACATAATGACTTCTATTCCCTCTAGAGAAAAAAATAAGTTAAGTGCACCTTCATCATTTTCTCAGTTTAACAGCTGCAGAATTGTCATAGACTGCACTGATGTTGAATGTGCAACACCAGGACTTATGAGTCAGCAAAGTTTAACATACTCAAGTTATAGGGGTATGAATTCCTTTAAAGTATTAGTAGGAGTTGCCCCTAATGGAGTTATTTCTTTTGTAAGTAATTTTTACCCTAGTTCCATTTCAGACAAAGAGATTGTAAAGCAATCAAATTTGTTAAACCACATGCACACAGGGGACTTGATTCTAGCTGATAAAGGTTTTTTAATCCAAGGTATTTTTCCAAAAGGAGTGTATGTTAACATACCACCCTTCTTAGAGCGAGGAAAATTTACAGAAAGTGAAGTGAAAGCGACAAAGTCCATTGCAAGGTGCAGAATTCATGTTGAACGTGCAAATGCTAGACTCAAGGATTTTAAGATACTAACGTTTATTCCCTCCCCCTTACCTTAGGTGTTATTCAAATAAGGTTTTTCAATTATGTGCAGCATTAGTGAACCTTCAGTTCCCACTAATTAAGGAAGGCTGCGAGAGCATAGATTTTGAGTAATAGAAAAACTATTATTAGTCGGGCTTCCTGTGGAAGACCTGACTCTAGAAATGAGAAGCATTCGTCGTCGTCGTCGACCCCAAAAAGCACGCATGCGCCCTGTCGGCCGCTAAGATAATCACCGACCAACAACATGATCTTATATATCAACACGAGACATCGCACATCGTCCTCTTTCTTCAGAAACCTTGTCGAAGGAAGGTTAATATGTCGTCTTGTTTAAGCTTATATTTGTATTTGGTATGGATATATTTATGGCACCAAATAAACTATTGTCATTTCTATGATTCGCTGAGTTTGTGAAATCGATTTTACAAAGAAAGCATGTTCTACCGAGTCATGCATAATCACCCAAGGCTCTAACAACATGGTTTCTTCACAAACCTTGTCAGTTGGAGGAAGGTTACTAGTATGTCGTCTTGTTTATTATTTTTCTCCGTACGCGTCAACGTCGAGCTAAAGCCGAAGGAGACATGAAGTCTGGCCAAGAAAGATTAGAAAGCACAAACCAATCAGGGAAAGCACCGGAGGTCAAGCGGCCAAAATATAAGTCTTTTCTCGTCTAAATCTAAATTTAGATTGAAACAGGACGCTCTAGCTAGTAGCGTGAAGTATATACTGTAAAGTTCGCAGTACTGAAATTGCAAGGAAAGCATGTTCTATCGAGCTCGAGTCACGCAACGACGAGCAACCAAAAACTGTTTCAATCGCACTATAAGATATCTATATTTAGTTCAAATAGGTTACATTTCATTTAGAAGCCCGACTTCACGCTAGAAGAGCGTCTAGTTTATTTATAACTCAACATGTTTTATTTGTCCAATCACTATGTTATGCCATATGTCAGCATATGAAAACTATGTTTCATTTCACCGATTGACTGAAATACAATAATTTATTCAACTATTAGGTCCAGGTCAAACTTGTGTTTTTGTGACAATTTGAATCAAAATCAATGCTTAAAACAGCTTAATAATCCAAGTGATCAAACTTTCCCTTCTATGATCAAAGTTCCCCTTCTGTTATTTTAGGGAAAATGTGTAAAAAATAAAAATCTGCAAGAATATCAATATTTGTTGCCCATGATTCATCTCTCTTAATTGTTAAAACAACTGTTTCTTTTGTTGTCCACACTACAAAGTAACAGAAATGCCTTTGTGTGAGGAACATTTGGCCTTGAATCTGATGCCAGTATACATGGGTTTTCTTAAGTTCATACAATTCATCATTATTCCTCTTGAGGCAGAAAGCTTCATGCTGACTAGCTTCTTGAATATTGTTGTTTCTTTCTGTGAAAGGGCATTTCACCTCCAGGACATGATTTCTTCCTACAAAGCCATCAGGTGAGGCACCAAGTACCCCACTCTTGTCGAGCCACACCCCAGTTTCTTCAACTGGAAGACCAGTGAGTTTCTTAAAGGGGGACTTCAACCGAAAAATGAATCTTTTGAAAGCAAACGGAATAAACAGTTGAAAGTGTGCTAAATATCACTTCGTTGTTGATTTTTCTCAAAAACGTTTTTAAAGTACGAAAATTTAAGGCTAAAGTTTCCGTTCAGCAATCGGGAAAGTCCGGGATGCACTCGGAAATTGGTCGGAATGACGTCACAACAGGGAGTCACTTTCGCGGGACACCATGTTTGTTCAGTGTTGTGAGTTGTTATCTCCTTCTTTATTCGTTTCTCTGCTCTAAATGCCAACTTTTTGCACAGTTTCTGGAAGCGAAGAGACCTGAATTTGTTTCTGAAAGAAGCTGAAGACGAAAATTGATTATTTTTGTATTGAAAACATTGATCATGGCCGATTAGTGTGGGTTCGATTTTTAAGACGAACAAAAACCGCTCAAATAAGGAATGGCACTTCCAAGATTTATCTAATGATCGTTCAGCGTTTATAAAGAGAGAAAGACGTCGGGTATGTTTGCACTTCAATCTTCATTTACTGATTTAGCTAAGCCCACGGCTTCGATTCAGTTTTGTAATACTTCTAGCAGTTCTTTTTTGCAATGAAGATTGGAATTTAAGAACTTTAAAAGTTATTAAAGCTTACTTACCAGCCTGAGCAAATGTACTTTTGTTACTGTTGTTGTTGACTTTATTTTATACTACTCTGTCTAGCTTTGGCTTTATCACATAATGTAAATACGTGTGTGCTCAATGACAATAAATTGAAAGCAATTCAGTTGCATGATTATATAAAGAGGCTAATTATTTCATTGTCATGACTGACATTAACCATTCTCTTCTCCTTGTCCTCCAGCCAGAGCTGACTCATCATGCTGGAACCTTTAGAAAATTTAGTGTTTCCTACTGAGCGAGATTGTTGTGTTGTTGTAAGCTTATAGAGATGGTGATTATCTGATAGTATAGTCCACAGGCTGGATGTCATAGTGCCAAGTTTGGGCTGTATTTATACTGTAGTATCAAACCGAAGCTAAATTGACATTCACCTAAATCCTAAATTGTCATTCACCTACATTCTGTATTCCAGGTTTGTTTCATTAACAGCTTTTTGTACTATTCATCTGTAGTAGTTTTTGTCAGTAACTAAAACCCAGGGGCAGGGGTACTTAGTACACCGGGGGGGGGGGGGGGGGGGGGGGGGGGGGGGGGGGGTATGTACTTAGTACACCCGGGGGGGTATGTACTTAGTACACCCGGGGGGGGGGGGGGGGGGGGGGGGGGGGGGGGGGTATTCCCCTATATACGCTATATGGGTATGTGCCGTGGGAAAGGGTATGGTTTTTGAGCTTCCAGGTCTGGGGGGTTGGGTATCAATTTTAGCCTTTTTAGGCTGGGATCGGGTACGTTTTGGTCTGGTATAGGGTATGGTTTCCGCAATAACGCCACTATCAGTTTACATATCATTTTTAAGCTTTAGTCTGGAATAGGGGATGGAAAATCAAAATTTTAGGTCTGGGATAGGGTCAGGGTTTTGAGGTGTCCGTGGCACACCCTTACCCAAAAATACCCTTAGTGCCTCCCCCCCCTCCCCTCCCCCCGGGTTAGTACACCATTTTAATTGGTACATGTGTGTGTGTGCCACCCTCACAGCACTGAAACATCAAACTTACAAGGTAACAAATAATGTTGGCAATGTACACTGAAACAGGGTGATAAGCTAGTAAACAGGGCCGTATGAAAATTGATGCATTGAAACATTGTCAGAGTTCAGGCTCAGTGACACACCTCCACCCGACCCCCACCCAACCCCCACCCTTTCAGCGCGAAACGCAAATGGTTAATGTATGACCACCTAAATGTATTTGCATACTTTCGTCTCGGCCATTGTCCAATCAGCTTTGCAGGATTGTCTTATCTTATCTCTGATCTAACTACTAATTGGAGGATGGCGAGACAAAAGTATGTGAATACATTAAAGGCGGTCATAGTCGAGAGCTTCACGCTGTAATAATTAATTAATTATGATGATGATCAGGGGCTCTAAAACCTTACACCACCCTGGTGCATTATACGACATGGCCCAATGAGAAATAATAATAATGTGTGGTGCAAAACCAATAATAATAGCTTATTTATGGTACCCGGGGGTAACAACAGGCATATTTATTGATGTTCATACAATGTATGATGACTTGTACATTCACCATACGACAATGTACATAGGCATGACATACTTAGCCTTTTCTTATTTTGTGTAGCTATAAATAAGAGACCATTCTTTTGTGCTTTGTAGTAAGTTGAGTATGTATAAAAGGTAGTTTACTAGTCAGACTAGTTGCAATCACTTCCCTATCATTAATGTTAATCATATTGAATCAGCGTGACAGCTGAAACTATGCTGATTAATTTTGATTGCATGTGGCATATATTACACATTGCAGAATAATGGTTGTCTGTTATTGATCATATTCTTGAGGGAGGGAGGCCAGGGAGTGGAGGGGGATGCTTAGGAAAATATACTGGTTTATTAAAATTACTTCCTATCTTAGTATCGGGTAGTATTTGTTTCCATAGAAAGTACAACTAAACTGTATCCTCTATACTTTTGGCTGAAGTCTACCAAAAACAGTCACACAGTGAAAGCTGTTACATACATGTACATGTAGTGATGACAACCAACTTTTTCATACCAGAAAGTATAAAAAGAGTAAGTGATTTTAGAAAAGTACATAATAATAGACTAATACTTTCAGTAGTTGACACTCACTATAAAATTATCTAACAATATTATAGGGCATATCAATGTATGCAGTCCCTCATTTTGTATGTCAAAATCAAATTTAAATCAGTACTAAGCTTGTAAAATACATAAGCTTACATGTATAATAAATAGCAGGTATTTTATGCTCTCACCAAATAATGGTAATGACTGTTGTGATTTCACTCTCTATTTACAAAACAAATGTAATAATACAACGATATGTAATTGAACTTCTGGAGCATCTTAGAAAAATAATTAGATTTAGCAACACAGGCATGCTGGAGAAACCTGGATGAGTGAGCAGGTGGATGGAGGAAATAGCTTAATCAACTTTCAGTCTCACTCTCAGTCTCCATTACAATAAATTATTGTTCAATTTCAAGCACATTTTCAACAAGTACAAAACAACGAACTATGTCAAATGATGTGAAACACATTTTAAAACGTTTATATCTATATAAAGCTTACTATTGAGTATTGTAAAATCCTAGACGATCTGCAGACTGCACTCGAATTCGAAAATTCATTACAATCTGTGGCTCTTCTTCTGCCTCTCCATCATCGTCTTGGTGTCTATTTGGCTCATATTAGTATAGTTCTACACTTTACTGCACTAATTTTCTCCCTTCATCTAATTCCTCTTCAATAAAACATCTAGTAAAACTTCTGACATCCGCTCCTGCTTGTCCGCCATTTTGTGTTCAAAGAATGACTCCCTGTTGTGACGTCATAACAGGGCGTCCTTCTTTCGGGATGTGTTCGGAGAATGTTCGGTTTTCTGTCTTTAACGCTAAATTTGAACGATTTCCCGAAAGTTTTGAGAAAAATCAACAACGAAGTGATATTTAGCACACTTTCAGCTGTTTATTCCATTTGCTTTCAAAAAATTCACGTTTTGGTTCAAGTCCCCCTTTAAAGGCTTTTATTGCCTCCTCGTTGGTTACTCCCCACAGTACAGCCTTTACTCGAGAGATATCATACTCCCCCAATAATCTTTTGATGAGTGAAGGCGTCGCTCTCTTGGCATTCAGCATACATCCAAAGTTACTGGCAGTAAGACGGCCTTTTCGAACTAGGTGCCACAAAGGGTTGTCCCTTTGACCTTTGGTAAGGCTCCCTATCTCTTTTATCTGGTTTTCGTCCACTTCAGCTTTACCTTGAAGGAATGCTATCTGAGCTTGCTGGCCTTGGATATTCAGAAACTCTTCAGAATAAATTATTTCTTCTATCGTTCGAATGCACAACGATTGTGTCGGTGCAGGCTCAGGACTCATTATCCAACAAATGCCAGTGAACCTGCCATATTCACGTAATTCTGAATAAAGATGCTGGCGATCTTCGTCGCTTGGCTGCCGTGTTAAACCAGTATATTCCTTTTTTGGAGGGAACATTTGCACTATAGATTGTGGGGTACAGTCTGTTGGTTTCTTTTTCTTCCAGGAGCATTCAACATCAGTTCTGCTTAAGTTATGTATGCCATAAATGAATAGTGAAGCCGCATGACTACACTTATACTCTCCTCTAGGGCAATCACATTCAGAAGATCTGATTTCATTCTTCTCATTTAGATAGATGAACAATTTCAAAAAGAAAATAAATACAGGATAAATATAGTAGTCAATTATGGTAAAGAACGAGTGGTAGTTCTTTATCAGCAAGTCTTATATTACTAGCTTTAATAGCTTATCGGTTTGTGTCGATCGGCACATAAAATTGACATGATTTCAAGATGATTTCAGGTGTAATTTATAGCTATTTTCTTCAGTTAGGGAAATACTTTTGGTAATATAGATAACACTCATTAAAAATAATAGGAATGAAACGGCCTTAAAAACTGTGGCTATACTATGAGGGTTTCACTATGAGCGATCGTTCAGTCATGAGCGTTTGTAACTTACCGTCACTTTGTATACTTTATTCTTCATGCTTGCATGAACTTCGCCTCTTATTACTCCCTGGTTGTAAATAAAACTTTCCACATGCCCAGATTTGTAGTGATTTTCTCCTCTGGATATTGATTCGTGCTCTTCTGTAAAGAAGGAACTCAGAGCGGCAATCGAAAGAGACGCCATCTTGGTTTGTTTAGAACGTAAAAATTTCGTCACCTAGCAACGTGACGTCATGGCTTGACTACTCTATTGCAATTAAGGTATCAGGGTACCCCAAACGACCATCATGCACGCAACACGCTCTAGCGCGTACTCGTTACGCTAAAACCTCTATAAAGTATACATTTTCTGAAAGCTGAATAAATGCAGAATTCAATAAAACAATTAGTTTTTAGAACAAAAACAGTATTTTTGAAATAGGTAAAAAAGTTCAGATTTGCACATCACTATCATCGCCGAGGTCCCATACAGCTGCAATGTATCGGAAATCCTCGACTAATACCTTTATAAGCTCATGAGATATAGCTTACAAAAAAGGTGTCTCCGTTTATCGATAAATTAACCCGTTGCGTTTTTATGCGGTCCTAAACTTCGAGCTCTGCAAAAACTGGAAAACACTTTACAAAACAAGTTATAACTTTCGAAGGAAATTGAATATTAAGGGTGCGTTCGATTGACCCTATTCCAGAATAGGAATACACGGAATAAACACTTGGATGCTTTTATTTCAGCACATTTAAAATTCCAAACTGTTCCTTGTAACTTTATTATAATACAACAAGGAATGTTTTATTTTACAGTGGACAGTAGCTGCGTGACAGTGATTTAGGGATGTTATAAATATTTTGTGTATTCCTATTCTGGAATAAGGTCAATCGAATGCACCCTAAAATTCAGAGACACCTTTTTGAAGAATATTTAATTGACAAAGTGTCTACCAAATTTCAGCTAAATCGGATAAAATCCCTTTGACCCTGAACTCAAAATGTGCGCTTGATTCATGGCTATTTTGTTTCCGAAATAAAGGCAAAAGAGTTTTCAAGTCAAGTGGCGCCTGTTTACACAAGCGTCCATAATCCACCACAAATACGTGATCCAATGCCTGATGACTTATGATTGGCATTCAAAAGAAGATCGCCTTACAGTACGTAACACAACGTGGCAGGAAAACAAAGTTACAAATGTTTTGAGTGAGCAGTTACGATTTTTGGATACTTTCTTCGCATCTGAATCTTTGAAGTCTGTTGCGTGAGTACTGTTGACAGCTTGCTTGTCAACATCTTTTTGCATCAAATGAAACCAAAATTCGTTTTTTGATTCTAACTTTTTAGGAAAGAAATATAGCACAAAGAACACAACTAGACCACAAATATTATTAACACAAAATCATGATCCTCATCAGTCGAACACAACAAAGCATATCACATTACTTTTTATTGTCTTCAATGTTCCCTGCATATTTCAGTCTACACAGCAAGATACAAACTAATGCTTAGCTTATTTTATACTGATAAATATGTCATGTAGCTTGATGGCCCATAGCGATTTATCCACATGGATAAATAAACGATTGATTGATTGATTAGGACCCAGAACAAGGTGCTAAAATCCCACGTAGATTGTGAAATACTATTTTTGGGCTACATGGATTAAATTTGGCCCTAATGCACCTGGCCGATTGGAAACCGAATATTTCAGATTGCAAAACCCGGGAGAACGACAATTTGAAGAGAAAACATTCAAGTAACATTAAGCTGGGACATAAAATGTCAGCAGTAAATTCTGTATGATTCCCGGCAAAATCAGGAGACAGTCTTGTATTGGTCTTTTTGGACTGATTTTGAACTTTGGATATTCAACTGATTTTATAGTCACCTTTTCTCCCGGGGAAGAGAAAAGAAGACTCTGCCCCCTACCGTTGAATTCTCTGATCTAACCTGGTTTAAAAACTGGTTTTTTGAATAATAATTGTTTTGTCTGCTGACATATTTTGGAGCCCGCCAATATAAACGGTTGAATTTTCCAAATATTTGTCTGTTTGCCAATGGCCAATGGGATATGGTAAATCTCTTATTTATCAAGCGGCAATTCGAGTGGCAATGGAGAATCGGCAAGTCATCGACGTCGATCATGTTTTTATTGTGTAATCGTCCCTGATTTCTGATTAGATGAAATCGTACGAAAAGTTCGGATTAAAGTGCAGTACAAAAATTCAAGATCAGTCTGAAGGGTCGTCCGAAGGTATTGGTGAACCAAGAGACCATAATACTAGATACGAGTCCTGAAACACTTCAAAAGTGGCATAGTTAAATCGAAACAAGAATTTTGACCTTTGATTTGTTGATTTCACGTCTTCGCGTCACGAATAGCTTCATCTGGTATCGATCAATGTCACCCGTTGCTTAGGAATGGTAACGCATGCTCAACAGAGAATTCAACGGATGGGGGCAGAGTGTTCTTTTCTTCCTCTTCTCTTCCCCGGGAAGAGAAGTTCATAAAACTGTAAACACTTCATAAAATGTATGTGATTTATACAATATATCGATTTCACTTATGACATCGAAAAAAGTATATATTGCGTATAATTGAACAAATCCTTTGGGTCTTTAATCCAAAAGAGCAATCAAAATCATGTATCTCAACCAAAGATCTGTGTCATAAATACCTTTCGTTACCTAGATACAAACGATCAAATATGTATTAGTCAGTGTGAAAGTATGTGTCCGACATCTTGGTGTACCATATCGTGGTACACCAATATGGCGGCCAAAACTGTCAAGGATCAAATTGACGTTTATTTTTATGAATTTATAAACAACAGCCACAATTTTCTTAGCCTTCCGTTGCTGTAGATCTTATTCCAACGTCTTTTTTAAAACTGATATCAAGATAGGAGATCAGCGGATATGTCACTTAATGGGGCTGTCAGCTGGGCTGCTCAGTGTTGTCTCCTCTGGCCTCCACAGTATATGTGCAGCGAGGATATCAACTGTGGTCAAAGTTAATCCTCAGTTCATAACCCCATGTTAGCGGTTGGATCTATCAATCTCACACATCATACTAGAATCCCGAAATTGGCGACAGAATGTGTCAGTGCCGAACACTGACGCAATCTCGACAGCAGTGCATGAAAGCCTGACATTCTGGTTGCGCAAAAAGTCAACCTTTCATGCTTGAGAAAGAGGGAAACTTCAAACTGGTATTAACGAAAGCCCGTTCGCGTAGGTTTGCTTACAACTTTTTTTTGAAGAATTTGATCACTTCCAATGCTATCCTCTATTTACTAAGGCATACACCTTTTCTGGAAGTTGGGACAACAATGATGTACACTGGTCGGACAAGAACTACTTGGAACTTTCTGTAACTCTTGCCGTTTTCCACCTTTTATTCTCCTGGCGTGACATCACGCTTGTGTTTTAGGCTCCCACAGAACTGTATTTTCAAGGTCTTCCTCTTCTCCTGGGCTATTGTGACTATACAGCATATTGTGCTACCAGGAAATGTAGATTGCATTGTTCCTCTGAAGAACTGTGCTGTTTTTTTTTCGAGACTGTAATTTCTTAACTCTATTTTGGTCGCAATGGAAGACTCAGTAAGGATTTATCCTTTTGACATACTTTAGGATAATTGTATCCCAACCTACGGGTTACAACATGACTAGTGACTATCGTCATGTATTGTAATTTTCTAAGGAAATATAACTATGCGTTGAAGTCTGGTTACATCTCCACTACTCATGCAGTCTTGCAGGATTTCATCGACCTTTACTTGTAGACCATCGTACTGGATCTTTTTTAGAAGACCCGCATGGCATTTTTCGGTGTCTTTCAGTTGGTGGACTTTCTTCTTAAGACTAGTCACAATGGCAGTATCCAGTTGCCCAGCAGGAATATCTTCTGGCTGTAAGTCTGAACCATCAAAGGGCGATTGTACCTAAAAACGGACGAGCATGTGTCTTTGTATCCATGGAAAACGTCATGAAAAATGTGTCACAAGAAAATGTCAATTTTCACAGTTTAAGGTATATTCCTCCAGATCACATGCAAAGTCATAGAAAATGTATTTGTCAGACTTTCTGGGAGGTGCCTTGGGTAAACGGTTGCAAATTATTGTTGTGGCTTAGCCTTTTCTACTAGACTATCCCACATCTCTAGGTTTTTTTAAATATTTTTCCGAGACTTTAGTTCTCTGTGCTTTAGTGCCTGTAATCTCGATTCTGCCCTCATAATTTCTGCAGTGATTGAATATGGAAATAGCAAAAGCTAAGAAGTACAAGTGGTAGAAGGTATTCAAAACAAGAATAACCAATTGCCTAATATGCAGAACACTCCAGGAATTAATTATGTCATAAAATCAATAGTCATCTTGATACAAAAATGATTGTAGAAAATCTATTTAAATAAATCAGGCATTGCACTTATATCTTTAATTAAATCTCAATTTCATTGTGATTGGTGGCCTTAGAATGTAGCTTGCTTTAGGACTTGGAGATAGAGGAGCAAGGATGATAGTAGGAGCAAGGATGGCTTAGTTGGTTAGTGCACGGCCTACTGCGAGAGTTACCCGGGCACACCTTCAAGGGCTTCATACATGAGCCCCTGGCTCGGGAGATTGGGCAACCACTCCCCGCATTATCGAAGTAAAATAAAATACCTTTACCTTTTTATTAGAGGCTGGGCAATTATGGATTGACACTCATTCTTCAAATAAGCCTGTTTGTATTTTTGATATGCCGGTATGATTTGCTCTTGATTAGTAACAATCACACTTGATTCAATATTCTTGACATTAAGATTTGAATAGAAAATGTATTTACTGCTAGCAGTATCAGTATCTTTTGTTTCAGGCCATTTATATTTTCCATCCTTTGTTTTAACTGAGATGTTTCCTTTAATTTCGTCCTCCTCATCTGGAGTGTGTGAATTAATTGAGGCAATTTTTCCGATATAGAAGTCTTCATTGTAAGCTATGGTAATTTTGCAAAGCAATTTTAAATCTAACCAAAACACTCAAATGCTTTGAATTTGTGTATTCCTTTCATTCAATTCAATTATCATTCAATATTACATTTCATATAATAATAATAATAATAATAATAATAATAATAAACTTTATTTCACGAGGGTACATTTAACAGTTTTCACTGATGAACTCATGGCCCTCAAAAAATAATTTAAAATAAATAAAATATTACATACTATAAAAAACTATATACTTTGTATAATACTACTATAAATACCCAATCCCACTTCACTAAAATATATAATTACATGTTCTTTGTTGATGAGGAGTCTACTCAGAAGCTTTTTATCGCTTGTAAATTGTAGACCCCTTAAAATTTATGTAAAACTTAAAAAGAAAATTAATTATAAAGTATAATTTTTAGTCAGCACTGATGGCAATAATTGATATAAAATTAATCACAATGATAATAATATAATATAGTAATCATCAATTATTATTATTATTATTATTATTATTATTATTATTATTATTATATTATTATTATTATTATTATTATTATTATTATTATTATTATTATTATTATTATTATTATTATTATTATTATTATTATTATTATTATTATTATTATTATTATTATTATTATTATTATTATTATTATTATTATTATTATTATTATTATTATTATTATTATTATTATTATTATTATTATTATTATTATTATTATTATTATTATTATTATTATTATTATTATTATTATTATTATTATTATTATTATTATTATTATTATTATTATTATTATTATTATTATTATTATTATTATTATTATTATTATTATTATTATTATTATTATTATTATTATTATTATTATCATTTTATTATGATTATTATGATTATTTTATTATGATTATTATTATTATTATTTTATTATGATGATGATCATCATCATCATCAATGGTCATAATACTTATAATAATATAATACTTTAATAATTCTCCCCATGGGGCTTTTCAGAATTACTGCCTAAATAATATGTACAATGATGACGTAGAACAACATTGTTAACAATCCCAACCTTAAATTTTTACTAAAAAGTGGGAAGTATGAAACCGTGGTATCCTGGCACTCTCAACTATTTTCATTTCCCAGCTTTATTGAACTTTAATGGACTTCTTATTGTTGGTAAGACAGAAGATTATTACATAGATTTTCTCTTGGTATTTTTTGCTCATTTAAACAAAAGCTTCGATAAAAGTATACATTTTTATGTATACTTCAAGTTATTATTATCTCATCCAGATCCTATACAACTCTGGGTAAGAGAGGTCTCTCACTGGGATTATTCTACCAGCACCTTTCCATTGCACCAATCCACCCCTTTTTACACTCGTCTTGAAGGCCGTGGAAAGACATCATGTCGATTGTTGGCCTTTTTCCTTCTTGTACATGAAAAAATATAAATCTGACAAGGAAACGTCATCATCCCATGGCTGTGATTGTTATGCATTGCTGTAAGCTCAAGTAATTCAGTTGCCATATATTGGGCAGTTCCTACTAGGTTTAATAATAATAATAATATTTAATATTTATAAAGCGCAACTTTAACTATGTATATGCGCAAGGTTTCTATTACTTACCTCGACTGAGGAGGTATGTTTGAATGTACTGTTCTGCGCCAATGAAAATTGTCCAAAATCGTAATTCGCCTGACCAAAATCGCCAACTTTCTATGTAATGTTATCACCAATGAAAATGTTACCTACTTTAATGTCACAATGAACAATTGATTTGTCATGCAGATATGCGAGTCCTTTGCAGTTTTGATTAACAATGTCTAACCGATCATGCCAAGGCATTTCATCACCCAGAAAATCAAGTAACTGGCATGCATTGTGCACGAATCTTGTCCGCGTTGGTTTTCAATTCATATTCCATATACTCACTTACTAAAATAGACCGTTCAACACCAAAATGACGTAAAATGTTTGGATGATCAAGCTTTACCAAACATTTGAGCTCAATCTCCATACCACGTTTGAATTTGTGCGAAAACTTAACCATAAATTACTTGCATGCAACATCGATTATTAAACGGTTTCTATTTAGTAGTTTGCCTTTGAACATTTTACAAGTTGCTCCAGAATCAAAGGAATTTGAAGATATCACAATACTCTTTTGATATTGATACCTCACCATTAACAGTTTCACCTCCTACGGGAATGGTTTTATTAAGAGTATACGAGTCGGGAAACACGGGTCATATGACAACATACCTTTTTTTCCTGGGAGTTTCAACCTGATGAGGTTGTCAGCATATAAATTACATTCTCTTCCAGAAGTGTCACGCTTGCAAAGCCCGTTCCCTCCGAGTGTCCTCCCTTTCTAAAAATGAACAATATTTTGTCAATTTGAGTGCAATTTGGGAATCGATATGTAGCGTGCCCAAGTAACACAGAGAGACCAGTTATTCTCTTGACTCTTTATTCCAGCTTCTCAACTGTCGACTAAAGACTTACAAGTATTTTCGTTTAGATATACTTTTACAATATTGCGTAAACATTCATTCTGATTCTAATTACAATACATTTATAATTTCGTAATGGGAAGTGTGTAATCTACTTGCTGACGTTATTAGGGGATTGTCATTTCACAATCCTGACCATTCTAGAATGATCGCGAATATGCTGGAATATTCGATACGCTTCAGATATATAACTACTACATACCATCTGCAATGTCCTTGGCAGAATTAGTATGTGAGGCACTGGTATCTTTAAATGGAAGAAAAGAAACACCAATATATGATTCGATCTCCAATAATTGAAATGCATGATATCCCCATCTTCAACAAACTGGTTGCATGGGCACATCAATGCAACTCATACTTAAGTAATTATGACATATTTTGTAAATGCATAACTAGTACATTTAGCGTAGGTAAAACATGGTTTTTAGTGCAATTTGGGAATTGATTTACATTTATAACTGATACATACCATATATAATGTCCTTGGCAGATGTATGTGAGGCAATAGTGGGATAATGTTTCAGCAAAATCCTTTTTATCACTCAATGGACATTTATTATCAATGTAGAAGATAATTATTGTATATACTATATATGATATACTGCATCTTTTTTTTAAACTTGCCCAGAACAACTTTGTTGCTTACTTTGATGAACACTGGAAATATAAAGTATGACTTTCAATCAAAAATGCAATATATGATCATTAGTTCATGCATTAAGATACATAATTCTTGAAAACCCTGTGAATGACCAAAACAAAGGGGCATGATATAGACTGAGAGAAATGTTTTCAATGAGACTGAAATGTTCACATGAATTATATACTTCCATGTATTTCTGGTGTTTTTAAAATTAGATTTGAAGTGTGTGCAAAATGAAAGCCAGTTTCCACATTACTTGAATTACATTATACTGTACTTACCACTGTCTAGTTGGGAGAGTTCCTCTGCATTAAACAGTCTTCTCTGAATATGAGAAGCACTTTTGGTTCCTCCACCAAAACTGCTAAGTTTGTTGCAATTGCACTTTAAAGTGTTTGCATGACTGGGTTTTGTGGTGATATAACCTGGCAATACCATTTCCTTCACAATGAAAAACATTCATGACATTGAACTGGATGTGAATAACACATTTGACTGCCTGATGGAAGAAATACCACATTTTGATTCGAAATCACCAGTTTGGGGTCAGGCAGTCTTTATTAATTATAATACAATAATACAATAACAAGTTCTTAATGCTAATTAATACATACATACATAATCTGTTATTCCCTAGAATAATCAGTCCTTACACTTGAGTACAGATATATATAAAACAATACTTTCTATAAATTGCAATATATATTCAATCATGACTGCCTGTTGAATGGTGTGGGAGGGAGGGTAAAATTCCCGATTGCTAGTGCTCGTTATTGCTTACAACGTAAATGCTGCCAAATAATGCTATGATTCTATTCTATTAGGATGGCTCTACTTATATGCTTATGTGAGAGTGTAGGAATGTCAATGTTATCTAGGTATATGCCACTCCTATCCTGTTAGAGCATATCCCATCCATTACTCACTATTATGGCAAGACATCCTGTCCCAAATACTTATTCCATTACTAATTTAGACTTATACAAAACGCACGGAAATCGGCACCGTATGACGGTCCTTATAGCCAGCGGTCGCGCGCGGGAATGTACAATTCAAAATGGCGGCTCGTTTGAATTTTACCATGGAAGAAGTCTTGGATGGAAGCGAAGAGCCAGAGTTGTACACTGCTGAACAGCAGGAAGGTGCAGCGGAACAAATACGGAAATGTCTTGCCGATCTGGAAATGAAAACACCAGCAATAAAGGATCGTTTTATTGAGTCAGCCGTTGCGTTGTTGGTACTGCTGTACAAATTCTCTGATTCCGCTGCCACTTCTAATCAATTCCTTGATAGCATGCCAATCCATGCAGGAAGTCTTTTTATAGACGAGGGAAGAATTTGGTTACAGGCCATTTATCGCCGACTTTCAGCCAGATGATCTGTTCGTACGCCATATTGGCTCATTGCATTTTTTATCCGCACTCCCCCTATTGAGGACATGTGGAAATCCAGGGAGGGGGAGTCTATGGAAATCCAAGGAAATCCAAGGGGAGGGGGGTATTTACGCTGTTGGAAATCCAAGGAGAGGGGGGTATTTACGCTGGTGGAAATCCAAGGGGAGGGTTATATATCATAGGAAATCCAGGGGAGGACGATAGATTATGTCTATGGAAATCCAGGGGAGGAGGATAGATTATGTCTATGGAAATCCAGGGGAGGACGATAGATTATGTCTATGGAAATCCAGGGGAGGACGATAGATTATGTCTATGGAAATCCAGGGGAGGAGGATAGATTATGTCTATGGAAATCCAGGGGAGGAGGATAGATTATGTCTATGGAAATCCAGGGGAGGAGGATAGATTATGTCTATGGAAATCCAGGTGAATGGGGTAAATTATGTTGATTGGAAATCCAAGGGGAGGGGTTTATATATCTGGATAGGTTATGTCTATGGAAATCCAGGGGGATGGGGTAAATTATGTTATTAGAAATCCAGAGGAGGGGGTTATTATGATATCTTAGTTTAAATTTGACACAGTTTTCTTTGTTATTCATAGGGCTTTATCTCCGGTATTGACCGGTTGAACAATAGAATAGAATTGAATTGCTCATTATGAATTCACCGGGATGTATCCATATACAGCCCTGGGTTGTATATGAATACATCCCGGTGAATTCATAATGAGCACTGAAATGCTATTCTTCATGCTATTCATATAGTATTCATGCTAAATAACACTCCAAAAAATACCAGAAAATGCCTCAGATTGCTTCGTGCGAAAACGTTGTCAAATTTAAACTAAGTCAGATAAATACCTCGAACATCGGTAATAAGCCTATAAATCCCTCGGGCCTACGGCCCTCGCGATTTATATGGCTTATTGCCTCAGTTCTCGGTATTTATCTCTTACATAGGAAATCCAGGGAAGGAAGGAGGTATTTACATCATTTATATCATAGGAAATCCAGGGGATGCTGGTTTATATGGAGCCCTGGATAGTAAATAACAAGGTAGCTGGTTACAATAAAATAGTCAATAATTTGGAAAATAATTATATAATAGCAGGGCTATTAAAACTAGAAAAATACATTTTACGACAGGTGTTTTGAGCCAGTACGTTCATCCCATTATATTATTGTTATTACTCAGATGGGAAATATTTGTATTTTCCCGTCTGGGCTGACCCAGATCAGTCAATGATCAGTCAATAAAAGCATTTTATCTTATTATGCATAGAAGTGAAAACTAACAATGTAGGTAGATAAGATATAGCATTTGTTGATCGTATATAAACATTACATCAGCAAAGTTCGGTCTAATTACTTTGTTTTTCATTCCAAAATCATTCATAATTTTAAATAAGCAATTCGTCCAATCAGATGGACGAAATCCATCACGTGAACATTATTTATGCTTTGTAATGCATTGCTTACTAAAAGTACTATTCTTCAGTACTAATTACTCATATTGGTGTCCTATCATGACCTCTCAGTTCCCTGTATGGGATGACACAGATGCTTTCAACAAACTAATTATGTATTATTTTGGACGATCGGTTTTGATACTGTCGAATAAACTCGCAGATTGTGTTTTGTCTTAGTTGCCATTGGAAGATGTAGAGCTACCCTGTACTGAGATGCTTCAATTAAATCGTTATTATTATTATTGTATTGTTATAAAACACTAGCTCCCGCTCATGTTTTACAAAATTAATTAACCCTTATCCACTTACAGCCGATTTAATACGTTTGATCATGAGCGTTTGATGGCGACGTTTGTCTGTAATTACAATTTGAATTGTTACGTTGTCATGTGAAATGTCACACGTTTCTAGGGGCGGGCGGGGAAGATGTTCGTATGCACGTGATGGATTTCGTCTATCTGATTTGATGAATTGCTCATTAATTATGCATGATATTTTGAATATTTGTTTATGCTGCCATCAGCTTTCCTCTTGTTAGGTAGTCTGAAACACACAATGTGTAAATACTGTCCTCCTCACTGAAGTACACAATATCGATTGTTTCATTATCTAGTGAGAAGCTTTGCACGGTGGCAGTGTACCATCCAGACCTCCAACCACTGTCTCCAATCTCGTCTTTAGACCATTTGATTCTTACTTTCTTTCCAACAGCAAATAATTCCTCACTGTAATCACCAGTACCATCATCTGTAACTGCCCCATTGGCTTCTACTGCCGACTGCACTAATGCTTTACTCTTCTCTCGACGTACTGAGTACAGGTTATTGAGATACTCGTCAAGTGGTTTCAACATATCTGTGTGTAGGTTGTATCCATTCAAATGCTTTGGAACTGTCAGAAAACTTTTTTCTCCTCTATAGGAAGAGTGTGTTCTAATTTTATATTTGTCAGTAGGGTGCAAAATGTCTAATCTCCTTTCCTCCAAGATGACTGTTGAAATGATGGACATCATTCTTCGAATTTCATCTTCTTGTGACTTAAACGCCAAATGGTACCGGTTTTTGAGTAACAAGAAAAGCCTCAAACACAGTTCTTCCTTGCAGCCTTGGGTCAACAAGCCATGGAAATTACAAATGCATCTTAATTTTACAGCTGACATTTTGCGTAAGAGGGGGATAGAAGATGGAACTTTATCGATTTGTCCATTATATAGTTGGCCATATGGACTTTGTGGTGGCTATTCGCCCTTAGAAGTGGCGAGTCGTTCCACAAGATGGTGTTTTTGCCCCTTTGTTTGAAAGTCCCTTGTTTTTGCACATATCCCTAGTACAGCAACTTTTTTGGTAAACAAAGCATGTCCTCTCCACTTCTCTCTCTCTTGGTCTTCCTCAATCTCTGCTACAAGCTTGTCATGCTGCTCCTTGCAATATTGCCTGACATGTTTCTCAGGAAGCCAGACCAGTAAAGCTAGTGTAGGAAAAATACTCTGTGGTGGATCGGAATTCATTGCAATTAAGAGTGAATTTTTCTGCAAACCGGGTGAAATGTGGCACATGAGTCAAAAATCAAGGTGTCTGATATTTTGTCCAGGAATACACTATTATAAGCCTATTCGCCTGGTATATTTATTTTATTCAAATTACTTTTTAATTGCTTAAATTAAAAAATTAAAACCGTCACTGCCGATTTTGTCAAAAAATGTTTGAAATTAGAACGATTTGCAGGTCCAAGAAAACCATAGTTCTCGAATTCTCAACAGGAAACTAGACGCAAATAAGTTCAGATATTGAATTACGAGATACTTGCGAGTAATTCAAGCCTACAAATAGCATTATAAATGCAGTATTAAATTTCTGAGGATTAACGAAAGATGGCTTATATTTCGGTGTCTGTAAATTTCAATTTGGAGCACTTTTTCAAGAGCTCAGTTCTATATCCGGTATAACTCAGATTTACACAAAAATACATTTACAACATTTAGAAGTGATGTTCTTGGCCATAACATAAAAATTAGTTTGGTACTTTTCATTGATTGAAAGAAAGAACGCGACTAATTTTGGGAAAATAGCACTTCCTACTTGTAAACAACCCGCGACAATCAATTTCCTGCACCTGGAAATAATGGTCCAGACATTGGACTAAAACGTCACATGTTACTTCAAACTGGGCAAAAGACTAAAAAATAGATCTTTTTCAGCATACCTTTCAAATCCAGTGGATAACGATTGATTTATGGGCTATTTATGGAGCAATAATGCCTGAACTCGCTACAACTCGCTTGAATATCACTTCTCTTGCCATGTTATCGCTCTAGCTCCCGCATTAATACTCTCCTAAAACAGGACATGCATGTTCCTTTTCCTTTTCTAGAGCAGAATACTCGATATGGTACAATATGAAAGTACGGCCCGGGGGGGCACTTGAATTTGTACAATTGTCACGCAATCTCGATCGCTGCCTCGGCTTCTTTTCCGCTGAGTGATAACATATATACTATGCCATTCCTGATTGCACTAGTCCAGTAAAACATTACATGTTGGCCACCATTTATTTCTCCACCAGCTCATATGGACCATGTCATATACATTGGAAGAAAGTTATGATGAAGAAAATGTTATACCCCTAAACTCCAATGCTTTTCATTGTGAACTGGCATCAAAATGAGATCTTGCTGCATAATAAATTTTATCTATAAAGAAAAGTAAAAAAATTGAATTTGAAAATTCAAACATAATTATGAATTAATAATATATGTCACCGGTGAAAAACATTACTGAATGAGCTTGTGTCACCTGTCACGTGACTTTTTAAATTTTCACCGAAGACAAACGAAAATACCATAACTGGCAAGAGCATGCTATAGTTAGTAAAAGTGGAAAGTTTGAAGGAAATTAAGTAAATAGGGCCATAGTTACAGGCATTCAAACTTGAACTTTTTTGTATGGAAATGTATGTTGGAGGGCAACGCTTGCCCTCCAAGCGAAAAACCCATACAAATCCTTGTCAAAGCGGGAAACTTTGAAAGCCGTTAACTTTTGTATGATTTGCTTGATTTTCCACTTTTACTAATTTTAGTATGCTCTTTCAAGTTATGATATTTTCGTTCGTCTTCGGTGAAATTTTAAAAAGTCATGTGACTTGTCAATCGGAAAGAAAATGATAGTGAATTTCTTTTCTATACTTCCTTCCTTCCTTCCTTCCTTTCTTCCTTCCATCCATCCTTCCTTTCTTCCTTGCTTCCTTCCTTCAACCCTCCCTCCCTCCCTCCCTTCAGCATTTCCAGCATTTCTTTGACAACTGTTCTAAAAATTAGTTTGTTTGCGTTAAGAACTACACCCGGTAACCATATTATTATTATCATTATTATTATTATACCCGGTCAGGCCCCCTCGAGGTTACCCTAACAGGTTGTCCATGTTCAACTCACGCTAATAGAGCATTTTAGAGTTTTATTTTGCTCAACGGCAGCCTCGACTGTGCACTATGTTCTTGGAATTTTGTTAACAGCCCTTGAAAAGGCAAGAAATTCACACGAATCAACCAGGGAGATGTGAATGAACAAAGCAAATGCTTTCGATTTCCACGGGTTCTTGCTCAAAGCAAAGGTTGTTATAATAACACTAATTTACATGTCAAAAGAAAGAGGGTCTGTATCAATGCTCGGTCAACGTTAATCTCGATGTGATGTAGCAGTTTGGTAACTGTAAAAAGGTCTATTGTTTCGCCAGGAATCAACTACAACAATGAGTTTCGATATGTTAGTACGGTTGTAGTAATAATGTTCTACCTTCTCCATCCACTTCCATGTTTTCAATTCAGTCGTCTGTGTATCTTTCAGTTTTGTTATCACAAAGGACTCAGCTGCAAATACCTTGGTACCCTAAAAGAGTAAAAAATAAACCAACAACAACAACGGTACTGTTTTTCTTATATAGATATACAATGACTCGTGACTTATTTTTAGACATTTTCTGTCTTGCCCGAGAAGCGACAATTGAAAGTCTCGGCTTTTAGATTGCATATAATCTATTGAACAGCCAGAATAATGCAGACCATTGCACACTAGATCAGTACTCTTCCGAGCCAGTTTTTCTTTCTGTTACTTACAGTTTCTTTTCCTTTCTCTGCAATCATTTTCATACTTGTATTTATCACCTGAATTATATGTACAAGCATAACTAATCAGCATGTTTTGGTAAAGTTACTTGATCACACAGGCTTCTAGATTTCCCAACAGACGTCAGGCTGAGAAATTACCCACTCATTTGTTGCTACCTAAATTGCAAATGGGTGAAATATTCGATATTGTTACTACCTTGTCGTTCAGCCATCCAACTGAATACTTTGATGAAGAAGCCAGCATTTTTTTGGGGTCTGACAATTCAAGCTGTAGGGTCTTGATGTCAGCAACTTCCATTTCTTCTTCATTCACAACACACAGGACTCTATCCACTTGGTTATTTTCGAGGTCCCAAGCTTTTTCAACCTACATTTTAATTGTTCCAAAAAAAACTGAATTGAAAAAATTCGGCTATATATTTCACAAGGGGCAAAACAGCGATGTCTGAATCAGTACGGCAGTTTTTATTTGGTTCGGCAAACATCGTTGGAGCGGAAGGGTCTGTTATGCGACACTGAGCGGCAGCTGATTCATACGGCGCTCTTCATATGCGCCGAACCTAATTCATAATCAATGCCTAAATTGTGATCATTGCAGATCTTCCGATGATTCACTTTCAGGTTCCTTTTGAATTAGGTCCGACACAAAGTACGACGTCTGAATCAGCTGTCGCTCCAAAGTCGCTCCAGAGTCGAATGTAATTGTATTATAAGAGCGGCACATGAGTAGCGCAACGTCTGTTCCAGGCCTAAATACTGTATACTGATTATCGACAAACAAATGCAAATGAACTTAACTAACAACCGACAAATGTCTTGAATTTGAAATGATTACACACACATGGACCCCGTCCAATTCTCTTTAGGCGGAACTCAGGCACAGACTTTGTAAACTGAACTTGAAATTACCGCCTTTGCTGTTTTCATGTAACTATATTTCCTAATCGTTTACTGAGCAAGCATTACTTTAATTGAATATTTGTCTTTATCCACCTAGTGTACCTTTTCGCGCAATCACAAAGTTCTCCAGTGCTCTTCGTTTTTCCTTTTCAACGTTTTTTGATCAGGAACGTCATAACGGCCAGGCCCTCTCCAGACAACTTCGACGTCATGCATGAAGACATGTTTTTTGTCGGTTTCTTCATCTTTCTTTTTTATTTCATAGACGCCGTTAGCTCTTCTTTCCAGGAACCTGACCGTTATGACAGTTGCTCCTTCGCTAACGACCCGACCAATGTATTTCAAGTCGCGGCCGTAGCATACCGCCACCCATTCTTCCTGAAACAGAGAAAAATGATCATGATCTGTGATAGCGCTCGCAATGTAAAGAAAAACAAATTTGTAAGTGCAATTCCTCCTATACCAAGACATGTCACTACCACCCGTTATTGAAAACCGATAATGCCGTCTCAAATCGTGAATCAAAATTTGTAGAATATTTGTATTTTTTTCCAAAGAAACAAACATACAATAAGCTTTCATATTATTTGTGAGTCGCTAGTGAATCTTGTTTTGCAAGTTCAGTTATTCTCCATAATCAACAGCAGATATATCCCGAGTCACTATAGTCTCCTATGCACCCGTTCTTAGTTTCGGGATCCCTGTGCTCCCTCTCCACAATCGGCTGCTTTCTTTTGAACTACATTCCTTTCCCGGATCTGACCAATAAGAGTTTGGTTCTCATATCCTGAAACCGTTCGCGCCAAATTTTCTAGCCAATTAGAGTCCGTGTTAAAAATTCAAGACTCTGACGTTTCAACTTCAGCGTCGCTAGTTGAAAGATTGGTCACAGACGCAAGGCTAGCTGAGTGTTTGTTGTTGACTAAAGAGTAAAGATTGCTCCTCTAATTCCACTACGAGGCAGAAAGAAACATATTATTGTATAGAAGAGAGCTATTTTCGTGAAAGTGAGCATTGCATTGCATAGGCTTCAAAAAGTAATTTGATAAATCACGAGACCATTTAACCGCCCAGTTTGTTTATTATATCACAGAGGTCAGCAAAGATGTCATCACATTTCAAATCCTACTCTCACGCTGATTGGTTGATAGCTCATTTTAATTGGGGTTTTATGGAACAAAGGGAAAGGAATGTAGTTCAAAAGAAAGCAGCCGATTGTGGAGAGGGAGCACAGGGATCCCGAAACTAAGAACGGGTGCATAGGAGACTAGAGTCACTACTGATTCATAAATATAATTCCACCTTTCAGTTCTCCTCTAATAATTTAAAATAAATGCCGTTAATATATTATTTACACATAATTATAAGATTTACCTTTTTCATATTTTTCTCAGTTGGGACATGGCTGCTTTCTCCGTGCGAATTTTTCCTAATTTTCTTTTGTAAAAAGCAAGCAATGTTAAACATAAGAAATTAAAATTATACTTTTCTTTCTTTTATATATATACTAACTACATATTTCACAAACCTTTCTTATGCTCCCCAATGGCTCATTATCTTCATCTGATTCCTCTTCTTCTTCTTCTTCCTCTTCCTCTTCCTCTTCCTCTACTGTTTTAATAATTTCTGTATCCTAAAAACCGTGTTAGAAATGCTTAGGAAAAGATTGTAATTATATTACAAATGTACCAGTAATATAAAAAATGTATAACTTCATTGGACATCACCATAGTATTCTTTCCCTCCTCTCTGTTCTCGTGGGGGTCTGTAGTTCCAAAACATAAATCTTCTGACATATGCTCGTCCTCCTGAAAAAAAATGTTATGGGGTTGAGGCACTTGCAATACAGCACCATGATGTAAATGCTACAAATAGATGACCTTACTCTGAAAGTATTGTAGAATTCTCCGCTGTCAAATTCAAACACTGGTATTTCTTTGTCTTCCTAAAACGAAATCATGATGACCACTAAATAAATGCAAGCACGAAATCTAGTTTACTTACGAAACCGATTACTGGCAGTTAAAGCTTTATTGGCGTACTAACTAACTGAACTAAACTAACCTGAAAACTGAATGGAGAACTCAACTGAAATGAAAACTGAACGAAGAACTTAGTTATAACTGAACCAGGAGCCCATATAACTGACAATTTATTTCAACTAGAATATACGTACCTCATGTGTATATGAGGGCAAAGCTGAATAAGTTATACTCTCTACAACCAGACTAACACCGTCCTTAGTAACGTTGAATACAAAACCCAGTTAGTACTGTAATAAATTAATTAGGCCCAATAGTCCCTTTCCGTTGTAAAACCGCTGTACTTATTGACACCAGACGCATTTGTACAGGGTTAGCCTCGAGTCAGTGCAAATTATTCACAAATATCAACAAGAACACGAAAACATTTTGACATTAAACAATAGAAACATTTTTGAATTGCACGGACTAGTTTCTGAATCGAGGCTAACCCTGTACAAATGCGTCTTTTGTCAAGGACAGCGAAACTGGAGTATTCAAAGTTGTCAACAAAATGGATAGCAGTCTTTACCTCAACATTCCTGGAGACTGTGGTTGAATTGTCAACATTCTCTTTTTTCAGTGATTTTATTTTTACTGCCACTGTATCATGTCCCTGGAAAGGGTATCGCGAAATTGAATTGCATGAAATATACAACGACCATATTAACTGAGATAGAAATGATGTCTTATATGCATGTTGAGTATTGCATTCCCATAGACTTACCACGTTCATCAAAGGTTCCGATGTTGGCTGTGAGGACTCCTTCATCACCTTTGTAAGATAGATATAATGAAGTTTAATGAAGCACTGATGACGTTGAACGATAAAAAACTAGACATTGCTATGGGCAATGTACACTCGTGCCCTGTTGGAAATGAGCTGCATGTACTGAATGCTTCGTGCCCTGTTGGAAATGAGCTGCATGTACTGAATGCTTCAAGAATTGGGATCCCTGTGGAAGTGTGGATTTCGAAGTTTGTGTACGAGTTTGATTTTCGCTTGAAAGCTTTCCTTTTCTACCTTGTTCTTCAAATACTTGCTAGAAATAAAGATTGATAGTTATTTGAAGGCTTGATGCGTATTTTAAGAGTGGGTTTCGGGCACGGTTGTTTTCGCCTGAACTGCAGCTCAAAGACGTAGCACGGCAATAAACTGACTAGTATAAGTCTTAATAGGAAACATTAATTGCTGACGCAGCGAGCGAGCCTGAAGCGAGCGAGCAAGGAAGCAATTCTAATTCATTCACGTAGGCAGAAAAAATCTCGATTTTTACCCGGCATGCAGTTTCCAATAACCATCATGCAATTCTCAAGAACCATCATGCTTTTCGCGCCAACTCCTACATACGCTATAGCCTGAAGTGAGTTGTTTTCGCGTTTCTGATCGGTAAATGTCGTGCCAAAATCTGTGTCCCTAATTAATTTGTACATGTGTATGTTTCTTTAGCCAGTATATCCTGACTCGTAAGTCCATCAGATACCGTATCTTGTGCTTTTCGTGGGAATTGTGTAGTTGAAGATCACCGTATTAATTGAGCTGATTAGTGCCGGCTGACCGTGTGTAGCCTGAAAATTAAAGAACACGTTGGTGTAGAAATCTGAGCAAGAAATTGTGTTTTTGAGTGGTTTTGAGCGATTCGAAAATTTCACTTGGTGTGGTTCAACCGGTCATTTTATAGTTTTGAGTATGAGTTTGTTTGTTTCTCAAAAGCATTAATTTTCTATATCGTTCCCTAAAAAATACTAGAAATAAAGAATAATAGTTGTTGAAGTCCCTGTGTAGTTTTCTTGAGGTTTTGAGTTGTATTTATTCGATGATGGGTCCGAGTTGTCTTGTGAATTTTGATGTGTTGACGAGTGCTGAACAGCGACCGATGAAGGCCGAAGTTAGGATGTGTGTGCAATTTCTAAGCCGTGGTGGATGCCTGTGCTCTGACTTGTTGCTTTATACCTCGTCTTTTTATCCTTCATTTGGCCAACACATTTAATTTAGCCGCTTTTTTAGATCGGGAATCACGACGCCTATATAACACATTGCGCATGTGCAAGACAATTCAGTAGTACAAGACCCCATGCTTTCGCTAGACACACACCAGCTTTGACAATATCATTGTGTAAAGACATCCAATCTGATTTGATTTGATTTTGACTTTATTTTTAGTGACGATTGTCTATGGAATTAGTGGTCATGCGTAGTGTTTTGGATTTGACAAGGTCCCACATCGATTGGGAGAAAGAGACATTTTTGTATATAAATGGTTCCAATACGTGTAAATGTGATGGAGATACTAGGCCCCGGTACTAAGCGTTGCAAACCTTCTCCCCATGCCCTCCCCCCTTCACTGATCACCAACCCTCTCCCCTATTTATATTTAAGTCTCGATAGCATGTGACCGGTTATTGCACAACGTTGCGATTTTCTGACGCCCCAAAAAACGAAAAAAAATACGCGTTGGGTTTAAAAACTCGTACGGCCTTCGGCCTGGGCACGAGTAATAAATCAATTGTATATGTCAGGGATATCACATAAAGAAATAAGTTTTACCTCCTCTCTAGTGGTCTCTCTTTTAATGTAGTTGCTCTTAAACTGCGAAATTTCTAATTTTAACTTTTCGATTTCCTAAAATCATACAAAAAAACTCAGTTAACAGCTGAATGTAGTCACTTGGAGTTTTGCAGACAGTTTTGCCTTGACAATAGAAGTCGGTTCTGATTCATCAGAAATTATAAGGTTGCTTGAAGAATCAAATAAAGTGGATGCACAGGAAACACTGCATATCAAAAAAAGAGATAGATAGTTATACATATACTTACTTTCCTCGATGCACTCTTGTTCTTCTACAGTCTGTAATTGGTCCTCCAGTTTGGATTTATAAAAATCTTTTTCGTTAATACGAGGAAATTCAGTACCAATTTTCCGTTTATTTCGCCATTTACAGCGAATTCGGTGGAGGCAGCAAGCTGTCTTACTTCTACAGAACCTTGCCTTCCTCAGAGCTATTCTGATGTTTGAAATAGTTTGTCTCTCATCACGCAATGACTTCTTCAAACTTTCTATCTGTTTCATCATTGCAGCTTCCCGCTTTCTATGCTGTTCAATAAATAACCAAAGCCGATAATGAAAACAGCTGGAAAAGTATGTCATTTGCGAGATATGGTCCGCATGCAGTTGCATTGTGGGCGTGTCACTATTAAACGTATATTGCTTGCTTGATGAAGT
Organism: Actinostola sp. cb2023; assembly: GCA_033675265.1. NCBI lineage: Eukaryota > Metazoa > Cnidaria > Anthozoa > Actiniaria > Actinostolidae > Actinostola > Actinostola sp. cb2023. The sequence goes on from JAUJYZ010000171.1 coordinate 132,324, forward strand.
TGCAACTGCCCAAGAACAGGTTTTAAATAAATTACGAAATCCTCTGTAGTTACTCATGGTATCAGAGATTATTCATTTTCCTCTGTTTACCAACCCACGGTACTATGGAATTGAAATCAGTTTAGAAAACGGTTTCTCGCTATAAATGGCTATGTGGTGGTCAAGTTAATAGCCAATCCCGATTCTTACCAATTGGTAACTTTCTTTCCGAAGTTTCTTTTCAGCTTCGAGTTTCTCGGTCAAATCTTGAATTTCTCCATTCTAGGTGCAAAATTGAAAGCTACATTTTTGTAAACACATTTTGAACAAAATTAGTAAACATGTATTACTTCTCTTCAGGCAGTCGGTGATAAGTTATGGAATATTCGTTACTTGATCCAGAATTAATGTAACATCTGATAATTAGTTGCAGTACAAGGAACAGTAATTAGTTGTAAATTAAATTAGACTTATTGTATATTTTATATTCCTTGTACATATTCTATTATTATTATTATTAATATTATCATTATTATTGTTGTTGTTGTTGTTGTTATACGTGAAATAAAGTTTCCATTATTATTATTACATTTTGGTAAATAGTGAGGCGAATTTTGACATGTTACAAATTACTAAATAACTGGCCATAATGCAGTAATTATCTGATAATCGGTGTCTTATTATTCATTTAAAAACTGAAGCTCACTAATAAGTATACTCGCACTGAGGTAAATATTAAACGATCATGGTTACCAGCCTACTTTACTTACAGGCTCTTGGCTGGGTTTATCCATGGATCCACAAGTGGAGGCATTTGAAGTACTCTTCAAAGAAAATGCACAGGCATTATTAATCTTATGGAAGTTCACTGCATTGTAAATTTTGCTGTACAACAGAAACGTTTGTAACAAGTAAATCGAACCAGGGAGTAACCAAAAAGAAGGTTTGGTCAAAAACGCTACCTTTTGTTTCTGGTTTGTGGCTTTTATATCGCTTTTCCCAGTTTTCAAGGCCTCGAGGTTTTTGTAAATTTCCTCTTCTGGCGTATCAGAACGAAGCCATTGAAAAAAAGGTCTCTCCAACATCTTAGGCTAAATCTGGCCACCCACCGTTCCTTTCGTAGATCCTAGGTATTTTAAAGGAGCAACGGACAGTAGAAGATTAGATAGGCATAGGCAAAGCTCACAACATACAATTACATACATGAGAACAAAGTAAAAAAATACACTCAAGTAATATATCTCGATTTAGCAAAAGTGGACATATCATAAAAGTGGACATATTGTGGTACGATGTCAGGTACGTTTTCAACGCATCATCAAGTTTTCTGCTTGTTTTCGCGAGAAGGACTTCACATGACTCGGGTTCATTTTTCATAAAGGTGTATACCCCTGTATGGACAGCCTTAGCAATATCCATGTGTTTCGGTGTTAACGCGGCAAAAGCCAGCACTTGCGATTGGACATTCCATTTTTCTCGAGCTTTTAGAACAACAAGACTCCAAATTGCAACAATCTGAACTTCATGCACTAAATCCGTCCAGTTATATGTCCTTGGCTGACGTAATACACATTCGTCACTTCCGTGATACACTTACGAAATTGTACGTTTTATTTCTGTAATCATGGGACATCTTCTGTACATCACAAATATGCGAAAACTCTACGTAATCTTAAGTTTGGCAGATTCAGCAAAACGTATTCCAGAGGGTACCGTGTCGTAATTGTTTGCTTCCATGACAATAACGAAAAACCTTTGCGCGCTCATTGTTTTACTTCTTTATCAGTGATAATATACAAGGTTTTTTGGTGATGCTATGTGCAAAACTGTCTTCGGTCTATCACAAACTCTTGGGAAATTGACATTTCCTTTTGGTACAAACCGATAACGCGATTAGCAGATCAAAGTTGTCTTTGTCTTTGAGTATTGCGAGTTGCAAATCCCTATAAACTCAAACTCAAACCTTGCAGATATAATGTGAATTGTATATTTTTTCTTCATACATGTACATACTGTAGCACAGGTCTGGTTAGTCTGGTACCCTATAAATACGATATTCCGGCCGGCCTGAGTGACATACTGTATGCATGGCTTCACATTTACTACTATGAAAGATTGTGGTTTCAAACATCTAACGACATCAGTGAAGTACTTTTAAACTCAAACCTTGTAGATATTGACTAAACTTTCAAATGTCTACAAACCTTAAGTCTTCGTTATCATGCCAATTGTATATTTTAACCTTGATTCATGTACATACTTGTATCCTGAGTGACATGTATTTTGTTCTTGACATATTGCCAGAAAAATAGATTTTTTATTGTTTTTTTACAATCGACTTGAAAGTGCAGCAAAGCTCCATTACTCGTCCATCTTTTGAAAGACACCGGTGTATTTGATAGCATATTGTAATTCACATAATTAATCTTTGTGATTTTTTCTTGCCGACTTGATTCTTGCTCTTAGCGCTGGCTATTTTATTTTGGGAGTTCTGAATGATTCGTACAGTGTTCGTAGAAGCACAATGTTTGTACATAAAATGATTGTGTGCTAGGATAAGTTTATTATTGACAGTTGTAGTGTGACTGGAAATCAACAACGGTATGTACAACAAGGCAGATCGTGTAAGTGGACAAAACTTATCAAGATGCAATCCAATCGATACATAAAGGTTAGAATTCTTTTTAACTATATACTTGCATTGTATTTTCAAGATTGTTTAGCGTTTTAGACACTTTTATATGCCAAGAGAAACGACGCGAACATGAATCGATTGATGACCTTTGGAGGACACAAACCGGAAATATTAGTCAACTTTCAAGAACTCTAGCTTTAAGAGTAAACATTTGCCCAGAGAAATCTCTTCGGTATTTAAAAGCATATCTTTATAACATTCAACCAACAGAGAGTCAAGTGCGTCAAAGGTTTCGCACATATTGAAAACCTGTTTCCTATAGGAGATACTTTGGACTACTAGTATTGTAAGCGTAGAGAATAAAATTATTTCATAGGGTTAAGATAGGACGATCGATTTGAAAATCACGCAATCAACCAAGGAAGGATAGTACAACAAACGTTTGGTGTTTTTATGCAATCTCGATGGAGTATTTCTTCACGCGAGATACTTAAACTCGAGGTAAAATTCAAGGTCCAATTAGCATTTTTGGGTGTGTCTCGAAATTTGCATTTTTCTCGAAAACAAGACGCTCAATGAGCGTACACTCGGACATTTATGACAATGACAGTTGCGTGACGAGGGAAACGAGCTAAGGCCGGAAGGAGACATGAAGTCTGCCCACAAGAAAGATTACAAAGCACAAACCAATCAGGGGAAGCACCTGAGGTCAAGGGGCAAAAATCTAAATCTATTCTCGTCTATATTTAGATTGAAACAAGTAGATCTCTATCTTTGCTCACCAACACACACCATTGGTAGATATATTGTACATGTAATCATGAATCTACTAAGATCTAGATCCAATCATACAGATAGTCGACCCAACGCAATATAACACAAACGCACATGCATTTGTATATTATCAACAGACTAACATGAACAACTAATAAGTTTATATACCTCTTGGTCTAGTTGGTATAGCTGACGTGGCGCTAGGAGCTGTGGCAGTACTCGTACTCGTATGTGTGGTCGCAGTCGACGTGATTGAAACTAAAAACAAGAGAAAGTATGTGAATAAAGTGTTACATCTTCAAGAAAAGAAAAGAAATCTCAGTGATATATATATTGTACATATTGTTTACATTACATGTAATCATGAATCTACTAAGATCTAGATCCAATCATACAGATAGTCGACCCAACACAATATAACACAAACACACATGTATTTGTATATTATCAACAGACAAACGTGAACAACTAATAAGTTTATATACCTCTTGGTACGTCTAGTTGGTATAGCTGACGTGGTGCTAGGAGCTGTGACAGTACTCGTATGTGTGGTCGCAGTCGACGTGATTGAAACTAAAAACAAGAGAAAGTATGTGAATAATCCAATCACAGACAGTCGACCCAACACAATATAACACAAACACACATGCATTTGTATATTATCAACAGACTAACATGAACAACTAATAAGTTTATATACCTCTTGGTCTAGTTGGTATAGCTGACGTGGCACTAGGAGCTGTGGCAGTACTCGTACAATTGCACGTGTGGTCGCAGTCGACGTGATTGAAACTAAAAACAAGAGAAAGTATGTGAATAAAGTGTTACATCTTCAAGAAAAGAAAAGAAATCTCAGTGATATATATATTGTACATATTGTTTACATTACATATAATCATGAATCTACTAATTTAAGATCTAGAACCAATCACAGATAGTAGTCGACCCAACACAATACAACACAGACACACATGCATTTGTATATTATCAACAGACTAACATGAACAACTAATAAGTTTATATACCTCTTGGTCTAGTTGGTATAGCTGACGTGGCGCTAGGAGCTGTGGCAGGAGCTGTGGCAGTATGTGAATAAAGTGTTACATCTTCAAGAAAAGAAAAGAAATCTCAGTGATATATTGTACATGTAATCATGAATCTAGGTCTTTTTCTTTTTTTTCTTTTTTGATTACAGTGAATACACTTGAATGCAGTGTGAGAATACAGTGATTACATTGAATACACTTGATTACAGTGAATACAGTGCATTGAGACTTCGGTGCAATGTGCTATATAACTACAAATTATTATTATTATTATTATTATTATTATTATATATAACAGTGATTACAGTGAATACACTTGAATGCAGTGATTACAGTGATTACACTTGAATACAGTGATTACATTGAATACAGTGAATAAAGTGATTACAATGAATACAGTGATTACAGTGATTGACACTCGAATAAAGTGATTACAATGAATACAGTGATTACAGTGAATACAGAGATTACAATGAATACAGTGATTACAGTGAATACACTTGAATACAGTGATTACAGTGATTGACACTCAAATAAAGTGATTACAATGAATACAGTGATTACAGTGATTGACACTCGAATAAAGTGATTACAATGAATACAGTGATTACAGTGATTGACACTCGAATAAAGTGATTACAATGAATACAGTGATTACAGTGAATACACTTGAATACATATACTATACAGTGATTACAGTGATTGACACTCGAATAAAGTGATTACAATGAATACAGTGATTACAGTGAATACACTTGAATACAGTGATTACAGTGATTGACACTCAAATAAAGTGATTACAATGAATACAGTGATTGACACTCGAATAAAGTGATTACAATGAATACAGTGAATACAGTGATTACAGTGAATACACTTGAATACAGTGATTACAGTGATTGACACTCGAATAAAGTGATTACAATGAATACAGTGATTACAGTGATTGACACTCGAATAAAGTGATTACAATGAATACAGTGATTACAGTGAATACACTTGAATACAGTGGATACACTTGATTACAGAGATTACAGTGAATACACTTGATTACAGTGATTATATACAGGGTTACTAGGGTGATATATAGATACATGTAGAAGCATTTGGCGTAAGCGTAACATGAAACAATAACCCTAACAAACCGTACTTTAACTACTTCCCACGCATACGAAAACGATTTTAAATACACTAACCATAGATCGATGGCAGATCGTCATCATCATCTTCAAGATCGTCGTTGAAGAATGTTGCATCGATATTTGGAAATGTACTATTGCCTAAAAACACAGAAAAAGAACATTGAAAGTCTTCCACAGAGCCACGAGGTTGAAATAATCAATCAGAACTACAACGCAACTTGGGAAGGGGAGTGGTAGTGTACATGCATGGTGTTCGGAACAACGAGCCGTTGTAGACTGATATTAGGACTACATATGTCCAGTAAATAAATCTATTATAAGTGATCAATTTCCCAAAATAACCTTTCGTAAAGAATCTAAAGATTATTGTTCAGTATTATAAAGATCATTACGAGTATAAACGACTTACCTTTCTTGTTCTTTCTTCTTGATTGGTATAGAAAAACCTTTTTTGATTTTGTTCCTTTGAAAAGGTTGACTAATTCTTTTCCAGATGGAAGAGAGTTCGCAACTCTCTCCATCACACTTCCACGGCTTGTGGACCGATAAAGACGCATGCTGTCAAGAAAATACACAATTGCAAATGTTAATAATTACAAATAGCTAGGTGGACTAATGAATAACATTCACTGCTTACCGCGAAAAATCCGCGCCAGAAAGAGCTGGAATGCACGCTTCTAATGCATGACCAAGTTGCTCGGCCGTGTACGTCTCGCGGACTCCGAGTTCCCTTACACGGCCGGCCTTTGTCAGGGCAGTCCACGCAGCGCGTCTAGGGACACTCGTCTCCTTGTTAAACAAGAAGACGAATGTCTTGCTGATGGTTTTTACCAAACAAGACGCTCAATGAGCGTACACTCGGGCATTATGACAAGGACAATGTCAGTTGCGTGAGGAGGGACCTGACTGACTGACAGTTGCGTGACGAGGGAGACTATGTATATATGTGTCGGTGAGCATAGATAGAAATCTCTGATTCATACTTCCGTAGCATATTCATGGTCAGACGGTTCTGATAACGTCTTTGGTTTCTTCGTTATCGCAGAGGAAAGTCGGTCAATTCAGTGAATCGTCGAATCAAGAAAACATATTTGCCATAATCTTTCATTGAGCTCTGAGTTATATGAGCTCTCTCGGTGTGCAGGATCTGTTTAATGTATTAGTGCAATTCTCAATTTGTAGAAATGACTGATCGAAAAGACTATAAATAAATAGATGGATGAATGAATGAATAAATATAAATGAATGAGTAATTTCTTAGTGTAATTTTAGACTTGAATATAGAGTTTCGCGCGCTGTGATTGGTCGAACTGTTCAAGTGCGGAAGTGAAATCACCAACGATTATGGTGAATATTCACTCAGCGATTATGGTGAATATTCACCGTGATTGACTTCGCATTTTGCAAATAGTTGTTAACTAAATGAATGAATTATGGATGACTGAATGAATGAAGAAATATATTGAAAATATGAATGGATGACATGTATTATTCAATATGTTGTTGGGGAGTCCAATTGAGTGTGCATATTCATTAGCCATTCCGAGGTTGCAAAAGGGCCTGGGACCGAGAGTAGAACTATGAATTTGATAGAGAAATTGTTTGTCAACCGAGGTTAAAATAATTTACAGTGTACGGTACTTCTAACCAAGAAATCGAACTTGGAGGTAATTTAAAGTACAATGAAATACAATAACTTACAAAAAATGACCATTTTGACATTAATACATATCAAAAATGTTTGTTGGTCATGTTATAGAGCATAACACCCTGACACAAAAAATAGTCAGTTTGCACCCAATGTCTTCATAGTTAATTATTAAACCACCCCTCGGCATGAAAAATGTGCTGTTCATTATAAACCAAATAACTCATTAACTACTGGTCAGAGAAACATAGAAATAGCTTTAATCTGTTCCCAGAGAGATTGTCTAGGAGCTAAACCTCCAAAAATGATAATTTTATATTCTTGAAGTGTTTTTCCCCCAAAAATATGCAAATATTGTGTAAAACAACATATCGGGTTACCTGAAAACCATAATTATTGAGATATTATTAGGAAAATATAAAGTTGTTTAGGTTTACCTCCTAGAATGATACATTTACTTACAATCCTGAAAATCTCATGACAATATTACTCAAATGGTAGAGAAAATATCATGTTTGAAATGTTTGTAAAGAAGCTATTTGAGCAAATGGAGAAAAACAGCTGTAAAGTTGAAACTTGATAATATTGGGTAGCAAATTCAGACAAAATGCAATTAATTTTTTTTTTTTAGCAGTTACATGTAAATAAAAGTTTTAGAAAGACTATTCAGAATCCCCCAGGTGCATAGGTCACTCCCTCATGGTCTTTTGCTTTGTCCCCTTTGTGTTTTCTCTGAGCTCTTAATATTTTCCTCTTTTTTTTGTTCTCTGCTTTGTAAACTGACTTGTTGATTCTTAGGCTGTCTATTCCTTGTAATCCCCCAAGGCAAAATTTTCCAGGGTCCATTCCCAGGTTGATAAGGACATTCAATGCAGACTGACAGCCTATATTAAAATGTCCTACTGCATCAAAAACCCCAAGGTTTAAAGTGTCGGAACCAACAAACACACCCTTTGGAAGATGGTCCCAGATCATCCCATTCAGTGACTCATTTTGATTTTGGGTCTTCCCATCTAAACATCTTTCCAGTAAGACATCATCACTGAGCCTTGCATAGATAGGTTTCAGCTCATTGATGATGTGCACAGGCAAACCTGCACCTGGCTTGTACAAATGTGTTTTGTTAGCAATGTCCTTGTTTCGGCGACACCAGCTATCAGGGCCATTGGGACAGTGATGATGTAGATCTCTCTCCTTTGAAGAGGCACAGTGAAACAAACTGGCATGAATTGCTTTTTTCATTTCAGCTAAGTTTCCAACATTGGTTCGAATTGCAATGCCGTAATAATTTTGTAGCCTGTCAATCATAAAGTCGGTTAGCTTTCCTTTACCGCCCATACCCTTCTTTTCCTTTTTGAGTTTTCTCAGTGCTGTTCCTACACGTTTCTGAACATGGCCAACACATTCTTTCTTGATAACAGTTACACCATTATCTCTATATGTGTTCTCAACTGCACTAAAACCTTTACTATCACCATCTCCAAAGTATTCAGTGTACTGAAGTTTGTGTTGTTCTTCACTGCGGTTAAAGATCCGCTTCACACCTTCAGTTTCCATCGATGGAGCTGACCCAGAATAGTTAGCCTTGCACTTTCTTTCATGGTCAGCTTTCCATATGCGCTTTTCTTCTGTATCTGGTTTGTGTTCATGTCTTTGGCAACCCTGACACACCTTACTTAAAACTTCAACATCAAGGCATTTGCCTGTGTCCATGGAGATAGTGGTGACGCAGCCATTCATTGATGAATACCCTCTCTTCTGCCAAGTACCATCACAGGAAACCCCACACTGAGAAATATCATCAACATGTTCATTTTTCAGTTCGTGTATCTCTATTCCTGAATCAACCATAGTGTTGCTAGCTACAGTCTTGGCTGCATTTAATAATGCTTTGTTGTGCCTGTCATAAGCGTTCGGTTTAGGAGGAGGAGGCATATTCATCACTGCACAAAACCGTTTGGCAGAAGTGGCTCCCTGTCCTATGACCCTCATTCCGTATACAATTCTCCTATTTACTTCAAAATACCTTTTTACTTTCTTTGAAGTATAAAAACAGTATTTCCAACCACAAGACGTACACAATAAACGTAGGTACGACGAGCATCCCTTTCTTTTGAAGGCAACTTCCCCTAGCATCAGGCTCGATTCACCACAACTTTTGCATATTGTTTGCTGAAATACTTCAGACAATATTTCCATGTTCATGAAACGATATCCTGTCTCATTCGATCGAGATAAAACCTCTGTCTTCTTGCTAGTCTCGGGATGTATTGTTCGTATTTTCCTTGCTGAAGCTGAGAGACGTCGTTTTGATTCATCAACAGAAGATTTCATAACTTTGTCGCCATCGTCGATCTTCAACGCTTTTCTTCCTCGTTCAAGATGTTGGTTGCCGTAAAACTTACGTTTTCGAGGCCTTGAACTATCTCTTGGCATTTTGAGATAATTATAAGTTGATAAAATACTTTTATAGCGATGAAGAAACGATTGAATACAGAGTAAATGTTGAAATATTGCTTTGAAGTTCTAAAATGTTGCACGATGCTGAGCCGATGTGAGATATCTTGTCAGCGGCTACCTATCTGTACGTAGCAAACAGTAATTAACCAGGGAGGGGTGGCTGGGGGAAAAGGACGCAAATGCGGCTTTTTATTTTGTGATTTTCTACCGTAAACTTCCGTTGCCATGGCGTTGCTATGGAGAAAAATGCACATCGACATGACAATTTCTTCATTTTCGTGCGAAAGTAGGCATGTTTGTAAGAGTAATCATTCAAATTTTGATTATGAAGTGCTTGAAGATTTCATTTATGAATATTTCAAATTTTGTCCATTTTCTTCAAAATGGTCATTTTTTTGTGTATAAGACCACCTACATGATATGAAATAAAGCAAAAGCTGTATAATGGGCAGATTATTTTTGAAATTTTCAAAGTTGTCATAGTGAGACTGAGTTGATTTTAAGCTTATAACTATAAGCTTACTAAGTTACTTTCACAACATAAATAAGAAACATTTAATTTCACTGCAGTTGTAAGACTTAGTAGTAGCACATTATTCAGAGACTTCTAATTCTATTCGCTGAATTTCGCTTATCAATAATGATTTAACAGTAAGAAAGTTATGACCGTGTTATGTAAACAGTTTGTTCTTAATTGTTTTATCAGAAGCATTTCGTGCAACAAACAATCAAATTTGTTTTTGCACTTCTTAATTAAGTCCACCAAGTTGTTCATAAGCTAATATATACGATGTAAGCTTATATTTAAACCTTAATATTGAAGTATTGAAGTTCTTGCTAAAACTCTTTACATGTAACTGAGCTTACATGTATAAATTTGGTCGCTGTAATCAGTTAGGTTTTTGCAGATTGTCTAATACCATTTGTGTTTTTCACTCTGATGCTGATATTGCTGAATTTATAACAGTTGCTATGAACATTTTGTTTTTGTAGGTCGGCCATCTCTTGATTTGCCTTGATTGATAGAATGACGATCAGTTCATGCTGTATAAGATCGAGTAAGCAGTGCTACTGTAGCAAATACATCCATCGGTATATCTTTGTAAATTTCTGTAGGCCATCTCGTGATTTGCCTTGATTGATAGAATGACGATCAGTTCATGCTGTATATATAGTAAGCAGTGCTACTGTAGTAAATACAGACATCGGTATATCTTTGTTAAATTATGTAGGCCATCTCTTGATTTGCCTTGATTGAAAGAATGACGATGAGTTTATGCTGTTTAGTAAGCAGTGCTACTGTAGTAAATACAGACATCGGTATATCTTTGTTAAATTCTGTAGGCAATCTCTTGATTTGCCTTGATTGAAAGAATGACGATGAGTTCATGCTTTATATATAGTAAGCATTGCTACTGTAGTAAATACATACATCTATATCTGTTCTATAGGCCATCTCGTGATTTGCCTTGACGAAATGACCAGTTGATGGTAGAAATTGTTGCTGTAGTCATGTACTAGTTATAGTTAATAGCTGATTTGTAGGGATCCATTTGACCAGTTTATGTTGTTATACAATCTAGCCAGTTGAATTTGCAGTTTTGTAGGCCATCTTTTGATTTCCTTGATGAACAGTTGCCATGGTAATGTATATTCTGTAGAACATCAAGTTGTGATTAACACATTTTTGTAGGCTATGCATATCTTGTGATTTCCTTGTGAAACAGTCCAATTGTGCATGTCAGGGTTTGCTTTAGTTGATAAAATCAGTTATCTCATTGTATATTCGGTATAACTTGTAGGCCAATTGTTAGACTTTCTTGCTAATGTGGAGGAAATATAAGAATCTATGTGAGTACAAGTTATGTATAATAATTATAATATATCATATTTTAAATTGACCTCATGAAAATCTCATGCAATATTTACCTTTGCTTAGTTGAAAGATTAGAAAACATCAGGCACCAGACATGGTGCCAAGGCTCCCATTATATAGGGAGAAGTCAATGTTATATTAGTGCATATAGATTCAGTGTTAATTGCTTCTTTTCACTAAGGTGTACACATAGCTATTATATATATTTTCCAATGCAATTTTACTGGGATCAACATAAAGTGGAGTACATGATGCATGCATGTATTTGACCATTAAGGTCCATACACTTTTATGAGGTGATACATGTAGCTCTGATATTTATGATGTGCTGACATGATACATGTAATTATTGTGTTACGAGTGAGTGAATTACTAAAAAGCTATTGATGTTTTAACAGCGTCGTGATCGGAATAATAAACTGCAAATACATAATTTTCAATGACATCAGAAATTGTTGAGCTTAAATAAACATGGTCTAATAAACTTCCAGAAGAAACAAATGTAGCACTTTGTACAACTTGCGTATAGTTCATAGATTCCATAGTGCTGGAAAATATTCATATTCTTTCATATCAACATTGTTGATACAGACTGCCAAGCTGGAGAATCTGTCTGAAACATGATCTTGTGTGTAGACTGTAAATGGTTGTAAATTGTTTCTAATTTCCGTATGATTACTTTGAGGTTGAAGTTGTGTCTCTGTCAAAGCTATGACATTGCAATTGAAAATGTTAGAATCAGACTTGATATCAATGTCATGTTTGTTTAAAGATCTGACATTAAGAAGGCAAATAGTTAGCATTGACCCGTTTTTGTTGAGCTCTTTCGACTGCATGCTGGTAATTGGTGCAATACTTCTTAATCTGTGATACTCATCATGTACTCTAGAATCTGCTCTCACATCTCTATGTTCAATTTCTCCTAGAATATGTATGCCTTTTAATGTTGTGCAACGACTTAATGCAACATACACTTGTCCATAGTTAAAGAATCTTTGTCTTACTAAATTAAAGCTGATAACAACTTTGTTCAAGGTTAGTGCTTGAACTTTATGAACTGTGCAAGCCCAGGCTAGCGTTATGGGAAACTGTATGCGTTGTATCTCTGGTGAAGATGGTTTGCCAGTCTTTACTTTGAATCTCACCATAATGGGTTCAATTGGTACCACTCTGTTTTCTTTGGCAAAATTATTAGAGCATTTGTCAATTAAGGTATTCCCAGCTCTGTTGTCATCAAATTTAATATATATAATTGAAGGCTTTTGAGTGTTTTCATTCATATCTATGTGAACGATAGTTCCCATTTGACCATTGATGAGTCTGTCTGTGATATCAATGTTGGTAGTGAGCATCACTCTGGCAGTTTCTTTGACAAGAATTTCAAAATCAAGTCCACCTGTGTCTGATCTTCCTCTCGAAAGTACTCTATTAATATCTTCTTTTGAAACATTTGTTGGGTACTGATCTGTTGCTTTAAGGTGGAATAGGGATGCAGGTATTTGGTCTAGTTTCATGTTGTTATGCTGAATGACAAGGTTGTTTTCAGCCCAGATGTGTAGAGCATCAGATGGGTAATTATCATCTGATGGCTCTATTGATCTCGACTGTATGCATTTGATGTCTTGTTCAGTTTGTGAAGCAGTTCTAAATCTGTTTAGGAGTTCAGTGAATGGCTGATCTTCTTTTTGTCTCATAATTTCAGTAAGCTCTGTCATTGTAAATGCATGCCATGGGTGATATAGATTGAAAGCATCATTTTTGTAGTTTTCATTTTTTCATTTTTGTAGTTTTCCAGATCCCAGGTTTTCTACGTATTGGTGGCAGCTGATAGAGATCACCTACTGCAATGATGCTTATGCCCGCAAACAATAGAGAGTTCGATGTTGCAAATATTTCCTTTAATCTTTGGTGAATATGAAAGTAAGGTGGTGTTTCCAACCATTGAAATCTCATCTATTATTATAAGCTTTAGTTCTGATAACGATAATCTCATCTGTGTTCTTTTTTGGTCTGACATTGGTCATGAGCAAACACTCAGGGCAACAATACGTATATTCTTGAGAAAAATATGAATATTTGACGATGCTCGAACCTGTTTCTTGATGATACGTCGAATGTACTTTCTTAATTTCCTACTTTTTCGGAAAATGGAAGTCAAGCTTTTGAAAGAAACTCTGCTTGGCTCTCGATCACGACGAGCATGGCGGTGTATTCTACTACTAACTGTACACGTACTATTACAAGCCACAAACATGTCATAGCGAGATCTTACATTGTTTATTGCATTCAATTCATGATTATTGACATTCAGCTTAACTTGTTCACTGGCTTCAGATATATTTACAAAGGCATCTATAGCACTTAGTCTATTTTCAGTCAAACTTGCTTGTCCACCTTGTTCGTTGGCCATTACGGTATGACGGTGATAACGACGGTACATGCACTCCATTATAACTCTCTCTTTGACATACAAAAATACTATTTTGAACAGCATTAACACAATTAAAAATATAAACAGAATGTAAACAAGGATTGACTTCATTTTCGCCTCAGATTTGTGTTCTTCTTGATGCGATTTCAAAGTTGTTTTCTCACCTTTGGATTTGTCCATGTTGGAATCACACTTCTGAATCAGTACATCTGGCTTCAAGTTGTGATATACATGCTTGGCTAGGCAGTACTCAGTTGAGTTCACATTTAAGTCAACATTAGAGTTCACTTGTATTATATAGCTTTTGAGTTCATTTGATTTGCTTTTGACTTTGAGAACTTGATTACCTTTTGACTTTGAGTTCAATTGATTTGCTTTTGATGAGTTCGTGTAAAGGCCCTGTCGAAAACGCTCAACATCTTTTAGAGTGGGCCCACACAAATCGGCGTATGCGTTTGTATGTGAGAGCGTATTTAAGAGGAACTGATGGATGGCTTGCCTTGGATACAACATAATTTCTCTTCTGTACAGGTCAACTGCTTCTTTCACTTCTAGTCGTCGAAGACGATGACTTAGCACTATCTCAGTATCTGCCCTGAGCGAAGAATACTTCGGATTTAGTTCGATATACGCTCGGAAACTATTTGATCTGTTTATTGAGCGAATCATACTTTCGGATTTAGTTCGATAGGCGTTCGGAAACTATTCGACCCGTTTATGGCGCCATGAATATGCAACCTCAAGTGACCTCAACTACGTTTAAAGATGTAATCGACACAAATAGTCTCTCTCGTCACGCAACTGTCATTGTCATATTAAATACCCGACTATACGCTCATTGAGCGTCTTCTTCTGTAACAGATCCCTAAAATGTAATGACGTTTTGATTTCGATTGTATTTTTGCCGTTCACTGACCTGTTTTGAGCGTGGAAATTCTGCTTTAAATAGCGCTGCGCTGCGGTTCTAAAATTAGGTCGCATCATAGATGTATGACTCAGATAAGGATCATGCATCGTACTGAAAAGAACACGGAGAAACCTACATTTCATCATGCAAACACTGCTTATTTTCAAAACAATTGTCAGTAAAAAATATAACTAACAAAATCGGACTGAAGGATATGAACAATTTGGTTTGTTTGTCTAATTAATGCGCTTCTCTATTGTGCAAGTATATAAATAGGCTAAAACTACTTTGGCATGATCCCAAATTTCGTACATTGACCTTGCTCGCCTTTGCTTTGATGAAGTTTTGAAGTACGATTTATACGATTCTTTTTCCTCCTGAATTTTTCAAACGTCGAATAAAATAAACATCCATCATTATATATCTGAGAAATGTGTTTCGTTTTACTGTCGGATACTTTTTAAGCGGTTTTTCACGGCGCGTGACGACAGTCAGGCAGCAAGCAAAGCGAGATTAGCTATCAAAACAAAATCTACTGGAAAATCAAACCCTCGCTCTCTAGCTTCAGAGACATAATACTTTAAGGGAATCCCGAAACGTCGAGTTTGGAATCGAGTTCGAGTTCGAGTTACGGTTCGAGTTACGGTTCGAGTTATGGTCCGTATTCGTTCTTCGACATAACGTATATATCGTGAATTCGTTGAAATTTACTTTGTTAAAATCTCTAACTCAATTCCAAACTCGATCATTCATGACTCCCATAATATAACATCCAGACTATGATCTGGCGAAGCTCGCATGGCAAAACTCGAGAAGGTCACATACTTCACATTGTGTGTACCGATATGATCAAATACTTCGCATTCTTTTCATTCCGTGGCCTAACAAAACAAAAAATAAATAAAAAGAAAGTCCATTTTATAACTCGGGCTTCCTTCGGAAGGGCCCGAGTAATAAAAGGCTATTTAGCCAAACTAACTACATGGCGATTCTAATTACATGTTACCCTATCTAACTTGAAAATATGAGCGAAATCCATTTTTCAAGGTTTGCCGCTGTGTGTTTGATTTTTGCTGACAGTCCCTCTTAACTATGTATACACCTATTTCAATAAACGTTGATCATGGACGATCTGAAATGGATGATCTGAGACCGAGAGGAATTGTGGGTACGAGAGATGCAGTTTTTAAATATAATTTACATCGTATCATAGATATCTCATAAAAACTTTGACACTGGCAATTTCATATGAATTACTATAAACCACTCACAATTCCTCTCGGTCTCATATCGTCCATTTCAGATCATCCATGATCAACGTTTATTGAAATAGGTGTATGATCAAATGCGCAATGTTTCTATTACTTACCTCTACTGAGGAGGTATGTTTGAATGTACTGGTCTGCGCCAATGAAAATTGTCCAATATCGTAATTTGCCTGACCAAAATCGCCAACTTTCTATGTAATGTTACCACCAATGAAAATGCTACCTACTTTAATGTCACAATGAACAATTGATTTGTCATGCAGATATGCGAGTCCTTTGCAGCTTTGATAACAATGTCTAACCGATCATGCCAAGGCATTTCATCACCCAGAAAATCAAGTAACTGGCATGCATTGTGCACGAATCTTGTCCCCGTTGGTTTTCAATTCATATTCCATATACTCACTTACTAAAATAGACCGTTAAACACCAAAATGACGTAAAATGTTTGGATGATCAAACTTTACCAAACATTTGAGCTCAATCTCCATACGACGTTTGAATTTGAGCGAAAACTTAACCATAAATTACTTGCATGCAACATCGATTATTAAACGGTTTCTATTTAGTAGTTTGCCTTTGAACATTTTACAAGTTGCTCCAGAATCAAAGGAATTTGAAGAGATCACAATACTCTTTTGTTATTGATACCTCACCATTAACAGTTTCACCTCCTACGGGAATGGTTTTATTAAGAGTATACGAGTCGGGAAACACGGGTCAATTCATGATTATCTATAGCACTTAGTCTATTTTCAGTCAAACTTGCTTGTCCACCTTGTTCGTTGGCCATTACGGTATGACGGTGATAACGACGGTACATGCACTCCATTATAACTCTCTCTTTGACATACAAAAATACTATTTTGAACAGCATTAACACAATTAAAAATATAAACAGAATGTAAATGAATGGGAGTTTCAACCTGATGAGGTTGTCAGCATATAAATTACACTCTCTTCCAGAAGTGTCACGCTTTCAAAGCCCGTTCCCTCCGAGTGTCCTCCCTTCCTCCCGAGACTACTAATGGCAAACACGAACCATACCAATGACAGCATTTAATTATAACTGCTTTACAAATTCCTCGTCTTGTGAAATATTTCCGTATTCGTAAGTATATGGATCCATGTCCTCTCTCCTGTCATATAGCTTGTTAAAGAAGATTCTTTCTTCCATGACATTGTAGGAGATGGGTAGGGTGGACAGGTACTGGTGGGTAACCCATGCGGTCGCAATAACGCATGTATGTCTGAATGTGTGTTTTGTAGGTGGACTTGGTGGATTCTGCAAACAGGTGTGATCGGTACATGTGAATTTCGTGTTACAACGGTGACGTGATTGTCTAGTGGCGTCCTGTTAACATAGGCTGGTGGTACGTGACTACATAGCTGACTATAGAAAGCAAGGAGATGGCGTTCATTGCGAAGTCATGAAATGGCGTCTGCAAGCTGGTTTCTAGAAACTTCGATGTACACTGATGAATTATGGAAATTGTAGTGCGCTAAAAGCCAGAAAAGCATTCTATTAAAAAACATTACTCCTTTTTTCTCACAAAATGTCACACAAGAAACTTTATCAGTATTTTCACCCTGAGACACCACCTGATCAGTGTACCTTTCTTATCGTCCTTGTCGTCATCGAGAAAAGAGCGTTCTCTCTTTGTGGTTGTCTCTATCCGCTTAGCTGCTTTAGAAGAGTCAGCTTTTTCAGCCTCTCCTACTAGGTATAGCCCATCTTCCAAAATCTGGACTTTCGCGGCGATAACTACCAATGTCATCATCAAAGCTGTTCTTCTCGTTGTTCTCTTCTTCACTGCTAGCGCTACTGCGGTACACTTCATCAACCTGCGCATCAGATCGCTTTGGCTCGTGACTTTTCGCCAGTTGTGGAGCTGCTTGTTGAACTTTCACTACTGAAAAAAGAACAAATGAATGATTGATTAAATTTTGGTAGAGAATCTATTATAACGTTGCGACAAAAACTACAAATAAGGTGAGACAAACTCCTGGAAGAGGCCTATTGCACTGACAGCCGTCTTCACAACTGGGTTCGTATAAGAACAGTTGATTATACAATTTCATGTCAATGAATGATATAGAATGATATAATATATCCTATTGAATGATAAATCAAACACTGGCAGGACTTACGCTTGTTCTATTTTGCGACTTATTCACCTCCTTGCCGCCTCTCGTGTTGGTCCTTTATCGGTACCAATCGCCCCATAATATGCCATTTCAACCGGACCTAGCTTGTTCGCCATCAGTTCGACATATCGAAGTACGCGATTCGGCAGACGACCAACGTTTTTCATAGCTTATCTGACCACTTGGAGTTCAAGGTCGACGTTTTTCTTCGTCTTTGAACTGGCGGCTGTTGGCTTCTCTTTTTTCTTAGTGATGAACATCCTTTCTGGTTTCTCAATTTCGTCCTCATCAGGGCTGCAGATTGATTCTGCAGACAACGACTTCCCGATTTACCCATGGCATATCTTCACCCATAGTATCTTCGCTTTAACGTGCATACTTTATTTTGAGAAGGTAAATATAAAAACATTTACAAAATGCACCAGTTTTGGACAATAGTGCACTCTCTTCCATCCTAGAACGACTCGACCTTGTTGGCATTTCAGAACCAAACAGTGGTCGAGACTACTACAAATTTATTGCTCGCTTTCCAATAAAATTTTGGTACCTCACTGCATGATGAAACACTAGATACATTTCAAGATCCAACTTGAGACATCTGGCTTATATACAAAAGGTCTAATAGTAACACCAATAAAAAAACAGATTTTACAACTTATTAACTTATTATAAAAAATAATCCAAATCCCAGAGTTTCTACTCTGGCATAAAGCAAGGGGTTCACGAGCCCCCCAAAAGTTATAATATTGTATATATTGAGATACACCAGCTGTGCAAATAAAAAACAATTCAACCAATAATGTTTTACCTTGAAAGTCCTTACCTGGGTGATGGCTGTCAAATAACAGCTTTTCCTACCTTGATTGTTTTTTTTTGCTAAAAATGAACAATCTTTTGTCATTTTGAGTGCAATTTGGGAATCGATTTATAACTACTACATACCATCTGCATTGTCCTTGGCAGAATTAGTATGTGAGGCACTAGTATCTTTAAATGGAAAAAAGAAACACCAATATATGACTCAATCTCCAATAATTGAAATGCATGATATCCCCATCTTCAACAAACTGGTTGCATGGGCACATCAATGCAACTCACACTTAGGTAATTATGACATATTTTGTAAATGCATAACTAGCACATTTAGCGTAGGTAAAACATGGTTTTTAGTGCAATTTGGGAATCGATTTACATTTATAACTGATACATACCATATATAATGTCCTTGGCAGATGTATGTGAGGCAATAGTGGGATAATGTTTCAGCAAAATCCTTTTTATCACTCAATGGACATTTATTATCAATGTAGAAGATAATTAAGTAACTACATTGTATATACTATATATGATATACTGCATCTTTTTTTTAAATTTGCCCAGAACAACTTTGTTGCTTGCTTTGATGAATACTGGAAATATAAAGTATGACTTTCAATCAAAAATGCAATATATGATCATAATTCATGCATTGTGTTAGAAATTAAGATACATTCTTCAAAACCCTGTGAATGACCAAAACAAAGGGGCATGATATAGACTGAGAGAAATGTTTTCAATGAGACTGAAATGTTCACATGAATTATATACTTCCATGTATTCCTGTTGTTTTTAAAATTAGATTTGAAATGTGTGCAAAATGAAAGCCAGTTTCCACATTACTTGAATTACATTATACTGTAGTTGGGAGAGTTCCTCTGCATTATAATTTACTATTACTTTTTATAAAGTGGTTTGCATTCATAATTCTGGGGGGAAGTGTAAACAAAGCACAACTTAATTTATACTTATTGTATGTAATTGTTAAGTTCACCTCTGAATACGCGAAGCACTTTTGGTTCCTCCACCAAAACGGCTAAGTTTGCCATTGCATCCCCATGCCTGCTGGCTGATGCACTTTCTAATTGCTGCACCAGTTATGTCAGACATAAGGCTACTAAAATGGCTAGCAAACTCATTGGGGCAAAGTACAATTACATGTCCACAAGTACACCCTGTCGGTTTGCTACTGTTGTTCCTAAAGTTGGACACCTGAAGGATTGATATAATTAACATACAATTGACCATTACATTTTGGTGGTAATTAACTGTAAATTAACTCGGTCAATAATTTACAGAAACAAATAATAATAGTAATAACACTTGCGTGAATCATTCGGACCTGATTATATTTAAACGACATGTTGACCACCGTGAGTGTAATCTGGTCGTTTTCAGTTACGATTAGTGAATGTTAGGCATTATTACTTACGGTAACCGGCTTTGTCTGCGTCGTTGGCGTTTACACTAATGATAAGTTAAGCCGTTTGAAAAGAGGTCATGGTGTGTGTAAATAGTTTGAAAATTAAAATTTCCACTTACTATCAATATTTTTGGTACGAAGGATGCATATGGGAATACGTGTTTCGAGTAAAAAGATCTAAAAAGCATCAGGTCCGATCAATAAATACGAGATACAAAATGGTTCTCAGTGCAATCTACCGAGTTGATGAAAAGTCATGATTTCAAAACTATCGGATGTCCGTGTGTAATTAAAACGAAGACAACACACAACGAATGCTGGTCAAACGAGATTTATTCGCGATCTTTACTCTGAATGAAACCCTTTACTCTGAATAAACGAATTTTGGAAGTCTTCATTTGGAAGTATTTTTTCAATACTTTAGATCACTGTAATCGGCATGACTTTATATGAACCGGCTTTGGCGTTTACACTATTGATGAGTTAAACCGGTTGGAAAGAGGTTACGGTGTGTGTAAATAGAGTCCGATTAAACGAATTTTGGTCGCAGTCTCTGGTCCACTAAGTCTTCATTTGGAAGTATTTTTCAGTTTCAATACACAATTGTAGATCAGTGATCATGGCAGCTTACCTTATTCCAACCAGCATTTAGAAATTGCCATACAGGTTAAAAAAAAAACAATGTTTAAAACGGATAAAATGGCACAAAACTACTATGAGGTTTTACCGCCACGTGCACACACAATCTAACATGTTTATCTTGTACCTTCCACGCGCCCGCGTCAAAAGGATTGACTGATTGCTAGTGTAAACAAGCATAATTAAGTTACATAATCAGGGATCAAAAGATTAGACAGTCAAAAAATCTTACAAACCTTACTTTTTATTGGTGATAGGATAGATTGTATTATAATTTTCACTATATTTTATTTTACAGTTTGTACGTCTCTAATACTCAATGTCTTGTGATTATAGAAACGCAATAGTACTACAATGATTGACAACCAAGATATACGATCTTTAATAGATTCCTGTACGCACAATGTTTCATTCGTATATTGCACATATTGTGAGTGCAATCTAGTCTGTTTCACAAACCGTTAGTGCAACTGTAACTTGCGTTTAAAACTTTATCTTCGGGGCTGTGCCGCCTTACATAAAATATCTAGCCTTATATTCAACCAATTTTTCTCTAACCTCTGACAGGTTGGATACACTGAATTTATCCATATTTCTCTTGAATGTCAGACAAGCAAATATATATAGGGGATCGACGCATGTGCATTCAGTTTTTTTTGTAATTCGGTAGGTACTACCTGAAACATTTTTACAAAATTCAATTAGAGGTTCCCCCAATTCTTTTACAAGACCAACATAAAATGTGGTATCATAGGCCACGGCTACTGCTTGCCCAATCTGAAGTGTTAGTTGGCCGCCATTGTAATCCTGTGAAAATATTTCACAAACAACTTTAGTTTAAAGGTTTTATATGAATACTATTTTTACGTTCAGAATAGAGATTGTTGTTACAGCTTTTAAAACTGTTTAGTAATATAGTGCGTTCTAAAAGTTCGATTGCACATGGAATTTAAGTTAAGCTTGTGAAAATCACTCTAACAGACTCTCGAGATAATGAACTTCAAAACGGTGTCTCCGTTTTCCGATAACTGTTTTAGATCAACCGCAATTCTATGCCAAAGTTTTTATTTTTATTTTTTATTTTTATTTATTTATTATTTTTTATTTTTTATTAGTACTATCATAACAATTATACAATTACACAAAAATTATATATAATTAATTTACAAGAATATATGTTCATATAGATAGTTTTAACTTGAAAGCAATTAAACACACACATAGAACTTGGCGCAATAGTTTAGGGATTCGTGTGTAGCTTCCAATGTCCAAGTGCTTATTTTAATTTGATCATTTAGCTTAAAGGACCCTTTAACATTCCCCATTTCATTAAATGTACATTCAGTTTGTTGTTCTTGAAGGCAATTTTGTATTCAATTTCCTCATATTCTTTGAGCCGTACGATAAAATGGGTAAGGTTAGGTGGGGCGCCCTGCGGTCTTGCTTGATATAGCGTAAGCTTATATATTAGGAGTATAAAGTTAACTAGCTTTGGCGCTCCATCCACCCCTAATACTATATTTACGTAGCTTAATGCAGGGAGAAAAATCCCCCACTGGGACAGCCACTCCCTTATTATAAAATAATAATTTTTAGAACTCGAGCATTCCACAAAAAGATGCTGTACCGTTTCCAACTCATTTGTGCAAAATGAGCACCGTGGTGACTCCTTTAACTTAAACATATACAGCTTCTTGTTTAGAAAAAGGCAGTTATTAAGTAGCGACTCGCGTAAGAGGTGGTGCGGATTTGGACTTGAAAGCGATTTGGAGCCGTTAATCAGACCTTGTTTGCTTTTAATTAAATACAAGAATTTGATTGGTACAAAGCTCAAAAAAGGTGTCTTAGCGCCAAATTCAAACCTATATCTTTAGATATTACTAGTGTTAGATAATATCCAACGATAACACTTTTCAAGAAAGCATCAAATATTCATACAATTGTATTGTAGAAGTTTCAGCGATTTCTCTCGTGAGCAAGTTTGTATACTGAAGAAAATGATCATACCATACACTGTAATTGGATAATGTTTGTAATGAGTCGCCAAAATAAGCCTAAATGACCGAGAATGCTACTAATTCGAATCAAACCGGTTAGTTTTGATATGTACACAATTCACTTGAATTAAATATAAGAAATTTGAAGAAATTAAAGATTTCTTTGATCATAAGCAACTGCATGGTCTGTGTTGTATTTCCGCTAACCATGACATCTATTCAGCTAATCTCCAATTGTATTGGTCCGTTTGGTACTTCACACCTCAGCATTTGGAATCCTTCCACAAATGACCTTTCTTTCGACGTGACCTTTCAAGTCGAACGCAGTTTCGCGGAATCTCCACTCCAAATGTTTAGAACACGAACATACAGCAACACAATATGCCATGGAAACTTAAATAAACCTAACTGTTACGTAACTACAAAGAAACATGGGTAAATAATAATGTATTTGCTGGATATAAACATTCTGAAGAGTCTCACATTTCAACAACTTGGAGTCGTTTACCTTCGTATCACAAGCTTCCTCACGATGAAAATCCGTATAACTTCGGGTAATAGCGAATTATGCTAAGTACTACCAAATATGGTTCGCTCATTGTTGGAATCTACGGCAAACCATGAAATATCGGAAGAAGATGGCCTCTCATCCAATCACATTCGAGTATTTGTATTTTGCCGCGAAAGCTGGCACCCGCTGTTATCGCTTTGGTGCACCAGTTGTAATACGAGTCGTTACTTAAGGAGTTTATATTGAAAACTTCTGAGGTACGTTTCTATGGTGGTATCATATATGCGAGTATAAGCATTTTTCCAGTTTATGACCCTACCATTTGCCTTACGGTTAATATCAGCTTGGGCCGTAGGTTGTCTTGCTTTGTGAATAATCAAAATATCGTATATAATTCTGTTTGTAACTTTTCCTGGATCATAAGGGATTGAATTAAGGAATATTTTCTCAGTAGGATTTACCACCAAGTCGATATTATTAAGTGAGTGTTTGAGAATAACCTTCCATGTGTTTGGCAAGGCATGAATGATACCATTCCAACAGAGAAAGTCTCCTCCTCCTATCCCTCTACCTAAAGCCACTTGCCAACTAAAGCCACTAGTTTTTGACCATAAGTCAGTGACATAGATTATGTCCTTATCAATAAATCTTTTAAAGTAACACGTCTCTAAGGGAATATGCTTGTTGTTCCAGAGTGGCTGTCTCAATACCGTAAGGGGGTCATCTTCATCCACTTCTAATACACTATTGTCTGCCCAGGTTAATAGCATGCATTTATAAAATGAGGTTATGTTCTTTGGTATCTTTGAACTATCGAAGTTTACGCCCACACACTTCAATCCTCCAATTTTTTGGAGCCACAGATCTAGGAATATGTGCCAGCATTTTCTTTTCCGGTTGGGCAAACATACCGATTGCCAAAACCATACTATGTGCTTTAACTAATGATTCGAGGTCCGGCATATTCACTCCTCCTTTCTCATAATTATTAATAAGACTTGTGTACCGTATTTTTGGTTTTTTCCTATACCACAGAAAGCTAGTCATTTCTTTTTCAACTTTACTGATAATATGTTTTGGGACGTGACATTTTGAATATACGTATAGGAGCTTCGAGATTGCCAACGATCGTATCACTTGGACCTTTCCAAACAGCGTAAGGCGTCGCATTCTCCAAACAGATAGAGTAGAGCTGAATTTTTCAAATACTCTCTCAATATTATTAGTCTTACAGAATTCTTCATTCTGCGAAAAATGCATCCCTAGAATTTTTATTCCTTCCCTGTGGAAGTCAATTGTTTTGATTGGCTGTACAATCTTCTCGCCACAAGGGCGTCCAATCCAACCTGCCTCTGACTTATCATAGTTAATCTTCAATGAGGAAACACTAGCGAATTGATCGAGGATTGTTAGTAGTGCTTTCAAGGAGTTATTGTCCTGTAAGAAAAAAGTTGCATCATCGGCAAACAACAATATTTTCTTTTCTAATGATCCAATTTTTGCCCCTTTAACGTCTGGTGCTGAACGAACTATTTGTGCTAATATCTCTATTACCATAATAAATATATAAGGGGATAAAGGGTCACCCTGTCTCGTTCCTCGTGTTGTTTTGAAAAGCTTTGTTGCTGTTCCGTTATTAAGGATACAGCTTTGATTATCATTCATAAGTAATCTTATCCAATTAATTAGGGAGTCTCCAAATCCATAGTGTTTCAAAACTGCAAAAATGAAATTATGTTCCACGCTGTCGAATGCCTTTTCAAAGTCTGCCGCAAACAATAAAAACCGTGAGTTTTGCTGAGAATAGAATTCAATTATGTCTTGAATAAACCTTGTTGAGTCTTCAATATTTCTTGATTTTACAAAGGCGGACTGATCAATATGTATGATTTTCGGGAGGATGCTTATCAGCCTATTGCTTAGAGCTTTACTACAGATTTTTACATCAACATTGATTAGGCTGATTGGTCTCCATGATTTTAGGAGTCTGCAATCTTTGCCTTCTTTTTCTATTAGAGTGACAACAGCTTGTTTTTTGAGTTGTTGTTAATTTCCTTTATCATAACCGTCATTTAAACAGGAGATCAAAACTTTACCTAATTTATCCCAGAAACCTAAGTAAAATTCTTTGGTAAGACCGTCGTTGCCTGGTGATTTTGAATGTCCCATTTGCTGTAAGACACGATAACACTCATTAACAGTCAGGTAGCCTTCGCACTTGCGCCTATCCGCCTCATCGAGTGATTCAACAGGTACTTGCGACAGAAATTCGCTACATTCCTCTTCCGTCTTATTGTTCTTTGAGGAGAACAGATTTTCATAAAAGGTTTCTATGCTCGATAGGATTTTCTTAGGATTTGTTATTTCACTATTATCGTCTAATTTTAGCTTTCGAATATGAGTTTTGCTCTTTTTCCTTCTTTCTAGTGTGAGAAAATACTTGTTACTTTTTTCACCATATTCATACCAATTTACTTTGGATCGAAGAATCAAGCCTTCCGTTATATGGCTATAATACTTTTCTAGTTCTGCTTTTAATTCGGTGTGCTCCTTTGTTAGGTGTTCGACCTTTTCCCAATTTGGATTACTTTCGATCAGAATTATTTTTTCCTCCAGCGATTTTTGAGTTGCTTTAAAATTCCTCGCTTTGGCTTTGGAAAAAGAAATTGTGAATTTTCTTATTTCATATTTTAATAATTCCCACCTAGTTTGTGGATCTACGGCCTCCATATATCTGTCTTTTAAGACTTCTAAAATCTTCCCTGACATCTCTTTCACATATTCATTGTCGTTCAAAAGCGAGTTATTGAACTTCCAAAATGAGGGTCCCCTTCATCGAATGATTTAAGCTCCAGCACTATAGCTGAATGATCCGTGGCAGGAGCTGGGATTATATCTGTCTTTTTTACTATGGGTTGTAAATCATCCGAAATAAAAAAGTAATCCAATCTTCTGAATAGAACTTGTTTCCCTCGGGATTTTCCTCTCCATGTGTATCTTATCTCGCTTGGATTTCTGAGACGCCATATGTCAATCAGGTCAAGTTCAGATTTTATAGATTCAATTGATTCGATTGCGTTCAGTTTTAAAGTTGGATTACCCCCCGAGGATTCTAAGTCTAACTCGAAGGTATTGTTAAAATCTCCGTCCCAAATAATGTGGGTCTCCGGTGGATAGTCAATTGTACTTATTTGAATAAACAGATTCTTGAAATACGCTACTTGTTCGATTTCATTGTTAGGGGCATATGAATTGATTAATAGAAAGTCCGCTCCTTGTATCGTAATCAACAATAGAATGTACCTCCCATCTAAATCGCACTGTTTTGTTAATATCTTGTATTCAAGCTCTTTTCCTATGTGGATTGCAACACCCCTACTATTTGGAGAACCGTGCGACATAATGAATTCTCCTTTTGTTGATGATCGCCATTTAGATTCAACTTCAGGATTTGAATGAGATTCTTGAAAGAATGTCACGCCCCTATCTCCTCCATGTTTTGATAGCCAAAATAGCATTTTTGTGAGCTTCTTTGTGTTTCCTAGTCCCCTGGCATTAAGTGAAAGCACATTGAGGTTCAGGTCATTAAGAGCGCTCGTAGTAGTAGAAAACATAATTTAAAATTAATCTACGCGCCAGATACGAAAAACATATACGAAAAGTAAAAAACAAATATACTTAGCAAAAAATACTTACTATACATAGAGTGAATTATTTGCGCTTTTCCCAATACCTAGAGTGGTAAATATACGTCAGAAATGGTAATTAAAGTACTTGTATTTTAGCAGTCGACTAACTAGTCTTTTTATACTTCTTCTTAGAATGAGTTATATACAGTCATCTGCAAATCATCCATAATAAAGGTCTTCTAGGTCCGCCTCTCTGCTGATTGAAACCAACTTTTCACCTCTGTTTCTTCTCACCAAGATGCGACCGTCCCTGGTATAACAACTATGCCATTTATTCATTTTCGCTCTCTTCCTTACCTCACTGAATAGCTTTCCACGGGTTTCTGTCAAACTCTCGTTAATGTATATCCTTTTTGCGCCATTTAAATCTGCATGACCCTCGGCCAGATTTTTGAGCTTGAATCTTGCCCTGTACACTTCGCTCTTGAGGCCATGAGAGAAAAACTTTACTATAATAGGTTTAGTTCCTTTTGATGAATGAATCCGGTGGCATATATCGATGTCTGCTCTCTCTATATTCACTCCTAGGTGTTCCCCGAGGTTCATGACTAAGTCCATTTCATCATTTTCTCCCTCAGGTATCCCAGCAATTATCACGTTGTGTTTGCGTGTATACTGTTCGACGTCGTCTACCTTGGATTCGGCATCTGTAATTCTGCTTAAGAGCGAATTAATTTCTTCTTCCTTCATTCCTAGCTTCACGTTAAGTGTAGCTATGTCATCGTCTTTTGTTTGCAGCCTTTTCTTGAGCTCGCTTACCTCGTGTTCGATGTGTAGATTCTTACTTACAACTTCCTCGACAGTTTTAACGTGGTATGCCAAGGAGTTTGCAAGCTCTTCTTGACTTCGCTCCAATTTTCTATTGTTTTCGATAATTACTGTAGTATTATACTGAATATTCTTGACTATTTGATGGAGTTCAGCGAGTGTTGTCGACTGTTGCTTGTCGTCCCCGTCGGCCATTTTGCAGAATTTCGCCTCTGGTGATGCTTCGACACTTGATAATGAACTGACTGAAGATTTATCCTTCCTTCTCTTATTTTTGCCCATTTGCCAGTTAGCTTATATCATATTACTTGTAATTTGAGAAGGAGTAACCGTCATTGAATGTGTATTGGGAAATCGGCCGGGAGCCTACTCACACACGTCCGACCCGTACCGAACCATGCACGCCAAAGTTGAACAATCGATTTTATTGCTATGTTGTCAACAAATAGGGCCATGACGTTGGAACGAAAATAATATGAAAAATCTGAGACACCGTTTATTATATCAACTATTGCTGAGCCACCTTACAAATTTTCAGCGAAATCCATCGAAACCCTAGCGACATTAAGCATTTGAAAGACACTGTACAATTGTGCTGCTCATTATCGATTACAATCATAAAAGTACTAAAGACTATATAAAATATAATGTACAAAAACTTACAATATAGAAACAAAGGCATGCATGTAATCACAACACTGTACAATTGTGCTGCTCATTATCGATTACAATCATAAAAGTACTAAAGACTATATAAAATATAATGTACAAAAACTTACAATATAGAAACAAAGGCATGCATGTAATCACAACACTGTACAATTGTGCTGCTCATTATCGATCACAATCATAAAAGTACTAAAGACTATATAAAATATAATGTACAAAAACTTACAATATAGGCACAAAGGCATGCATGTAATCACAACACTGTACAATTGTGCGGCTCATTGTCGATTACAATCATAAAAGTACTAAAGACTATATAAAATATAATGTACAAAAACTTACAATATAGGCACAAAGGCATGCATGTAATCACAACACTGTACAATTGTGCTGCTCATTATCGATTACAATCATCGTTTAGCGTTGAAAATAGTTCCGAGAAAAGACGCAATTACTGTTTTGGAAGATCAAGCCACACCATGTTTATCCAACACCTAGCGTAATTGAATCTGTCAACCACTTGTCAAGATATCTGATCAGTATTCAGCAAAGGTCGACAGGTCATATGCAAATAACAAAGAATCGCGGGAATTTTCAAGATTGTCCTCTGGCTTGTTCGAATATTGCGAGTACCGGGCATGTTTTAGTGTGTATGTATTTGTATGGTTTTCTGCTCTGTTTGGGAATGGCTTCTTCCAAGATGAAGTGAAGTCATTGGGGCAAAGTACAATTACATGTCCACAAGTACACCCTGTCGGTTTTGCTGCTGTTGTTCCTAAAGTTGGACACCTGAAGGATTGATATAATTAACATACAATTGACCATTAAATTTTGGTGGTGATTAACTGCAAATTAACTCGGTCAGTAATTTACAAAAACAAATAATAATAGTTATAATTTACTATTACTTTCTATAAAGTGGTTTGCATTCTTAATTCTGGGGGGGGGGGGGGGGGGAGTGTAAACAAAGCACAACTTAATTATATACTTATTGTATGTGTTGTTAAGTTCACTTCGAAATCTGGAACACAACAATCACTGACATGCATGCATGATGATCTGTACTTACCACTATCTAGTTGGGAGAGTTCTTCTGCATTAAACAGTCTTCTCTGAATATGAGAAGCACTTTTGGTTCCTCCACCAAAACGGCTAGGTTTGCCATTGCATCCTCATGCCTGCTGGCTGATGCACTTTCTAATTGCTGCACCAGTGATGTCAGACATAAGGCTACTAAAATGGCTAGCAAACTCATTGGGGCAAAGTACAATTACATGTCCACAAGTACACCCTGTCGGTTTGCTGCTGTTGTTCCTAAAGTTGGACACCTGAAGGATTGATATAATTAACATACAATTGACCATTACATTTTGGTGGTGATTCACTGTAAATTAACTCGGTCAGTAATTTACAGAAACAAATAATAATAGTAATAACACTTGCGTGAATCATTCGGACCTGATTATATTTTAAACGACATGTTGACCACCGTGAGTGAAATCTGGTCGTTTTCAGTTACGATTAGTGAATGTTAGGCATTATTACTTACGGTAACCGGCTTTGTCTGCGTCATTGGCGTTTACACTAATGATAAGTTAAGCCGTTTGAAAAAAGGTCATGGTGTGTGTAAATAGTTTGAAAATTAAAATTTCCACTTACTATAAGTATTTTTGGTACGAAGGATGCATATGGGCATACGTGTTTCGAGTAAAAAGATCTAAAAAGCATCAGGTCCAATCAATAAATACAAGATACAAAATGGTTCTCAGTGCAATCTACCGAGTTGATGAAAAGTCATGATTTCAAAACTATCGGATGTCCGTGTGTAATTAAAACGAAGACAACACACAACGAATGCTGGTCAAACAAGATTTATTCGCGATCTTTACTCTAAATGAAACCCTTTACTCTGAATAAACGAATTTTGGTCGCAGTCTCTGTTCCACTAAGTCTTCATTTGGAAGTATTTTTTCAATACTTTAGATCACTGTAATCGGCATGACTTTATATGAACCGGCTTTGGCGTTTACACTATTGATGAGTTAAACCGGTTGGAAAGAGGTTACGGTGTGTGTAAATAGAGTCCGATTAAACGAATTTTGGTCGCAGTCTCTGGTCCACTAAGTCTTCATTTGGAAGTATTTTTCAGTTTCAATACACAATTGTAGATCAGTGATCATGGCAGCTTACCTTATTCCAACCAGCATTTAGAAATTGCCATACAGGTTAAAAAAAAAACAATGTTTAAAACGGATAAAACGGCACAAAACTACTATGAGGTTTTACCGCCACGTGCACACACAATCTAACATGTTTGTCTTGTACCTTCCACGCGCCCGCGTCAAAAGGATTGACTGATTGCTAGTGTAAACAAGCATAATTAAGTTACATAATCAGGGATCAAAAGATTAGACAGTCAAAAAATCTTACAAACCTTACTTTTTTATTGGTGATAGGATAGATTGTATTAAAATTTTCACTATATTTTATTTTACAGTTTGTACGTCTCTAATACTCAATATCTTGTGATTATAGAAACGCAATAGTACTACAATGATTGACAACCAAGATATACGATCTTTAATAGATTCCTGTACGCACAATGTTTCATTCGTATATTGCACATATTGTGAGTGCAATCTAGTCTGTTTCACAAACCGTTAGTGCAACTGTAACTTGCGTTTAAAACTTTATCTTCGGGGCTGTGCCGCCTTACATAAAATATCTAGCCTTTTATTCAACAAATTTTTCTCTAACCTCTGACAGGTTGGATACACTGAATTTATCCATATTTCTCTTGAATGTCAGACAAGCAAATATATATAGGGGATCGACGCATATGCATTCAGGTTTTTTTTGTAATTCGGTAGGTACTACCTGAAACATTTTTACAAAATTCAATTAAAGGTTCCCCCAATTCTTTTACAAGACCAACATAAAATGTGGTATCATAGGCCACGGCTACTGCTTGCCCAATCTGAAGTGTCAGTTGGCCGCCATTGTAATCCTGTGAAAATATTTCACAAACAACTTTAGTTTAAAGGTTTTATATGAATACTATTTTTACGTTCAGAATAGAGATTGTTGTTACAGCTTTTAAAACTGTTTAGTAATATACTGTTATGATTATATCTTTTTCTCTGTCTGATACACTTCTTCCGCCTGAGAAGTTATCGCTTTGCCAGTTCCTTGTTCGGCTGTATTTGTCTGTTTTTGAAATTTATCAGATTTATTTCATTGTCTATCTCTTTTGTTTGTTGGCCCACCATGTCCATTCTGTTGAAAGTCGAAAAAATCCTGTGTTAGTTTATGTAGTCATTGGACTGAACTCATGTGCCTTTTCCTCGAGCATTTTACCTGTACATACAATGCAATCAGATACAATACAATATGGGACTTAAGGTATCAGGATACGTTTTGGACCCCTATGTCTTTGAACTTCGACAACACGCGCGCTTTACAATATTTTACCAAGAAAGTATACATTTTCTGAAAGCTGAATAAATGTAGTTTTTGAGTATACTTTCATATTTTTAGATTTTTCACTATAGAAATTGTTAGGCGCGTATACGTGAAATTCGACCATAGTGCGTTCTAAAAGTTCGATTGCACATGGAATTTAAGTTAAGCTTGTGAAAAACACTCTAACAGACTCTCGAGATAATGAACTTCCAAACGGTGTCTCCGTTTTCCGATATCTGTTTTAGATCAACCGCAATCCTACGCCAAAGTTGAACAATCGATTTTATTGCTATGTTGTCAACAAATAGGGCCATGACGTTTGAACGAAAATAATACTATTGCTGAGCCACCTTACAAATTTTCAGCGAAATCCATCGAAACCCTAGCGACATTAAGCATTTGAAAGACACTGCACAATTGTGCTGCTCATTATCGATTACAATCATAAAAGTACTAAAGACTATAAAATATAATGTACAAAACCTTACAATATAGAAACAAAGGCATGCATGTAATCACGACACTGTACAATTGTGCTGCTCATTATCGATTACAATCATAAAAGTACTAAAGACTATATAAAATATAATGTACAAAAACTTACAATATAGGCACAAAGGCATGCATGTAATCACAACACTGTACAATTGTGCAGCTCATTATCGATTGCAATCATAAAAGTACTAAAGACTATATAAAATATAATGTACAAAAACTTACAATATAGGCAGAAAGGCATGCATGTAATCACAACACTGTACAATTGTGCTGCTCATTATCGATTACAATCATCGTTTAGCGTTGAAAAATAGTTCCGAGAAAAGACGCAATTACTGTTTTGGAAGATCAAGCCACACCATGTTTATCCAACACCTAGCGTAATTGAATCTGTCAACCACTTGTCAAGATATCTGATCAGTATTCAGCAAAGGTCGACATGTCATATGCAAATAACAAAGAATCGCGGGAATTTTCAAGATTGTCCTCTGGCTTGTTCGAATATTGCGAGTACCGGGCATGTTTTAGTGTGTATGTATTTGTATGGTTTTCTGCTCTGTTTGGGAATGGTTTCTTCCAAGATGAAGTGAAGTCATTGGGGCAAAGTACAATTACATGTCCACAAGTACACCCTGTCGGTTTGCTGCTGTTGTTCCTAAAGTTGGACACCTGAAGGATTGATATAATTAACATACAATTGACCATTAAATTTTGGTGGTGATTAACTGCAAATTAACTCGGTCAGTAATTTACAAAAACAAATAATAATAGTTATAATTTACTATTACTTTCTATAAACTGGTTTGCATTCTTAATTCTGGGGGGGGGGGGGGGGGGGGAGTGTAAACAAAGCACAACTTAATTATATACTTATTGTATGTGTTGTTAAGTTCACTTCGAAATCTGGAACACAACAATCAGTGACATGCATGCATGATGATCTGTACTTACCACTATCTAGTTGGGAGAGTTCTTCTGCATTAAACAGTCTTCTCTGAATATGAGAAGCACTTTTGGTTCCTCCACCAAAACGGCTAGGTTTGCCATTGCATCCTCATGCCTGCTGGCTGATGCACTTTCTAATTGCTGCACCAGTGATGTCAGACATAAGGCTACTAAAATGGCTAGCAAACTCATTGGGGCAAAGTACAATTACATGTCCACAAGTACACCCTGTCGGTTTGCTGCTGTTGTTCCTAAAGTTGGACACCTGAAGGATTGATATAATTAACATACAATTGACCATTACATTTTGGTGGTGATTCACTGTAAATTAACTCGGTCAGTAATTTACAGAAACAAATAATAATAGTAATAACACTTGCGTGAATCATTCGGACCTGATTATATTTAAACGACATGTTGACCACCGTGAGTGAAATCTGGTCGTTTTCAGTTACGATTAGTGAATGTTAGGCATTATTACTTACGGTAACCGGCTTTGTCTGCGTCATTGGCGTTTACACTAATGATAAGTTAAGCCGTTTGAAAAAAGGTCATGGTGTGTGTAAATAGTTTGAAAATTAAAATTTCCACTTACTATAAGTATTTTTGGTACGAAGGATGCATATGGGCATACGTGTTTCGAGTAAAAAGATCTAAAAAGCATCAGGTCCAATCAATAAATACAAGATACAAAATGGTTCTCAGTGCAATCTACCGAGTTGATGAAAAGTCATGATTTCAAAACTATCGGATGTCCGTGTGTAATTAAAACGAAGACAACACACAACGAATGCTGGTCAAACGAGATTTATTCGCGATCTTTACTCTAAATGAAACCCTTTACTCTGAATAAACGAATTTTGGTCGCAGTCTCTGTTCCACTAAGTCTTCATTTGGAAGTATTTTTTCAATACTTTAGATCACTGTAATCGGCATGACTTTATATGAACCGGCTTTGGCGTTTACACTATTGATGAGTTAAACCAGTTGGAAAGAGGTTACGGTGTGTGTAAATAGAGTCCGATTAAACGAATTTTGGTCGCAGTCTCTGGTCCACTAAGTCTTCATTTGGAAGTATTTTTCAGTTTCAATACACAATTGTAGATCAGTGATCATGGCAGCTTACCTTATTCCAACCAGCATTTAGAAATTGCCATACAGGTTAAAAAAAAACAATGTTTAAAACGGATAAAACGGCACAAAACTACTATGAGGTTTTACCGCCACGTGCACACACAATCTAACATGTTTGTCTTGTACCTTCCACGCGCCCGCGTCAAAAGGATTGACTGATTGCTAGTGTAAACAAGCATAATTAAGTTACATAATCAGGGATCAAAAGATTAGACAGTCAAAAAATCTTACAAACCTTACTTTTTATTGGTGATAGGATAGATTGTATTAAAATTTTCACTATATTTTATTTTACAGTTTGTACGTCTCTAATACTCAATATCTTGTGATTATAGAAACGCAATAGTACTACAATGATTGACAACCAAGATATACGATCTTTAATAGATTCCTGTACGCACAATGTTTCATTCGTATATTGCACATATTGTGAGTGCAATCTAGTCTGTTTCACAAACCGTTAGTGCAACTGTAACTTGCGTTTAAAACTTTATCTTCGGGGCTGTGCCGCCTTACATAAAATATCTAGCCTTTTATTCAACAAATTTTTCTCTAACCTCTGACAGGTTGGATACACTGAATTTATCCATATTTCTCTTGAATGTCAGACAAGCAAATATATATAGGGGATCGACGCATATGCATTCAGGTTTTTTTTGTAATTCGGTAGGTACTACCTGAAACATTTTTACAAAATTCAATTAAAGGGTTCCCCCAATTCTTTTACAAGACCAACATAAAATGTGGTATCATAGGCCACGGCTACTGCTTGCCCAATCTGAAGTGTCAGTTGGCCGCCATTGTAATCCTGTGAAAATATTTCACAAACAACTTTAGTTTAAAGGTTTTATATGAATACTATTTTTACGTTCAGAATAGAGATTGTTGTTACAGCTTTTAAAACTGTTTAGTAATATACTGTTATGATTATCTTTTTCTCTGTCTGATACACTTCTTCCGCCTGAGAAGTTATCGCTTTGCCAGTTCCTTGTTCGGCTGTATTTGTCTGTTTTTGAAATTTATCAGATTTATTTCATTGTCTATCTCTTTTGTTTGTTGGCCCACCATGTCCATTCTGTTGAAAGTCGAAAAAATCCTCTGTTAGTTTATGTAGTCATTGGACTGAACTCATGTGCCTTTTCCTCGAGCATTTTACCTGTACATACAATGCAATCAGATACAATACAATATGGGACTTAAGGTATCAGGATACGTTTTGGACCCCTATGTCTTTGAACTTCGACAACACGCGCGCTTTACAATATTTTACCAAGAAAGTATACATTTTCTGAAAGCTGAATAAATGTAGTTTTTGAGTATACTTTCATATTTTTAGATTTTTCACTATAGAAATTGTTAGGCGCGTATACGTGAAATTCGACCATAGTGCGTTCTAAAAGTTCGATTGCACATGGAATTTAAGTTAAGCTTGTGAAAAACACTCTAACAGACTCTCGAGATAATGAACTTCCAAACGGTGTCTCCGTTTTCCGATAACTGTTTTAGATCAACCGCAATCCTACGCCAAAGTTGAACAATCGATTTTATTGCTATGTTGTCAACAAATAGGGCCATGACGTTTGAACGGAAATAATACTATTGCTGAGCCACCTTACAAATTTTCAGCGAAATCCATCGAAACCCTAGCGACATTAAGCATTTGAAAGACACTGCACAATTGTGCTGCTCATTATCGATTACAATCATAAAAGTACTAAAGACTATATAAAATATAATGTACAAAAACTTACAATATAGGCACAAAGGCATGCATGTAATCACAACACTGTACAATTGTGCTGCTCATTATCGATTACAATCATCGTTTAGCGTTGAAAATAGTTCCGAGAAAAGACGCAATTACTGTTTTGGAAGATCAAGCCACACCATGTTTATCCAACACCTAGCGTAATTGAATCTGTCAACCACTTGTCAAGATATCTGATCAGTATTCAGCAAAGGTCGACAGGTCATATGCAAATAACAAAGAATCGCGGCAATTTTCAAGATTGTCCTCTGGCTTGTTCGAATATTGCGAGTACCGGGCATGTTTTAGTGTGTATGTATTTGTATGGTTTTCTGCTCTGTTTGGGAATGGTTTCTTCCAAGATGAAGTGAAGTCATTGGGGCAAAGTACAATTACATGTCCACAAGTACACCCTGTCGGTTTGCTGCTGTTGTTCCTAAAGTTGGACACCTGAAGGATTGATATAATTAACATACAATTGACCATTAAATTTTTGGTGGTGATTAACTGCAAATTAACTCGGTCAGTAATTTACAAAAACAAATAATAATAGTTATAATTTACTATTACTTTCTATAAAGTGGTTTGCATTCTTAATTGGGGGGGGGGGGGGGGGGGGGAGTGTAAACAAAGCACAACTTAATTATATACTTATTGTATGTGTTGTTAAGTTCACTTCGAAATCTGGAACACAACAATCACTGACATGCATGCATGATGATCTGTACTTACCACTATCTAGTTGGGAGAGTTCTTCTGCATTAAACAGTCTTCTCTGAATATGAGAAGCACTTTTGGTTCCTCCACCAAAACGGCTAGGTTTGCCATTGCATCCTCATGCCTGCTGGCTGATGCACTTTCTAATTGCTGCACCAGTGATGTCAGACATAAGGCTACTAAAATGGCTAGCAAACTCATTGGGGCAAAGTACAATTACATGTCCACAAGTACACCCTGTCGGTTTGCTGCTGTTGTTCCTAAAGTTGGACACCTGAAGGATTGATATAATTAACATACAATTGACCATTACATTTTGGTGGTGATTCACTGTAAATTAACTCGGTCAGTAATTTACAGAAACAAATAATAATAGTAATAACACTTGCGTGAATCATTCGGACCTGATTATATTTAAACGACATGTTGACCACCGTGAGTGAAATCTGGTCGTTTTCAGTTACGATTAGTGAATGTTAGGCATTATTACTTACGGTAACCGGCTTTGTCTGCGTCATTGGCGTTTACACTAATGATAAAGTTAAGCCGTTTGAAAAAGAGGTCATGGTGTGTGTAAATAGTTTGAAAATTAAAATTTCCACTTACTATAAGTATTTTTGGTACGAAGGATGCATATGGGAATACGTGTTTCGAGTAAAAAGATCTAAAAAGCATCAGGTCCAATCAATAAATACAAGATACAAAATGGTTCTCAGTGCAATCTACCGAGTTGATGAAAAGTCATGATTTCAAAACTATCGGATGTCCGTGTGTAATTAAAACGAAGACAACACACAACGAATGCTGGTCAAACGAGATTTATTCGCGATCTTTACTCTAAATGAAACCCTTTACTCTGAATAAACGAATTTTGGTCGCAGTCTCTGTTTCCACTAAGTCTTCATTTGGAAGTATTTTTTCAATACTTTAGATCACTGTAATCGGCATGACTTTATATGAACCGGCTTTGGCGTTTACACTATTGATGAGTTAAACCAGTTGGAAAGAGGTTACGGTGTGTGTAAATAGAGTCCGATTAAACGAATTTTGGTCGCAGTCTCTGGTCCACTAAGTCTTCATTTGGAAGTATTTTTCAGTTTCAATACACAATTGTAGATCAGTGATCATGGCAGCTTACCTTATTCCAACCAGCATTTAGAAATTGCCATACAGGTTAAAAAAAAAACAATGTTTAAAACGGATAAAACGGCACAAAACTACTATGAGGTTTTACCGCCACGTGCACACACAATCTAACATGTTTGTCTTGTACCTTCCACGCGCCCGCGTCAAAAGGATTGACTGATTGCTAGTGTAAACAAGCATAATTAAGTTACATAATCAGGGATCAAAAGATTAGACAGTCAAAAAATCTTACAAACCTTACTTTTTATTGGTGATAGGATAGATTGTATTAAAATTTTCACTATATTTTATTTTACAGTTTGTACGTCTCTAATACTCAATATCTTGTGATTATAGAAACGCAATAGTACTACAATGATTGACAACCAAGATATACGATCTTTAATAGATTCCTGTACGCACAATGTTTCATTCGTATATTGCACATATTGTGAGTGCAATCTAGTCTGTTTCACAAACCGTTAGTGCAACTGTAACTTGCGTTTAAAACTTTATCTTCGGGACTGTGCCGCCTTACATAAAATATCTAGCCTTTTATTCAACAAATTTTTCTCTAACCTCTGACAGGTTGGATACACTGAATTTATCCATATTTCTCTTGAATGTCAGACAAGCAAATATATATAGGGGATCGACGCATATGCATTCAGGTTTTTTTGTAATTCGGTAGGTACTACCTGAAACATTTTTACAAAATTCAATTAAAGGTTCCCCCAATTCTTTTACAAGACCAACATAAAATGTGGTATCATAGGCCACGGCTACTGCTTGCCCAATCTGAAGTGTCAGTTGGCCGCCATTGTAATCCTGTGAAAATATTTCACAAACAACTTTAGTTTAAAGGTTTTATATGAATACTATTTTTACGTTCAGAATAGAGATTGTTGTTACAGCTTTTAAAACTGTTTAGTAATATACTGTTATGATTATCTTTTTCTCTGTCTGATACACTTCTTCCGCCTGAGAAGTTATCGCTTTGCCAGTTCCTTGTTCGGCTGTATTTGTCTGTTTTTGAAATTTATCAGATTTATTTCATTGTCTATCTCTTTTGTTTGTTGGCCCACCATGTCCATTCTGTTGAAAGTCGAAAAAATCCTCTGTTAGTTTATGTAGTCATTGGACTGAACTCATGTGCCTTTTCCTCGAGCATTTTACCTGTACATACAATGCAATCAGATACAATACAATATGGGACTTAAGGTATCAGGATACGTTTTGGACCCCTATGTCTTTGAACTTCGACAACACGCGCGCTTTACAATATTTTACCAAGAAAGTATACATTTTCTGAAAGCTGAATAAATGTAGTTTTTGAGTATACTTTCATATTTTTAGATTTTTCACTATAGAAATTGTTAGGCGCGTATACGTGAAATTCGACCATAGTGCGTTAAAAAAGTTCGATTGCACATGGAATTTAAGTTAAGCTTGTGAAAAACACTCTAACAGACTCTCGAGATAATGAACTTCCAAACGGTGTCTCCGTTTTCCGATAACTGTTTTAGATCAACCGCAATCCTACGCCAAAGTTGAACAATCGATTTTATTGCTATGTTGTCAACAAATAGGGCCATGACGTTTGAACGAAAATAATACTATTGCTGAGCCACCTTACAAATTTTCAGCGAAATCCATCGAAACCCTAGCGACATTAAGCATTTGAAAGACACTGCACAATTGTGCTGCTCATTATCGATTACAATCATAAAAGTACTAAAGACTATAAAATATAATGTACAAAACCTTACAATATAGAAACAAAGGCATGCATGTAATCACGACACTGTACAATTGTGCTGCTCATTATCGATTACAATCATAAAAGTACTAAAGACTATATAAAATATAATGTACAAAAACTTACAATATAGGCACAAAGGCATGCATGTAATCACAACACTGTACAATTGTGCGGCTCATTATCGATTACAATCATAAAAGTACTAAAGACTATATAAAATATAATGTACAAAAACTTACAATATAGGCACAAAGGCATGCATGTAATCACAACACTGTACAATTGTGCTGCTCATTATCGATTACAATCATCGTTTAGCGTTGAAAATAGTTCCGAGAAAAGACGCAATTACTGTTTTGGAAGATCAAGCCACACCATGTTTATCCAACACCTAGCGTAATTGAATCTGTCAACCACTTGTCAAGATATCTGATCAGTATTCAGCAAAGGTCGACATGTCATATGCAAATAACAAAGAATCGCGGCAATTTTCAAGATTGTCCTCTGGCTTGTTCGAATATTGCGAGTACCGGGCATATTTTAGTGTGTATGTATTTGTATGGTTTTCTGCTCTGTTTGGGAATGGTTTCTTCCAAGATGAAGTGAAGTCATTGGGGCAAAGTACAATTACATGTCCACAAGTACACCCTGTCGGTTTGCTGCTGTTGTTCCTAAAGTTGGACACCTGAAGGATTGATATAATTAACATACAATTGACCATTAAATTTTGGTGGTGATTAACTGCAAATTAACTCGGTCAGTAATTTACAAAAACAAATAATAATAGTTATAATTTACTATTACTTTCTATAAAGTGGTTTGCATTCTTATTTGGGGGGGGGGGGGGGGGGGGGGGAGTGTAAACAAAGCACAACTTAATTATATACTTATTGTATGTGTTGTTAAGTTCACTTCGAAATCTGGAACACAACAATCACTGACATGCATGCATGATGATCTGTACTTACCACTATCTAGTTGGGAGAGTTCTTCTGCATTAAACAGTCTTCTCTGAATATGAGAAGCACTTTTGGTTCCTCCACCAAAACGGCTAGGTTTGCCATTGCATCCTCATGCCTGCTGGCTGATGCACTTTCTAATTGCTGCACCAGTGATGTCAGACATAAGGCTACTAAAATGGCTAGCAAACTCATTGGGGCAAAGTACAATTACATGTCCACAAGTACACCCTGTCGGTTTGCTGCTGTTGTTCCTAAAGTTGGACACCTGAAGGATTGATATAATTAACATACAATTGACCATTACATTTTGGTGGTGATTCACTGTAAATTAACTCGGTCAGTAATTTACAGAAACAAATAATAATAGTAATAACACTTGCGTGAATCATTCGGACCTGATTATATTTAAACGACATGTTGACCACCGTGAGTGAAATCTGGTCGTTTTCAGTTACGATTAGTGAATGTTAGGCATTATTACTTACGGTAACCGGCTTTGTCTGCGTCATTGGCGTTTACACTAATGATAAGTTAAGCCGTTTGAAAAAGGTCATGGTGTGTGTAAATAGTTTGAAAATTAAAATTTCCACTTACTATAAGTATTTTTGGTACGAAGGATGCATATGGGCATACGTGTTTCGAGTAAAAAGATCTAAAAAGCATCAGGTCCAATCAATAAATACAAGATACAAAATGGTTCTCAGTGCAATCTACCGAGTTGATGAAAAGTCATGATTTCAAAACTATCGGATGTCCGTGTGTAATTAAAACGAAGACAACACACAACGAATGCTGGTCAAACGAGATTTATTCGCGATCTTTACTCTAAATGAAACCCTTTACTCTGAATAAACGAATTTTGGTCGCAGTCTCTGTTCCACTAAGTCTTCATTTGGAAGTATTTTTTCAATACTTTAGATCACTGTAATCGGCATGACTTTATATGAACCGGCTTTGGCGTTTACACTATTGATGAGTTAAACCAGTTGGAAAGAGGTTACGGTGTGTGTAAATAGAGTCCGATTAAACGAATTTTGGTCGCAGTCTCTGGTCCACTAAGTCTTCATTTGGAAGTATTTTTCAGTTTCAATACACAATTGTAGATCAGTGATCATGGCAGCTTACCTTATTCCAACCAGCATTTAGAAATTGCCATACAGGTTAAAAAAAAAACAATGTTTAAAACGGATAAAACGGCACAAAACTACTATGAGGTTTTACCGCCACGTGCACACACAATCTAACATGTTTGTCTTGTACCTTCCACGCGCCCGCGTCAAAAGGATTGACTGATTGCTAGTGTAAACAAGCATAATTAAGTTACATAATCAGGGATCAAAAGATTAGACAGTCAAAAAATCTTACAAACCTTACTTTTTATTGGTGATAGGATAGATTGTATTAAAATTTTCACTATATTTTATTTTACAGTTTGTACGTCTCTAATACTCAATATCTTGTGATTATAGAAACGCAATAGTACTACAATGATTGACAACCAAGATATACGATCTTTAATAGATTCCTGTACGCACAATGTTTCATTCGTATATTGCACATATTGTGAGTGCAATCTAGTCTGTTTCACAAACCGTTAGTGCAACTGTAACTTGCGTTTAAAACTTTATCTTCGGGGCTGTGCCGCCTTACATAAAATATCTAGCCTTTTATTCAACAAATTTTTCTCTAACCTCTGACAGGTTGGATACACTGAATTTATCCATATTTCTCTTGAATGTCAGACAAGCAAATATATATAGGGGATCGACGCATATGCATTCAGTTTTTTTGTAATTCGGTAGGTACTACCTGAAACATTTTTACAAAATTCAATTAAAGGTTCCCCCAATTCTTTTACAAGACCAACATAAAATGTGGTATCATAGGCCACGGCTACTGCTTGCCCAATCTGAAGTGTCAGTTGGCCGCCATTGTAATCCTGTGAAAATATTTCACAAACAACTTTAGTTTAAAGGTTTTATATGAATACTATTTTTACGTTCAGAATAGAGATTGTTGTTACAGCTTTTAAAACTGTTTAGTAATATACTGTTATGATTATCTTTTTCTCTGTC
The DNA here is from genome assembly GCA_033675265.1 of Actinostola sp. cb2023. Taxonomy (NCBI): domain Eukaryota; kingdom Metazoa; phylum Cnidaria; class Anthozoa; order Actiniaria; family Actinostolidae; genus Actinostola; species Actinostola sp. cb2023. The sequence goes on from JAUJYZ010000171.1 coordinate 175,577, forward strand.
TGATACACTTCTTCCGCCTGAGAAGTTATCGCTTTGCCAGTTCCTTGTTCGGCTGTATTTGTCTGTTTTTGAAATTTATCAGATTTATTTCATTGTCTATCTCTTTTGTTTGTTGGCCCACCATGTCCATTCTGTTGAAAGTCGAAAAAATCCTCTGTTAGTTTATGTAGTCATTGGACTGAACTCATGTGCCTTTTCCTCGAGCATTTTACCTGTACATACAATGCAATCAGATACAATACAATATGGGACTTAAGGTATCAGGATACGTTTTGGACCCCTATGTCTTTGAACTTCGACAACACGCGCGCTTTACAATATTTTACCAAGAAAGTATACATTTTCTGAAAGCTGAATAAATGTAGTTTTTGAGTATACTTTCATATTTTTAGATTTTTCACTATAGAAATTGTTAGGCGCGTATACGTGAAATTCGACCATAGTGCGTTCTAAAAGTTCGATTGCACATGGAATTTAAGTTAAGCTTGTGAAAAACACTCTAACAGACTCTCGAGATAATGAACTTCCAAACGGTGTCTCCGTTTTCCGATAACTGTTTTAGATCAACCGCAATCCTACGCCAAAGTTGAACAATCGATTTTATTGCTATGTTGTCAACAAATAGGGCAATGACGTTTGAACGAAAATAATACTATTGCTGAGCCACCTTACAAATTTTCAGCGAAATCCATCGAAACCCTAGCGACATTAAGCATTTGAAAGACACTGCACAATTGTGCTGCTCATTATCGATTACAATCATAAAAGTACTAAAGACTATAAAATATAATGTACAAAACCTTACAATATAGAAACAAAGGCATGCATGTAATCACGACACTGTACAATTGTGCTGCTCATTATCGATTACAATCATAAAAGTACTAAAGACTATATAAAATATAATGTACAAAAACTTACAATATAGGCACAAAGGCATGCATGTAATCACAACACTGTACAATTGTGCGGCTCATTATCGATTACAATCATAAAAGTACTAAAGACTATATAAAATATAATGTACAAAAACTTACAATATAGGCACAAAGGCATGCATGTAATCACAACACTGTACAATTGTGCTGCTCATTATCGATTACAATCATCGTTTAGCGTTGAAAATAGTTCCGAGAAAAGACGCAATTACTGTTTTGGAAGATCAAGCCACACCATGTTTATCCAACACCTAGCGTAATTGAATCTGTCAACCACTTGTCAAGATATCTGATCAGTATTCAGCAAAGGTCGACATGTCATATGCAAATAACAAAGAATCGCGGCAATTTTCAAGATTGTCCTCTGGCTTGTTCGAATATTGCGAGTACCGGGCATATTTTAGTGTGTATGTATTTGTATGGTTTTCTGCTCTGTTTGGGAATGGTTTCTTCCAAGATGAAGTGAAGTCATTGGGGCAAAGTACAATTACATGTCCACAAGTACACCCTGTCGGTTTGCTGCTGTTGTTCCTAAAGTTGGACACCTGAAGGATTGATATAATTAACATACAATTGACCATTAAATTTTGGTGGTGATTAACTGCAAATTAACTCGGTCAGTAATTTACAAAAACAAATAATAATAGTTATAATTTACTATTACTTTCTATAAAGTGGTTTGCATTCTTAATTCTGGGGGGGGGGGGGGGGGGGGGGAGTGTAAACAAAGCACAACTTAATTATATACTTATTGTATGTGTTGTTAAGTTCACTTCGAAATCTGGAACACAACAATCACTGACATGCATGCATGATGATCTGTACTTACCACTATCTAGTTGGGAGAGTTCTTCTGCATTAAACAGTCTTCTCTGAATATGAGAAGCACTTTTGGTTCCTCCACCAAAACGGCTAGGTTTGCCATTGCATCCTCATGCCTGCTGGCTGATGCACTTTCTAATTGCTGCACCAGTGATGTCAGACATAAGGCTACTAAAATGGCTAGCAAACTCATTGGGGCAAAGTACAATTACATGTCCACAAGTACACCCTGTCGGTTTGCTGCTGTTGTTCCTAAAGTTGGACACCTGAAGGATTGATATAATTAACATACAATTGACCATTACATTTTGGTGGTGATTCACTGTAAATTAACTCGGTCAGTAATTTACAGAAACAAATAATAATAGTAATAACACTTGCGTGAATCATTCGGACCTGATTATATTTAAACGACATGTTGACCACCGTGAGTGAAATCTGGTCGTTTTCAGTTACGATTAGTGAATGTTAGGCATTATTACTTACGGTAACCGGCTTTGTCTGCGTCATTGGCGTTTACACTAATGATAAGTTAAGCCGTTTGAAAAAAGGTCATGGTGTGTGTAAATAGTTTGAAAATTAAAATTTCCACTTACTATAAGTATTTTTGGTACGAAGGATGCATATGGGCATACGTGTTTCGAGTAAAAAGATCTAAAAAGCATCAGGTCCAATCAATAAATACAAGATACAAAATGGTTCTCAGTGCAATCTACCGAGTTGATGAAAAGTCATGATTTCAAAACTATCGGATGTCCGTGTGTAATTAAAACGAAGACAACACACAACGAATGCTGGTCAAACGAGATTTATTCGCGATCTTTACTCTAAATGAAACCCTTTACTCTGAATAAACGAATTTTGGTCGCAGTCTCTGTTCCACTAAGTCTTCATTTGGAAGTATTTTTTCAATACTTTAGATCACTGTAATCGGCATGACTTTATATGAACCGGCTTTGGCGTTTACACTATTGATGAGTTAAACCAGTTGGAAAGAGGTTACGGTGTGTGTAAATAGAGTCCGATTAAACGAATTTTGGTCGCAGTCTCTGGTCCACTAAGTCTTCATTTGGAAGTATTTTTCAGTTTCAATACACAATTGTAGATCAGTGATCATGGCAGCTTACCTTATTCCAACCAGCATTTAGAAATTGCCATACAGGTTTAAAAAAAAAAAAAACAATGTTTAAAACGGATAAAACGGCACAAAACTACTATGAGGTTTTACCGCCACGTGCACACACAATCTAACATGTTTGTCTTGTACCTTCCACGCGCCCGCGTCAAAAGGATTGACTGATTGCTAGTGTAAACAAGCATAATTAAGTTACATAATCAGGGATCAAAAGATTAGACAGTCAAAAAATCTTACAAACCTTACTTTTTATTGGTGATAGGATAGATTGTATTAAAATTTTCACTATATTTTATTTTACAGTTTGTACGTCTCTAATACTCAATATCTTGTGATTATAGAAACGCAATAGTACTACAATGATTGACAACCAAGATATACGATCTTTAATAGATTCCTGTACGCACAATGTTTCATTCGTATATTGCACATATTGTGAGTGCAATCTAGTCTGTTTCACAAACCGTTAGTGCAACTGTAACTTGCGTTTAAAACTTTATCTTCGGGGCTGTGCCGCCTTACATAAAATATCTAGCCTTTTATTCAACAAATTTTTCTCTAACCTCTGACAGGTTGGATACACTGAATTTATCCATATTTCTCTTGAATGTCAGACAAGCAAATATATATAGGGGATCGACGCATATGTATTCAGGTTTTTTTGTAATTCGGTAGGTACTACCTGAAACATTTTTACAAAATTCAATTAAAGGTTCCCCCAATTCTTTTACAAGACCAACATAAAATGTGGTATCATAGGCCACGGCTACTGCTTGCCCAATCTGAAGTGTCAGTTGGCCGCCATTGTAATCCTGTGAAAATATTTCACAAACAACTTTAGTTTAAAGGTTTTATATGAATACTATTTTTACGTTCAGAATAGAGATTGTTGTTACAGCTTTTAAAACTGTTTAGTAATATACTGTTATGATTATCTTTTTCTCTGTCTGATACACTTCTTCCGCCTGAGAAGTTATCGCTTTGCCAGTTCCTTGTTCGGCTGTATTTGTCTGTTTTTGAAATTTATCAGATTTATTTCATTGTCTATCTCTTTTGTTTGTTGGCCCACCATGTCCATTCTGTTGAAAGTCGAAAAAATCCTGTGTTAGTTTATGTAGTCATTGGACTGAACTCATGTGCCTTTTCCTCGAGCATTTTACCTGTACATACAATGCAATCAGATACAATACAATATGGGACTTAAGGTATCAGGATACGTTTTGGACCCCTATGTCTTTGAACTTCGACAACACGCGCGCTTTACAATATTTTACCAAGAAAGTATACATTTTCTGAAAGCTGAATAAATGTAGTTTTTGAGTATACTTTCATATTTTTAGATTTTTCACTATAGAAATTGTTAGGCGCGTATACGTGAAATTCGACCATAGTGCGTTCTAAAAGTTCGATTGCACATGGAATTTAAGTTAAGCTTGTGAAAAACACTCTAACAGACTCTCGAGATAATGAACTTCCAAACGGTGTCTCCGTTTTCCGATAACTGTTTTAGATCAACCGCAATCCTACGCCAAAGTTGAACAATCGATTTTATTGCTATGTTGTCAACAAATAGGGCCATGACGTTTGAACGGAAATAATACTATTGCTGAGCCACCTTACAAATTTTCAGCGAAATCCATCGAAACCCTAGCGACATTAAGCATTTGAAAGACACTGCACAATTGTGCTGCTCATTATCGATTACAATCATAAAAGTACTAAAGACTATAAAATATAATGTACAAAACCTTACAATATAGAAACAAAGGCATGCATGTAATCACGACACTGTACAATTGTGCTGCTCATTATCGATTACAATCATAAAAGTACTAAAGACTATATAAAATATAATGTACAAAAACTTACAATATAGCACAAAGGCATGCATGTAATCACAACACTGTACAATTGTGCGGCTCATTATCGATTACAATCATAAAAGTACTAAAGACTATATAAAATATAATGTACAAAAACTTACAATATAGGCACAAAGGCATGCATGTAATCACAACACTACAATTGTGCTGCTCATTATCGATTACAATCATCGTTTAGCGTTGAAAATAGTTCCGAGAAAAGACGCAATTACTGTTTTGGAAGATCAAGCCACACCATGTTTATCCAACACCTAGCGTAATTGAATCTGTCAACCACTTGTCAAGATATCTGATCAGTATTCAGCAAAGGTCGACAGGTCATATGCAAATAACAAAGAATCGCGGCAATTTTCAAGATTGTCCTCTGGCTTGTTCGAATATTGCGAGTACCGGGCATGTTTTAGTGTGTATGTATTTGTATGGTTTTCTGCTCTGTTTGGGAATGGTTTCTTCCAAGATGAAGTGAAGTCATTGGGGCAAAGTACAATTACATGTCCACAAGTACACCCTGTCGGTTTGCTGCTGTTGTTCCTAAAGTTGGACACCTGAAGGATTGATATAATTAACATACAATTGACCATTAAATTTTGGTGGTGATTAACTGCAAATTAACTCGGTCAGTAATTTACAAAAACAAATAATAATAGTTATAATTTACTATTACTTTCTATAAAGTGGTTTGCATTCTTAATTCTGGGGGGGGGGGGGAGTGTAAACAAAGCACAACTTAATTATATACTTATTGTATGTGTTGTTAAGTTCACTTCGAAATCTGGAACACAACAATCACTGACATGCATGCATGATGATCTGTACTTACCACTATCTAGTTGGGAGAGTTCTTCTGCATTAAACAGTCTTCTCTGAATATGAGAAGCACTTTTGGTTCCTCCACCAAAACGGCTAGGTTTGCCATTGCATCCTCATGCCTGCTGGCTGATGCACTTTCTAATTGCTGCACCAGTGATGTCAGACATAAGGCTACTAAAATGGCTAGCAAACTCATTGGGGCAAAGTACAATTACATGTCCACAAGTACAGCCTGTCGGTTTGCTGCTGTTGTTCCTAAAGTTGGACACCTGAAGGATTGATATAATTAACATACAATTGACCATTACATTTTGGTGGTGATTCACTGTAAATTAACTCGGTCAGTAATTTACAGAAACAAATAATAATAGTAATAACACTTGCGTGAATCATTCGGACCTGATTATATTTAAACGACATGTTGACCACCGTGAGTGTAATCTGGTCGTTTTCAGTTACGATTAGTGAATGTTAGGCATTATTACTTACGGTAACCGGCTTTGTCTGCGTCATTGGCGTTTACACTAATGATAAGTTAAGCCGTTTGAAAAGAGGTCATGGTGTGTGTAAATAGTTTGAAAATTAAAATTTCCACTTACTATAAGTATTTTTGGTACGAAGGATGCATATGGGAATACGTGTTTCGAGTAAAAAGATCTAAAAAGCATCAGGTCCGGTCAATAAATACAAGATACAAAATGGTTCTCAGTGCAATCTACCGAGTTGATGAAAAGTCATGATTTCAAAACTATCGGATGTCCGTGTGTAATTAAAACGAAGACAACACACAACGAATGCTGGTCAAACGAGATTTATTCGCGATCTTTACTCTAAATGAAACCCTTTACTCTGAATAAACGAATTTTGGTCGCAGTCTCTGTTTCACTAAGTCTTCATTTGGAAGTATTTTTTCAATACTTTAGATCACTGTAATCGGCATGACTTTATATGAACCGGCTTTGGCGTTTACACTATTGATGAGTTAAACCGGTTGGAAAGAGGTTACAGTGTGTGTAAATAGAGTCCGATTAAACGAATTTTGGTCGCAGTCTCTGGTCCACTAAGTCTTCATTTGGAAGTATTTTTCAGTTTCAATACACAATTGTAGATCAGTGATCATGGCAGCTTACCTTATTCCAACCAGCATTTAGAAATTGCCATACAGGTTAAAAAAAAACAATGTTTAAAACGGATAAAACGGCACAAAACTACTATGAGGTTTTACCGCCACGTGCACACCTTCCACGCGCCCGCGTCAAAAGGATTGACTGATTGCTAGTGTAAACAAGCATAATTAAGTTACATAATCAGAGATCAAAAGATTAGACAGTCAAAAAATCTTACAAACCTTACTTTTTATTGGTGATAGGATAGATTGTATTAAAATGTTCACTATATTTTATTTTACAGTTTTTACGTCTCTAATACTCAATATCTTGTGATTATAGAAACGCAATAGTACTACAATGATTGACAACCAAGATATACGATCTTTAATAGATTCCTGCACGCACAATGTTTCATTCGTATATTGCACATATTGTGAGTGCAATCTAGTCTGTTTCTCAAACCGTTAGTGCAACTGTAACTTGCGTTTAAAACTTTATCTTTGGGACTGTGCCGCCTTACATAAAATATCTACAATCGTTTGCAAAATTATTGACACCCCTCTCAAAAAATGGTGCTGAAAATGTTTCAACGTTTATTTGAGTGACTCAAAAGTATCAATCATCCTTCTCCCCTCCCCCTCAAATCAATGTTGATGTGCTCTTGAAAATGATGTATCACGTTGGCATTTTGGTCAACATTGAGAGGGGGAATGGGGGGTTTAGAATAGCCTGAGAAAACAGCCGTCCTTTTGCTCACTCCCGTGGTCACTCCGCAAAAGAGACGTCTGAGCAACAGAGCCAGAAATTCCATACTGATGACGTAGCACACTGAATAAATTAAATGTACCACGCGTGGATTTTTCAAGATGGCGGACTCAAAGCGTAAACTTGATACACATTCCTTAGAAGAAGTCGTTTTTAGTGTTGTTGTAATCGCTTTAAAATCACTAATTTAAAATCAGATCAGTTCCATGCACTATATAATTTTCTCTGTGGACGTGATGTCTTTGTCAACAAGCCTACTGGTTCAGGAAAGTCCGTCATTTTTCAAATGGCTCCGTTTGTTGAGATGGAGTTATCCAGCCTTCTTACTGACATTACATGGAGAAAAAAGGCCATACTCATCGTTATCTGCCCCTTGGTGTCGTTAATGAAGGATCAAGTAAAGCAGCTGGAAAGTTGTAGCATAAGCGCTGCATATGTTGCTGCCGATCAGACCGAGTCTGTCCTAAGAAAAATCGAAGAAGGACACTATAACTTAGTATACATGTCACCCGAGTCAACCCTCGACAACGATCGATGGAGATCAATGATAACCAATGCGATATATTCAAAGTATTTAATGGGAATAGCTGTTGATGAAGTGCACTGTGTTACCCACTGGGGACTATCAAATGGGAACCGCCAAAGAACAGCATTTAGAAAATGGTATGGCCATCTGAACGAGTTGCGATCCTTACTAAATGGTCTGCCAATGATGGCCTTAACAGCTACAGCAACTGATTCTACAAAAAAGAGGATTTTCAGTCTTCTTGAATTCAAGAATCCATTTGAAGTTGTGGACAGCCCCGACAGAACCAATATTTGCTATGTCGTTCAAGAAATGGACAAGGACACACAAATGTTTGATCACTTCAAATGTGTCGTGAATGAGGTCACACTTAAAGGAAAAGAAACAATGAGAACCATTATTTATTGTCAAACTATACTACAATGTTCTACATTATATAATTTTATAACCCAGGAATTGGGTGAACATCTTTACAAGGACAGGATCTTTAACCCCAAAAGAAGAATAGTAGAAATGATGCACTCCCAAACACCAAACAGTGTGAAAGATCACATACTGGAACAGTTTAGTAAAACAGATGGTCACCTTCGTGTTCTTATAGCAACAATCGCTTATGGAATGGGAGTGAATTGCAAGGGTGTAAGGAGGGTCATACACTTGGGGCCATCAAAAACAATTGAAGCATACATTCAAGAAAGTGGTAGGTGTGGTCGTCAGGGGGAAAATAGTTATGCTATTCTTCTATTCACTGGTGCATTGCTCAGAGAAATTGATGATAGTATGAGAGATTACATTCGCTCCCAGGGCGTTTGTAGACGGGAAACCCTTCTCAAGCATTTTTCTGGAAGGGGCGATTCTAATTATAAGCCTAGAGGTCATCAATGCTGTGATTGGTGTGCTGAGAATTGCAAGTGCCAAGTCGATCACTGCGACATGGATTTGAATCTGCCTACTACTGAAAGCAAAGAAGAAATTTTGCAGTCACGTAATGTAAGTGAGGAACAAAAGAAACTATTGACTAGAAAACTAATGAGGCTACACAAAGAAATTGTGGCAGAGGTAAGCAATATCTCAAAACATGTGACCTACCCAACAACTCTGATGCAATTTGGAGACATTCAAATAGAACAAGTGATACAACATTGTGATAAACTATTTAGCACTCAAGATATTCTGCATTTTGTTGAAATTTGGCATAAAAAAACATGCACAAATGGTATTGAATTTGTTAAAGGAGGTATTTGGAGACATTGAATGTGATAGTGATGATGATGATAGCACTGAAACTGACTCCGATGATGAAAGTATTACTAACAGTTTCATAATGAATGCTATTGCAAATGACAAGTCATTTCTCAGTTTAATGGATCATTCAGAGTGGGAGTTAGATTCCATGTCAATGGGGGAACTCGATTCACAATTAATTGAAGCTGAAGATGAGCCAATGATCCCTAATATTATACATGAAATCATACCATCATGTATGTACACTGTTGAAGATTGACATGAATAATAATCAGTAATTGTAGAATAACAAACTTTCTATGTGCAAACTTTTTATTTACAAACTTTTTATATACAAGTCAAAATTTGCATTCATCATGAATAACTGACTGAAAACATTAATGGTTCCACTTCTTTCACATAGTCAGTTGGTAGAACTGATTAATGAGACATGAGTTTTATAACTAAAAGTGATAGAACATGCACTCATGTTTTATTAATCAGTTCTATAACTAAAACCTGACAGGTCTGTATGGGGGGTATAAAGGTCCATGCACCTGACCAAATGGTCAGCTCCCATTGGCCTAATAGCTCATGAATTATTAATGAGTTTTAGAAGGATGGGGGGAAAAAATTTCCTCCTTTGAACATCAACAGGTAATATTTTAAATAAAAAACGATATACATTTAGAGCCCAAACAATATACTGTATTAAACCATGAAATAGTGGTAAGTCTAAATATAATTAATTTGAAAACAAACAGTTTTACTTTCTGTTGTTTGATCAGAATACGACATAATGCTGTCTAAAAGCTATATCTAACGAGCTTTTCTGCCCAAAATGATCCCTTTCTTATGATTATTAAACCATGTACAAAGTCCAGAAAGATTATTCTTATGTAGTGGGTGTTTAGGGACATCAACAAAATGCCTGTAATTTCTTCCAAGATGCTCAAATAAAGCTTCACTTTCAATTAAGTCTTTCACCAGCTTTTCCATGTCCTGCTTGTTGCTCTTAATAAAATGTGTTCCCGACCTTTTCATAACATCGCACTCCCTTGAAATTCCTTCAACTTTGCCACGAGCAAATTTTAAGATACGACAGCAACGTGAAACAGATATCTCAGTTAAGTTTGGGCCCATTTTCTTAATGGCCTGCTTGAGATAATTATTGTCATGTTCGAGGTCAAGATCAAGGGACACATTATTACCTGCACCCCCTTTGTTGTTTGTAGACCTATTCCATCTCTGTCGGTATGCTTGTCGTGGGGACAGAAGACAGTATTGTTGAAGTAGTAAGTACTGTGCCTCAACAGCATACTTGGCTTTCTTCTCAGCATAGAAATGAAGAAGGAGAAACTTCCAACATCTAACTATTCTATCGCCATCACCCTCTGCTATTGCATCTATAAAGTTCATGTACAACAACCCATGATCAAGTAGATTGCATTGATAGTTGAACATGTCATCATGGTCAGGTTTATGTTCTTCTGTTTTTGAGACTGGTGGCGGTGGGCTGGTGTCTTTCAGAATGTTTTCTTCTGGCATTAGACCATGACATTTCTGTTCATGCTTGGTCTTATACTTGCCATAGTGCCTACCAGTGTCAAAGAAAATTCAAAAGTGAATTCAAATTTTTTTGGTTTGATGGAGTAATGCCACTACAGCCTTGCAATATATTTGTTGCATTAGTACCATTTAGTAGAGTTATTAACAAACACTAAAAGCACGTAACATAAATCATTAGTACTATTTAGTACTAAATAGTGATATTTATTTTGTTTTCTATTGTTTAATTACTGTTATTTAGTACCAATAAATGGAAAACATTGCACACTTTTAGTCAATAAACCTGTGAAAATGTACTACTCTCAGCTTGCAGACACTTAAATATTACAAACACCCTACAGTTAATTATGGACAAGTCACCAGTCTTATTGCTAAAGGTACAGGTAAAAACTTTACTGAAAATGTCTCTCATCATTTCTTACTTTAATTGATATACCAAATTATGGTCACAAGCTTGTCCACTACAATCAGCATTTAATATTACAACAGGATTTATTGTTACTGTTTCTTGGGTGTAGTGTTGCTCATTGATCATCCGAAATGGTTTTGACATTGCACAGTTTATTGTAAATAAATCCAAAATAATTGACTGTTTACTCACCTAAAGCTCTTGTCACACCCAGGTGCTCGGCAGGGAAAGCGACCATTGGGGAGGCGCAGAAGGTTGTCAAGGGCTTGCTGTTCTTTTACATTCAGCACATCATTCAGTATGTCATGTGTAGCTCTACTATTTATAATGTACTTATCAACAATAGAAGCAGCAAGTCTACTGAGATAAACACCTTCACTGACTTGATGGCTAGATAATAATGTGGATCTCTGGAACATGTTCTTAGTAGGATACCCATGAACAGTTTCCATGCCAAGTTCAACAATGGCAGCAGCAACAATACGAGCCTTCACAGCCAATAGCAACATCTGTTTATTTGGCGCATATGCTTTCGTTACATCTGCCACAACATTACGCCTGTTTATAAGATTTCTGTCTGAAAACAGGGTGCACTTATCATTGGCAGCATTTGTAGCATACAGACGACGAAATATAACCTTAATAATGAAAGACCATGGTAAATTTAGAAAATAATCAAGGATTGTGAATACATGTATATGCACTAGTGATACTAACACCAAGGAAGTTCATTTCTGCATGCCAATCAGCTATTTCAGCGTGCATCCCCTCTAGCCTTTCATATTGTGTAAAACCATTAGCCATGGACAGCATGCAGTTAACAGATCGTTCAATGGTTAGTTGATCACCCACTATACCTAATTCGTGATAATATGTTCTTTCGCCATTTTCTGGGGTCCACCTTGGTACATAATCATGCAGCTGATGCAGAACTTCGTTAATACCCTCAGTGGTGTTCTCGTTACTGAAGATAATCCCAAGACATTCCTGTGTTGATAATCACAGATAATAATTAATTTTCTCCAGTAATTGAACATGTATTGTATATGCATGTAAATGTAATTTGCACTTGGAAATGCATCTCACCTCAAAAGTTGTGTCATATTTTTTAAACAAGTACATGTATGTATCATAAACATTGATTAATATTTAAAGTGCCTATGAAACGAAAAAACAGACCCCGTTTTTATTTGCTACTATGAAAGTTTACTATTTGCTTGTTTATATGGCGTTAATAAAAAGTGAATTGAGTTACGGGAACATTTTTTATTTCACGCACGAAGTTGGGCATTTTGGGTTTCAAAGTGCGACAATTCCCGCTCGGTCAAACTATAGAAATGTGACGTCAAGAATTGTGCAAACAAAGACATGCACAACTTATGACGTCACCGAGCCATTGTCAAGAGCCCAGTCTCTTGTCGCACATATTGGTTGAAAATGATAATTTTCGAACCGCGAAAAGAAAATGTTCGCACACTCAAAGTCGATGTTTAAATACAGCAAATGTTCAGAGAGACCAAACAACAATAATGTACAATAAAACAAGGATCGACATTTTCGTTTCATAGGCACTTTAAACAATTTTTTTTAAACTCACTTTCTCAGACTTTTTGGACATTTCTCTAGAATGGCGATGTGGTATGTGTCTAACAACTGCATCTTTGCAAAACCCAAGGTAGGGTAACTCCTCAGTAAGCACTCTTTCAACCAAAACGATGTAATTCTCTCTTTGCATCATGTGGTCTGGCATGTTTGGCAAGAGCTTGGCATTGTTCACTTCCAAAATATCACAAATTGGAGCAGCATCAGACAAATCATTCCCAGAAACTCTATTTGTTACGGAGTTGTGATTTACCCAATGAATGTCTATATTCTGATTGTCCTCTGTCATTTCACGTACTCTTTGATAGATATCAAAGTTGTCAAATGGTACTTTGAACCCAGAAGACAAATCATCAAAATAGTTGGCATTACAAACATCATGTTGTATGGTTGCTGGATCAGTGATGCTTGATGATTGTTCTGACATAGAGGTAGGATTACTTGATGGTGGACTGGGCAGTAGATGGGTATTAACAGTTAACTGTATTGCTGGATCAGTGATGCTTGATGATTGTTCTGACATAGAGGTACATGTAGGATTACTTGATGGACTGGGCAGTAGATGGGTATTAATTACAGTTGATTGTACTGCAGAGATCACCTCACTTATTTCATTTTGCTCTAGTTGTAACATACAGTTTGACTTGATAATAGCTTCATCCTTCTTTTTTGTCTTTGTTAGTTGTTCATTGAAGACAGTCCCATACTCCACACATTTCTTGTTGTAGTATGTAGAGGTAATACCAATTCTTAATGATGACATAATGTTACACATTGCCTGTATATAAAAAATTATATTTCTCATTTTATTATATTATTATTAAGATCATGATCATTATTTATATTATTATATTTATAAATATAAGTTATTTAGTTTTTAAAATCTGAGACAACATCCATCCTTTTGCTCACTGCCCTCAGTGAGTCAAACCAACTGAGGGGAGTGAGCGAAAGAATTGGCTGTTTTCTCAGGCTATAGTTTTTACATTAACATGACACTTCTATAATGTTTTATTAGCCAATATTACTGACAATGATAAAAGGCTAAAATTTGGCTTGGACAAAAAAATTGCTAACCGTACCACTCCCCCTTCTAAAAATGAATGTCTAGTACTTATGTAGAGTATAACTACATGTAGTCAGCACACCAACCTGAAATCCTGTGTGTCTCATAACCAAGGTAAGAAGAAGTTGAAAGCCATTCATGTATTTTGAGCGTTCTTTTAATAAAATCGCTGCAGTTGCTGCAACACTTGGGAGCCACTGAAGATCACTCTTCATTGAACGAGGTGGTGTGGCTACTGTCATCAGAAAAGAAAAGAGCAAAGGAGTGCGTCCCCTTAATTCAGTGCACACCTTTTCCATGGACAATTCTGCCATGCTTTCAACATCCAATTTCCTAAGAATTGATGGATTCTTTACAGACACCAAGAACAGCACTCCTTTGAAATTTCTTTAAGAACAAACTTGATAAGCTCCCCTTTCAATTCTTTCACTTTGAAAGCAGCTGAAGCAATATCTTTCCAGGTTCCTCTTACAAGAGCCCTTCCAAGTGAATGTAGCTGTTCTTGTAGGGTGCGTTGTTTTGTTTGAGAGGGCCATGTTACTACGACCTGTTGCAAAAAAATATCAATAAATTATTACTATATAATTTATTATACAGAGATAAATAAAATAGTACTAAAATTGTGACTACACTTGTATTAGTAGTCGTTTTGTCTGTTTCATTGGTCTCTTTGCATTAGGAGTGTGATATTTGTGAACTTGTGATATTTTTACCAGAGTTAAATTTAGGTCAGATATGCAATACTCCTTCACATATTTTAGTCAATAAAAATATTGGAATACAACATATCCACAGATTTTGCTAATAACTGCATGTGTTCAATGTCATGTTATTCTATAAAATAGAAACCTTTAAAAATGTCTGATACATGCACAGCATCACCCATGCAGCATACAGTGCATGCTGGAGCATAACCTGATAGAGTATCCTTTTATCCATGCACAATAGTTAATATATAAATTAATATATATTTTAAAATATATAATATTATGAATACTGTTTTTTTTTTAAATATATATTATAAATATTATGAATACTGTTTTATAGGACAATAAACGTAAAAATATTTTTTTTTTTGCACAAGCTCAAGATGAAGAAAATATTATTGCACAAAACAAGGAAAAAAATCTAATTACACCGCGTACAAAGAAGGAACAAAGACGTGGAAAAAATCGAGCTCAGAAAAATTAACCAACCCCCTCCCCTCCCTCCCCCAAATATAATGGAATTTATACCTAGAATCCAATGTTTATTTATCAACGTTAACCCTGAAAATGAACTTACCTTTACTCGACATCGATTTTGTTCTACTTCAGATGTGCTGTTAGAAGAAGTATAAGTGGTAGGATTGCTTGTATGCGAAGCGGATGTTGTCTCGGAGCTGAACGATGTTTTAATAGGCGATAAACATGGAATTGTCCGTTTTTGCGGTGTACTAGTTGAGACAAATGATGAAACTCTTGGATTTTCGAGGAATCTCAGTTCCAACTCGGCTTTCTTTAGGTTAATTATAAGTGCTTCTCTTTTCTTCAAGTTTCGAAGACATGCCTTGCACAGGTGAATTGTCGAAGTGTCAGGCGGCCAGTTGATTTCAAACGGCAATTCATTGATCAAACGAAGGCATTCTGCTCCACAACTAGTATTATTACCAACGTTGTATCGTGAAGAGGCTTTTTCTATCACTTGTAAACACAATACGCAAGAAATATTCATGAAATTTGAAATTTTCATGACAGTCTACGAGACACCGATAAAAAGTACACGAGACTTCGTGGGCAATATTTTTTTAACCAATCAGAATCACTACCCGGATCTGGGTAGTGCTACGTCATCAGTATGGAATTTCTGGCTCTGTTGCTCAGACGTCTCTTTTGCGGAGTGACCACGGGAGTGAGCAAAAGGACGGCTGTTTTCTCAGGCTAGGTTTAGAAATGAAAGTTATGAAACTTTCAATTGACCCATTTTGTCAGTGGGGGTGTCAAAACATTTTGCAAACGATTGTCCGAATTTGATAAATCCGAAAAACAGGCGTAAATGAAATAATTTGGTTGCATTACATAGAAAAACAGTACCGACATGTAATTTAAACTTTCCCTTTCCATCGTATATGTGTTGTTACCATGGCAACGGTTAATTAGAAAATTATAAGTGGAGTCATGCAACACAATGGATAATTGAAAAGCGCGCGCAAATTAGATTTAGTTTTATTTGTCGCGCGCACAAGGCAAATTTAAACATGGTTAAGACAAGGACTATTTGCCCGATAACTAAAGCAAAGATGCAGATGGCGAAGGAAAGTGGTCACCTAACAGTCAAAGAAATAATGCATCGGTTTGGAGTGTCTAGATCTACTGTCTTTCGAAGTGTTCGTGCTACTAAAAATCATCTATCTATTGGTCGTGTACCAAAGAACGTGGGAAGGCCTAGGAGGATAAATCAACGAAATGAAAGGCAATTGAAACGCTGTATTTATCGCTTAAGGCGAAGCGAAGGACAGTTCACAACTAAAAGGCTGTTGTTAGACATGGGATTGGACAAAGAAAACATATCAGCATCCACGATAACTCGACAGTTACGAAGAATGGGATATTATTACCTTCAGGCCAGAAAAAAAGGAATGATGACTGAAGCAGACCGCATCAAACGGTTAGCTTTCGCAAAAAAAATTAGAAGGAATTACACCCCTGATATATGGAAGAATCGTATTTGTTTTTTTTTTTGGATGGAGTTAGCTTTTATCATAAATACAATCCAATGGATCAAGCCAGGGCACCAAAGGCCAGGATTTGGCGAAAGAAAAAAGAGGGATTGACGCATTGCTGTACAGGGAAGGGCTCGCATGTGGGTTCGGGTGGACGAGTGCTAAAGTTGATGGTAGGCATCTCATATGGTAACGGAGTTGTATTGTGTGAACAGTATGAAAAACTTGATGGTCAAAAGTTTCACGACTTCGTATTAGATCATTTCAACGATGCTTTCGAGAAGAGCCACAAAGGAAATTATCGCATTTTCGTGCAAGACGGAGACCCATCTCAGAATAGTGCTAAGGCTAAGGCAGCCTTCGTTTCCCTTAATGCAACACTGCTGTCGATCCCCCCTAGAAGTCCAGATCTAAACCCAATAGAAAATCTATTTCACCTTGTCAAGAACGATCTGGCTAAACAAGCTGTTGAACAGCAAATTGTGCATGAAACCTTTCGAGAATTCGCCATAAGAGTGAAAAATCTTATGAATGAAAGATATAACAATGTCATTGATAACATCATTTCAAGTATGAATAAGCGACTTGATATGATAATAAAAAGTAAAGGTGATAGGACCAAATACTAATAAAATATTTATTTGGCACTCAATTTGAGCAATGTCGTTTGTCATTGAAACGTATGGACGGAATATAAACTGGTATTACGTAATATACATGTAGTTTAATGAGCCGTTCAGATGTTAACTAATCTACTATTACTAATTAACTGACTCGTAAAACATTTCATTGGAAATTATGCGATTATTTGCATTTTCCTAAGTGTTTGTTTATAATAGGAACAGCGCACAAATAACAGTTATTATTTGTATCTACTGTTTGTTGTTTTGGTCGGCCGGGCGAGGATACGGTAAGAGCTGAGGATCGTTCTATAACAGAAACGCACGATCGTAATATGAAACCCACAACCACGCACAACCACGCTCAACCATCAGTGTATAAAGAAATACAATACCAGTCTTTTTAAAGTACATTTGGTTGAGCGTGGTCGAGCGTGGTTGAGCGTCTCACATTTCACAACCACTAGATGCCAAGAACAAGGGACGCGAAGCATTTGGGGCACGAAACGATGGACTTCTGATCTTGAGGAGGAATCTGGTAATTGAAGCGATAGACTTTCCATCGGACAGACATCATTTCGCTCTCTCGCTCGTCAATAGCTCCATTCTTGATAAAGATAATGGCATTTTTTCCAGTGCAGAATATCGGTGTGTCTCTATCAAACACCAAATCTTTAGCATAATGAGTTTTGGGGGCTGGCAAATGTACCATTTGACCCTCCAGCATTAACAGTAAATCGCTCCATGCGATTACATGGGATGACCAACGAAAGTCATTAAGGAAAATACACTCTGCATTCTCTGCACCAACCCAGGCAAACGATGAGCAAGCAGGATTACTGAATGTCCTATAGATGCTCGTCAAAGGATTTAAAATGAAGGTCTTGGCACAGTTCGCAGGCCCAACGATCATTATGTTGCGGTATTTTCCGCGCCCCTTACACAAAAGCTCGCGAACAGCTCCTCCAAAAGACTGAACATTGATGCCATTGTGGTTAAGTACTTCGACAGCGCAATTCAACCACTGGCCTTCGCAGCCGCTAGCGCATTCTCCTAACGATGATTCTTCAAGGAGTTCAAGTCGTGTTTTCCTTGATCTTTCAAGATCACACTCTGCGGTTGACATCTCCCACGCTGTATTTAACACCTCCGCCACGATTTTTGGCCCACGATTAACTATAAATTCAGCTATATCCGTCTTCCCTTCCTTCTTTTGCTGGTTTGCTAGGGCTAGCAACTCCATTCTGCTTTTGATCCCCTTTTCAATTATAATTTCTGATAATTGAAATGCAGTCAGGCGTCTTTTCTTAGCTGGACTGCAGCTATTTCGTTGGACCTGAACTGTTTCGGCAGCCACTACATCATCATCATCATCATCATCATCATCATCATCGCATACAGGGTCACCACTAGCGTTAGATGAACTAGAATTAGGCATCTCCAGTGTACGAATATTTTGCCTCTCCCTTCGTATATCCTGTGATGCTAGTGTTGCTTGCGACGTCCTTGGAGGTCTAGCATTCCATAGATCTGGGTGACCAGCACTTTGAATAACATGTTCATCCTCTTTGGTAATGTATTTCCAAGCACTGTAGTAGTTGTGGTGAATGGTTGAGAAATGTACTGAAATTCCGTGCCTTTGTAGGAGAAAATGTTTCGATGGTAACCACCTCTGTGTGCGGTTTAGTTTTATGGCCATATGGTAGTGTAAGCCACCGCATCTGTGCTGTTCACGACAACAACTCCATTGGACTATGTAATTCCCCTCATGGCTGCTCGTAAAAGACCCACATACTGCTTCGGCAAACGCACGACGAGTTGGAAATAATGATACATCGGCCTGACTGTATGTAACAAGATAGACTTGTCGAACAACTCGACGACTAACCTCAGGGGTATTTTCCTCCGTCAAACCTAGACTTTTGTTCTGACATTGTAATTATTTTCTTAGATTGCTTTAAGCTTTTCGTTTCCAGATGTACATATAGTGGATAATTACAGTAGTTTGCTATGAGTCTAAATCAGGTATATTGGCCAATGTGTATTGGGTACCGGAAGTGATGCCCAACGGAAGTGACGCACAACGTCAGTGACGTCCAATAACTAATAACAAATACTTGTAGTCCCCGTGAGTTATACTAAAATAAACAGATTCATTTTGTCGACAAAGAATATCGGTTTCGTAGAAAACATTGGACACTACTTCAATGACCGTCATTAAGAAAAAAAATATAAGCTTCTGAGTGTCTAGTATATGACGTCCGACCCATACATTGTGCGTGATAATTTTGGATTCCTTTGCTCTCAGAATATCACCAATAAGCATAACTTAGAAAGTGCAATACTATATTACTTACTCAATTTAAAAAGAAAATCGTATATGCTTTGTTTTATAATCCATAATATTATTCAAAACGACATCCGAAAAGGCTCTCGTATCGACATAACCATTCCACACCCACCCCTCCCCCCATATTTAAAAAATCGTCTATTTCAAAGTATGTAGGTAAATCGCATTTACCCTTACTATTCCACGTGATGATGTATTACATTCATGGTTGTTATACATATTTCATGCTAACTGGGAAAGTATGTTACACACGCAGTTTCAGTGTAGTAGCACGTTTCATTCGTATGATAACAGACATAATGTGTTTCAGACAATCGTTTGCAAAATTATTGACACCCCTCTCAAAAAATGGTGCTGAAAATGTTTCAACGTTTATTTGAGTGACTCAAAAGTATCAATCATCCTTCTCCCCTCCCCCTCAAATCAATGTTGATGTGCTCTTGAAAATGATGTATCGCGTTGGCATTTTGGTCAACATTGAGAGGGGGAATGGGGGGTTTAGAAATGAAAGTTATGAAACTTTCAATTGTCCCATTTTGTCAGTGGGGGTGTCAAAACATTTTGCAAACGATTGTAGCCTTATATTCAACCAATTTTTCTCTAACCTCTGACAGGTTGGATACACTGAATTTATCCATATTTCTCTTGAATGTCAGACAAGCAAATATATATAGGGGATCGACGCATATGCATTCAGGTTTTTTTGTAATTCGGTAGGTACTACCTGAAACATTTTTACAAAATTCAATTAAAGGTTCCCCCAATTCTTTTACAAGACCAACATAAAATGTGGTATCATAGGCCACGGCTACTGCTTGCCCAATCTGAAGTGTCAGTTGGCCGCCATTGTAATCCTGTGAAAATATTTCACAAACAACTTTAGTTTAAAGGTTTTATATGAATACTATTTTTACGTTCAGAATAGAGATTGTTGTTACAGCTTTTAAAACTGTTTAGTAATATACTGTTATGATTATCTTTTTCTCTGTCTGATACACTTCTTCCGCCTGAGAAGTTATCGCTTTGCCAGTTCCTTGTTCGGCTGTATTTGTCTGTTTTTGAAATTTATCAGATTTATTTCATTGTCTATCTCTTTTGTTTGTTGGCCCACCATGTCCATTCTGTTGAAAGCCGAAAAAATCCTCTGTTAGTTTATGTAGTCATTGGACTGAACTCATGTGCCTTTTCCTCGAGCATTTTACCTGTACATACAATGCAATCAGATACAATACAATATGGGACTTAAGGTATCAGGATACGTTTTGGACCCCTATGTCTTTGAACTTCGACAACACGCGCGCTTTACAATATTTTACCAAGAAAGTATACATTTTCTGAAAGCTGAATAAATGTAGTTTTTGAGTATACTTTCATATTTTTAGATTTTTCACTATAGAAATTGTTAGGCGCGTATACGTGAAATTCGACCATAGTGCGTTCTAAAAGTTCGATTGCACATGGAATTTAAGTTAAGCTTGTGAAAAACACTCTAACAGACTCTCGAGATAATGAACTTCCAAACGGTGTCTCCGTTTTCCGATAACTGTTTTAGATCAACCGCAATCCTACGCCAAAGTTGAACAATCGATTTTATTGCTATGTTGTCAACAAATAGGGCCATGACGTTTGAACGGAAATAATACTATTGCTGAGCCACCTTACAAATTTTCAGCGAAATCCATCGAAACCCTAGCGACATTAAGCATTTGAAAGACACTGCACAATTGTGCTGCTCATTATCGATTACAATCATAAAAGTACTAAAGACTATAAAATATAATGTACAAAACCTTACAATATAGAAACAAAGGCATGCATGTAATCACGACACTGTACAATTGTGCTGCTCATTATCGATTACAATCATAAAAGTACTAAAGACTATATAAAATATAATGTACAAAAACTTACAATATAGCACAAAGGCATGCATGTAATCACAACACTGTACAATTGTGCGGCTCATTATCGATTACAATCATAAAAGTACTAAAGACTATATAAAATATAATGTACAAAAACTTACAATATAGGCACAAAGGCATGCATGTAATCACAACACTACAATTGTGCTGCTCATTATCGATTACAATCATCGTTTAGCGTTGAAAATAGTTCCGAGAAAAGACGCAATTACTGTTTTGGAAGATCAAGCCACACCATGTTTATCCAACACCTAGCGTAATTGAATCTGTCAACCACTTGTCAAGATATCTGATCAGTATTCAGCAAAGGTCGACAGGTCATATGCAAATAACAAAGAATCGCGGCAATTTTCAAGATTGTCCTCTGGCTTGTTCGAATATTGCGAGTACCGGGCATGTTTTAGTGTGTATGTATTTGTATGGTTTTCTGCTCTGTTTGGGAATGGTTTCTTCCAAGATGAAGTGAAGTCATTGGGGCAAAGTACAATTACATGTCCACAAGTACACCCTGTCGGTTTGCTGCTGTTGTTCCTAAAGTTGGACACCTGAAGGATTGATATAATTAACATACAATTGACCATTACATTTTGGTGGTGATTCACTGTAAATTAACTCGGTCAGTAATTTACAGAAACAAATAATAATAGTAATAACACTTGCGTGAATCATTCGGACCTGATTATATTTAAACGACATGTTGACCACCGTGAGTGTAATCTGGTCGTTTTCAGTTACGATTAGTGAATGTTAGGCATTATTACTTACGGTAACCGGCTTTGTCTGCGTCATTGGCGTTTACACTAATGATAAGTTAAGCCGTTTGAAAAGAGGTCATGGTGTGTGTAAATAGTTTGAAAATTAAAATTTCCACTTACTATAAGTATTTTTGGTACGAAGGATGCATATGGGAATACGTGTTTCGAGTAAAAAGATCTAAAAAGCATCAGGTCCGGTCAATAAATACAAGATACAAAATGGTTCTCAGTGCAATCTACCGAGTTGATGAAAAGTCATGATTTCAAAACTATCGGATGTCCGTGTGTAATTAAAACGAAGACAACACACAACGAATGCTGGTCAAACGAGATTTATTCGCGATCTTTACTCTAAATGAAACCCTTTACTCTGAATAAACGAATTTTGGTCGCAGTCTCTGTTTCACTAAGTCTTCATTTGGAAGTATTTTTTCAATACTTTAGATCACTGTAATCGGCATGACTTTATATGAACCGGCTTTGGCGTTTACACTATTGATGAGTTAAATCGGTTGGAAAGAGGTTACAGTGTGTGTAAATAGAGTCCGATTAAACGAATTTTGGTCGCAGTCTCTGGTCCACTAAGTCTTCATTTGGAAGTATTTTTCAGTTTCAATACACAATTGTAGATCAGTGATCATGGCAGCTTACCTTATTCCAACCAGCATTTAGAAATTGCCATACAGGTTAAAAAAAAAACAATGTTTAAAACGGATAAAACGGCACAAAACTACTATGAGGTTTTACCGCCACGTGCACACACAATCTAACATGTTTGTCTTGTACCTTCCACGCGCCCGCATCAAAAGGATTGACTGATTGCTAGTGTAAACAAGCATAATTAAGTTACATAATCAGGGATCAAAAGATTAGACAGTCAAAAAATCTTACAAACCTTACTTTTTATTGGTGATAGGATAGATTGTATTAAAATTTTCACTATATTTTATTTTACAGTTTGTACGTCTCTAATACTCAATATCTTGTGATTATAGAAACGCAATAGTACTACAATGATTGACAACCAAGATATACGATCTTTAATAGACTCCTGCACGCACAATGTTTCATTCGTATATTGCACATATTGTGAGTGCAATCTAGTCTGTTTCTCAAACCGTTAGTGCAACTGTAACTTGCGTTTAAAACTTTATCTTTGGGACTGTGCCGCCTTACATAAAATATCTAGCCTTATATTCAACCAATTTTTCTCTAACCTCTGACAGGTTGGATACACTGAATTTATCCATATTTCTCTTGAATGTCAGACAAGCAAATATATATAGGGGATCGACGCATATGCATTCAGGTTTTTTTGTAATTCGGTAGGTACTACCTGAAACATTTTTACAAAATTCAATTAAAGGTTCCCCCAATTCTTTTACAAGACCAACATAAAATGTGGTATCATAGGCCACGGCTACTGCTTGCCCAATCTGAAGTGTCAGTTGGCCGCCATTGTAATCCTGTGAAAATATTTCACAAACAACTTTAGTTTAAAGGTTTTATATGAATACTATTTTTACGTTCAGAATAGAGATTGTTGTTACAGCTTTTAAAACTGTTTAGTAATATACTGTTATGATTATCTTTTTCTCTGTCTGATACACTTCTTCCGCCTGAGAAGTTATCGCTTTGCCAGTTCCTTGTTCGGCTGTATTTGTCTGTTTTTGAAATTTATCAGATTTATTTCATTGTCTATCTCTTTTGTTTGTTGGCCCACCATGTCCATTCTGTTGAAAGCCGAAAAAATCCTCTGTTAGTTTATGTAGTCATTGGACTGAACTCATGTGCCTTTTCCTCGAGCATTTTACCTGTACATACAATGCAATCAGATACAATACAATATGGGACTTAAGGTATCAGGATACGTTTTGGACCCCTATGTCTTTGAACTTCGACAACACGCGCGCTTTACAATATTTTACCAAGAAAGTATACATTTTCTGAAAGCTGAATAAATGTAGTTTTTGAGTATACTTTCATATTTTTAGATTTTTCACTATAGAAATTGTTAGGCGCGTATACGTGAAATTCGACCATAGTGCGTTCTAAAAGTTCGATTGCACATGGAATTTAAGTTAAGCTTGTGAAAAACACTCTAACAGACTCTCGAGATAATGAACTTCCAAACGGTGTCTCCGTTTTCCGATAACTGTTTTAGATCAACCGCAATCCTACGCCAAAGTTGAACAATCGATTTTATTGCTATGTTGTCAACAAATAGGGCCATGACGTTTGAACGGAAATAATACTATTGCTGAGCCACCTTACAAATTTTCAGCGAAATCCATCGAAACCCTAGCGACATTAAGCATTTGAAAGACACTGCACAATTGTGCTGCTCATTATCGATTACAATCATAAAAGTACTAAAGACTATAAAATATAATGTACAAAACCTTACAATATAGAAACAAAGGCATGCATGTAATCACGACACTGTACAATTGTGCTGCTCATTATCGATTACAATCATAAAAGTACTAAAGACTATATAAAATATAATGTACAAAAACTTACAATATAGGCACAAAGGCATGCATGTAATCACAACACTGTACAATTGTGCGGCTCATCGATTACAATCATAAAAGTACTAAAGACTATATAAAATATAATGTACAAAAACTTACAATATAGGCACAAAGGCATGCATGTAATCACAACACTGTACAATTGTGCTGCTCATTATCGATTACAATCATCGTTTAGCGTTGAAAATAGTTCCGAGAAAAGACGCAATTACTGTTTTGGAAGATCAAGCCACACCATGTTTATCCAACACCTAGCGTAATTGAATCTGTCAACCACTTGTCAAGATATCTGATCAGTATTCAGCAAAGGTCGACAGGTCATATGCAAATAACAAAGAATCGCGGCAATTTTCAAGATTGTCCTCTGGCTTGTTCGAATATTGCGAGTACCGGGCATGTTTTAGTGTGTATGTATTTGTATGGTTTTCTGCTCTGTTTGGGAATGGTTTCTTCCAAGATGAAGTGAAGTCATTGGGGCAAAGTACAATTACATGTCCACAAGTACACCCTGTCGGTTTGCTGCTGTTGTTCCTAAAGTTGGACACCTGAAGGATTGATATAATTAACATACAATTGACCATTAAATTTTGGTGGTGATTAACTGCAAATTAACTCGGTCAGTAATTTACAAAAACAAATAATAATAGTTATAATTTACTATTACTTTCTATAAAGTGGTTTGCATTCTTAATTCTGGGGGGGGGGGGGGGGGAGTGTAAACAAAGCACAACTTAATTATATACTTATTGTATGTGTTGTTAAGTTCACTTCGAAATCTGGAACACAACAATCACTGACATGCATGCATGATGATCTGTACTTACCACTATCTAGTTGGGAGAGTTCTTCTGCATTAAACAGTCTTCTCTGAATATGAGAAGCACTTTTGGTTCCTCCACCAAAACGGCTAGGTTTGCCATTGCATCCTCATGCCTGCTGGCTGATGCACTTTCTAATTGCTGCACCAGTGATGTCAGACATAAGGCTACTAAAATGGCTAGCAAACTCATTGGGGCAAAGTACAATTACATGTCCACAAGTACAGCCTGTCGGTTTGCTGCTGTTGTTCCTAAAGTTGGACACCTGAAGGATTGATATAATTAACATACAATTGACCATTACATTTTGGTGGTGATTCACTGTAAATTAACTCGGTCAGTAATTTACAGAAACAAATAATAATAGTAATAACACTTGCGTGAATCATTCGGACCTGATTATATTTAAACGACATGTTGACCACCGTGAGTGTAATCTGGTCGTTTTCAGTTACGATTAGTGAATGTTAGGCATTATTACTTACGGTAACCGGCTTTGTCTGCGTCATTGGCGTTTACACTAATGATAAGTTAAGCCGTTTGAAAAGAGGTCATGGTGTGTGTAAATAGTTTGAAAATTAAAATTTCCACTTACTATAAGTATTTTTGGTACGAAGGATGCATATGGGAATACGTGTTTCGAGTAAAAAGATCTAAAAAGCATCAGGTCCGGTCAATAAATACAAGATACAAAATGGTTCTCAGTGCAATCTACCGAGTTGATGAAAAGTCATGATTTCAAAACTATCGGATGTCCGTGTGTAATTAAAACGAAGACAACACACAACGAATGCTGGTCAAACGAGATTTATTCGCGATCTTTACTCTAAATGAAACCCTTTACTCTGAATAAACGAATTTTGGTCGCAGTCTCTGTTTCACTAAGTCTTCATTTGGAAGTATTTTTTCAATACTTTAGATCACTGTAATCGGCATGACTTTATATGAACCGGCTTTGGCGTTTACACTATTGATGAGTTAAATCGGTTGGAAAGAGGTTACAGTGTGTGTAAATAGAGTCCGATTAAACGAATTTTGGTCGCAGTCTCTGGTCCACTAAGTCTTCATTTGGAAGTATTTTTCAGTTTCAATACACAATTGTAGATCAGTGATCATGGCAGCTTACCTTATTCCAACCAGCATTTAGAAATTGCCATACAGGTTAAAAAAAAAACAATGTTTAAAACGGATAAAACGGCACAAAACTACTATGAGGTTTTACCGCCACGTGCACACACAATCTAACATGTTTGTCTTGTACCTTCCACGCGCCCGCATCAAAAGGATTGACTGATTGCTAGTGTAAACAAGCATAATTAAGTTACATAATCAGGGATCAAAAGATTAGACAGTCAAAAAATCTTACAAACCTTACTTTTTATTGGTGATAGGATAGATTGTATTAAAATTTTCACTATATTTTATTTTACAGTTTGTACGTCTCTAATACTCAATATCTTGTGATTATAGAAACGCAATAGTACTACAATGATTGACAACCAAGATATACGATCTTTAATAGACTCCTGCACGCACAATGTTTCATTCGTATATTGCACATATTGTGAGTGCAATCTAGTCTGTTTCTCAAACCGTTAGTGCAACTGTAACTTGCGTTTAAAACTTTATCTTTGGGACTGTGCCGCCTTACATAAAATATCTAGCCTTATATTCAACCAATTTTTCTCTAACCTCTGACAGGTTGGATACACTGAATTTATCCATATTTCTCTTGAATGTCAGACAAGCAAATATATATAGGGGATCGACGCATATGCATTCAGGTTTTTTTGTAATTCGGTAGGTACTACCTGAAACATTTTTACAAAATTCAATTAAAGGTTCCCCCAATTCTTTTACAAGACCAACATAAAATGTGGTATCATAGGCCACGGCTACTGCTTGCCCAATCTGAAGTGTCAGTTGGCCGCCATTGTAATCCTGTGAAAATATTTCACAAACAACTTTAGTTTAAAGGTTTTATATGAATACTATTTTTTACGTTCAGAATAGAGATTGTTGTTACAGCTTTTAAAACTGTTTAGTAATATACTGTTATGATTATCTTTTTCTCTGTCTGATACACTTCTTCCGCCTGAGAAGTTATCGCTTTGCCAGTTCCTTGTTCGGCTGTATTTGTCTGTTTTTGAAATTTATCAGATTTATTTCATTGTCTATCTCTTTTGTTTGTTGGCCCACCATGTCCATTCTGTTGAAAGTCGAAAAAATCCTGTGTTAGTTTATGTAGTCATTGGACTGAACTCATGTGCCTTTTCCTCGAGCATTTTACCTGTACATACAATGCAATCAGATACAATACAATATGGGACTTAAGGTATCAGGATACGTTTTGGACCCCTATGTCTTTGAACTTCGACAACACGCGCGCTTTACAATATTTTACCAAGAAAGTATACATTTTCTGAAAGCTGAATAAATGTAGTTTTTGAGTATACTTTCATATTTTTAGATTTTTCACTATAGAAATTGTTAGGCGCGTATACGTGAAATTCGACCATAGTGCGTTCTAAAAGTTCGATTGCACATGGAATTTAAGTTAAGCTTGTGAAAAACACTCTAACAGACTCTCGAGATAATGAACTTCCAAACGGTGTCTCCGTTTTCCGATAACTGTTTTAGATCAACCGCAATCCTACGCCAAAGTTGAACAATCGATTTTATTGCTATGTTGTCAACAAATAGGGCCATGACGTTTGAACGGAAATAATACTATTGCTGAGCCACCTTACAAATTTTCAGCGAAATCCATCGAAACCCTAGCGACATTAAGCATTTGAAAGACACTGCACAATTGTGCTGCTCATTATCGATTACAATCATAAAAGTACTAAAGACTATAAAATATAATGTACAAAACCTTACAATATAGAAACAAAGGCATGCATGTAATCACGACACTGTACAATTGTGCTGCTCATTATCGATTACAATCATAAAAGTACTAAAGACTATATAAAATATAATGTACAAAAACTTACAATATAGGCACAAAGGCATGCATGTAATCACAACACTGTACAATTGTGCGGCTCATCGATTACAATCATAAAAGTACTAAAGACTATATAAAATATAATGTACAAAAAATTACAATATAGGCACAAAGGCATGCATGTAATCACAACACTGTACAATTGTGCTGCTCATTATCGATTACAATCATCGTTTAGCGTTGAAAATAGTTCCGAGAAAAGACGCAATTACTGTTTTGGAAGATCAAGCCACACCATGTTTATCCAACACCTAGCGTAATTGAATCTGTCAACCACTTGTCAAGATATCTGATCAGTATTCAGCAAAGGTCGACAGGTCATATGCAAATAACAAAGAATCGCGGCAATTTTCAAGATTGTCCTCTGGCTTGTTCGAATATTGCGAGTACCGGGCATGTTTTAGTGTGTATGTATTTGTATGGTTTTCTGCTCTGTTTGGGAATGGTTTCTTCCAAGATGAAGTGAAGTCATTGGGGCAAAGTACAATTACATGTCCACAAGTACACCCTGTCGGTTTGCTGCTGTTGTTCCTAAAGTTGGACACCTGAAGGATTGATATAATTAACATACAATTGACCATTAAATTTTGGTGGTGATTAACTGCAAATTAACTCGGTCAGTAATTTACAAAAACAAATAATAATAGTTATAATTTACTATTACTTTCTATAAAGTGGTTTGCATTCTTAATTCTGGGGGGGGGGGGGGGGGAGTGTAAACAAAGCACAACTTAATTATATACTTATTGTATGTGTTGTTAAGTTCACTTCGAAATCTGGAACACAACAATCACTGACATGCATGCATGATGATCTGTACTTACCACTATCTAGTTGGGAGAGTTCTTCTGCATTAAACAGTCTTCTCTGAATATGAGAAGCACTTTTGGTTCCTCCACCAAAACGGCTAGGTTTGCCATTGCATCCTCATGCCTGCTGGCTGATGCACTTTCTAATTGCTGCACCAGTGATGTCAGACATAAGGCTACTAAAATGGCTAGCAAACTCATTGGGGCAAAGTACAATTACATGTCCACAAGTACAGCCTGTCGGTTTGCTGCTGTTGTTCCTAAAGTTGGACACCTGAAGGATTGATATAATTAACATACAATTGACCATTACATTTTGGTGGTGATTCACTGTAAATTAACTCGGTCAGTAATTTACAGAAACAAATAATAATAGTAATAACACTTGCGTGAATCATTCGGACCTGATTATATTTAAACGACATGTTGACCACCGTGAGTGTAATCTGGTCGTTTTCAGTTACGATTAGTGAATGTTAGGCATTATTACTTACGGTAACCGGCTTTGTCTGCGTCATTGGCGTTTACACTAATGATAAGTTAAGCCGTTTGAAAAGAGGTCATGGTGTGTGTAAATAGTTTGAAAATTAAAATTTCCACTTACTATAAGTATTTTTGGTACGAAGGATGCATATGGGAATACGTGTTTCGAGTAAAAAGATCTAAAAAGCATCAGGTCCGGTCAATAAATACAAGATACAAAATGGTTCTCAGTGCAATCTACCGAGTTGATGAAAAGTCATGATTTCAAAACTATCGGATGTCCGTGTGTAATTAAAACGAAGACAACACACACAACGAATGCTGGTCAAACGAGATTTATTCGCGATCTTTACTCTAAATGAAACCCTTTACTCTGAATAAACGAATTTTGGTCGCAGTCTCTGTTTCACTAAGTCTTCATTTGGAAGTATTTTTTCAATACTTTAGATCACTGTAATCGGCATGACTTTATATGAACCGGCTTTGGCGTTTACACTATTGATGAGTTAAATCGGTTGGAAAGAGGTTACAGTGTGTGTGTAAATAGAGTCCGATTAAACGAATTTTGGTCGCAGTCTCTGGTCCACTAAGTCTTCATTTGGAAGTATTTTTCAGTTTCAATACACAATTGTAGATCAGTGATCATGGCAGCTTACCTTATTCCAACCAGCATTTAGAAATGCCATACAGGTTAAAAAAAAACAACAATGTTTAAAACGGATAAAACGGCACAAAACTACTATGAGGTTTTACCGCCACGTGCACACACAATCTAACATGTTTGTCTTGTACCTTCCACGCGCCCGCGTCAAAAGGATTGACTGATTGCTAGTGTAAACAAGCATAATTAAGTTACATAATCAGGGATCAAAAGATTAGACAGTCAAAAAATCTTACAAACCTTACTTTTTATTGGTGATAGGATAGATTGTATTAAAATTTTCACTATATTTTATTTTACAGTTTGTACGTCTCTAATACTCAATATCTTGTGATTATAGAAACGCAATAGTACTACAATGATTGACAACCAAGATATACGATCTTTAATAGACTCCTGCACGCACAATGTTTCATTCGTATATTGCACATATTGTGAGTGCAATCTAGTCTGTTTCTCAAACCGTTAGTGCAACTGTAACTTGCGTTTAAAACTTTATCTTTGGGACTGTGCCGCCTTACATAAAATATCTAGCCTTATATTCAACCAATTTTTCTCTAACCTCTGACAGGTTGGATACACTGAATTTATCCATATTTCTCTTGAATGTCAGACAAGCAAATATATATAGGGGATCGACGCATATGCATTCAGTTTTTTTTTGTAATTCGGTAGGTACTACCTGAAACATTTTTACAAAATTCAATTAAAGGTTCCCCCAATTCTTTTACAAGACCAACATAAAATGTGGTATCATAGGCCACGGCTACTGCTTGCCCAATCTGAAGTGTCAGTTGGCCGCCATTGTAATCCTGTGAAAATATTTCACAAACAACTTTAGTTTAAAGGTTTTATATGAATACTATTTTTACGTTCAGAATAGAGATTGTTGTTACAGCTTTTAAAACTGTTTAGTAATATACTGTTATGATTATCTTTTTCTCTGTCTGATACACTTCTTCCGCCTGAGAAGTTATCGCTTTGCCAGTTCCTTGTTCGGCTGTATTTGTCTGTTTTTGAAATTTATCAGATTTATTTCATTGTCTATCTCTTTTGTTTGTTGGCCCACCATGTCCATTCTGTTGAAAAGCCGAAAAAATCCTCTGTTAGTTTATGTAGTCATTGGACTGAACTCATGTGCCCTTTTCCTCGAGCATTTTACCTGTACATACAATGCAATCAGATACAATACAATATGGGACTTAAGGTATCAGGATACGTTTTGGACCCCTATGTCTTTGAACTTCGACAACACGCGCGCTTTACAATATTTTACCAAGAAAGTATACATTTTCTGAAAGCTGAATAAATGTAGTTTTTGAGTATACTTTCATATTTTTAGATTTTTCACTATAGAAATTGTTAGGCGCGTATACGTGAAATTCGACCATAGTGCGTTCTAAAAGTTCGATTGCACATGGAATTTAAGTTAAGCTTGTGAAAAACACTCTAACAGACTCTCGAGATAATGAACTTCCAAACGGTGTCTCCGTTTTCCGATAACTGTTTTAGATCAACCGCAATCCTACGCCAAAGTTGAACAATCGATTTTATTGCTATGTTGTCAACAAATAGGGCCATGACGTTTGAACGGAAATAATACTATTGCTGAGCCACCTTACAAATTTTCAGCGAAATCCATCGAAACCCTAGCGACATTAAGCATTTGAAAGACACTGCACAATTGTGCTGCTCATTATCGATTACAATCATAAAAGTACTAAAGACTATAAAATATAATGTACAAAACCTTACAATATAGAAACAAAGGCATGCATGTAATCACGACACTGTACAATTGTGCTGCTCATTATCGATTACAATCATAAAAGTACTAAAGACTATATAAAATATAATGTACAAAAACTTACAATATAGGCACAAAGGCATGCATGTAATCACAACACTGTACAATTGTGCGGCTCATCATCGATTACAATCATAAAAGTACTAAAGACTATATAAAATATAATGTACAAAAACTTACAATATAGGCACAAAGGCATGCATGTAATCACAACACTGTACAATTGTGCTGCTCATTATCGATTACAATCATCGTTTAGCGTTGAAAATAGTTCCGAGAAAAGACGCAATTACTGTTTTGGAAGATCAAGCCACACCATGTTTATCCAACACCTAGCGTAATTGAATCTGTCAACCACTTGTCAAGATATCTGATCAGTATTCAGCAAAGGTCGACAGGTCATATGCAAATAACAAAGAATCGCGGCAATTTTCAAGATTGTCCTCTGGCTTGTTCGAATATTGCGAGTACCGGGCATGTTTTTAGTGTGTATGTATTTGTATGGTTTTCTGCTCTGTTTGGGAATGGTTTCTTCCAAGATGAAGTGAAGTCATTGGGGCAAAGTACAATTACATGTCCACAAGTACACCCTGTCGGTTTGCTGCTGTTGTTCCTAAAGTTGGACACCTGAAGGATTGATATAATTAACATACAATTGACCATTAAATTTTGGTGGTGATTAACTGCAAATTAACTCGGTCAGTAATTTACAAAAACAAATAATAATAGTTATAATTTACTATTACTTTCTATAAAGTGGTTTGCATTCTTAATTCTGGGGGGGGGGGGGGGGGGGAGTGTAAACAAAGCACAACTTAATTATATACTTATTGTATGTGTTGTTAAGTTCACTTCGAAATCTGGAAACACAACAATCACTGACATGCATGCATGATGATCTGTACTTACCACTATCTAGTTGGGAGAGTTCTTCTGCATTAAACAGTCTTCTCTGAATATGAGAAGCACTTTTGGTTCCTCCACCAAAACGGCTAGGTTTGCCATTGCATCCTCATGCCTGCTGGCTGATGCACTTTCTAATTGCTGCACCAGTGATGTCAGACATAAGGCTACTAAAATGGCTAGCAAACTCATTGGGGCAAAGTACAATTACATGTCCACAAGTACAGCCTGTCGGTTTTGCTGCTGTTGTTCCTAAAGTTGGACACCTGAAGGATTGATATAATTAACATACAATTGACCATTACATTTTGGTGGTGATTCACTGTAAATTAACTCGGTCAGTAATTTACAGAAACAAATAATAATAGTAATAACACTTGCGTGAATCATTCGGACCTGATTATATTTAAAACGACATGTTGACCACCGTGAGTGTAATCTGGTCGTTTTCAGTTACGATTAGTGAATGTTAGGCATTATTACTTACGGTAACCGGCTTTGTCTGCGTCATTGGCGTTTACACTAATGATAAGTTAAGCCGTTTGAAAAGAGGTCATGGTGTGTGTAAATAGTTTGAAAATTAAAATTTCCACTTACTATAAGTATTTTTGGTACGAAGGATGCATATGGGAATACGTGTTTCGAGTAAAAAGATCTAAAAAGCATCAGGTCCGGTCAATAAATACAAGATACAAAATGGTTCTCAGTGCAATCTACCGAGTTGATGAAAAGTCATGATTTCAAAACTATCGGATGTCCGTGTGTAATTTAAAACGAAGACAACACACAACGAATGCTGGTCAAACGAGATTTATTCGCGATCTTTACTCTAAATGAAACCCTTTTACTCTGAATAAACGAATTTTGGTCGCAGTCTCTGTTTCACTAAGTCTTCATTTGGAAGTATTTTTTCAATACTTTAGATCACTGTAATCGGCATGACTTTATATGAACCGGCTTTGGCGTTTACACTATTGATGAGTTTAAATCGGTTGGAAAGAGGTTACAGTGTGTGTAAATAGAGTCCCGATTAAAACGAATTTTGGTCGCAGTCTCTGGTCCACTAAGTCTTCATTTGGAAGTATTTTTCAGTTTCAATACACAATTGTAGATCAGTGATCATGGCAGCTTACCTTATTCCAACCAGCATTTAGAAATTGCCATACAGGTTAAAAAAAAAAACAATGTTTAAAACGGATAAAACGGCACAAACTACTATGAGGTTTTACCGCCACGTGCACACACAATCTAACATGTTTGTCTTGTACCTTCCACGCGCCCCGCGTCAAAAGGATTGACTGATTGCTAGTGTAAACAAGCATAATTAAGTTACATAATCAGGATCAAAAGATTAGACAGTCAAAAAATCTTACAAACCTTACTTTTTATTGGTGATAGGATAGATTGTATTAAAATTTTCACTATATTTTATTTTTACAGTTTGTACGTCTCTAATACTCAATATCTTGTGATTATAGAAACGCAATAGTACTACAATGATTGACCAACCAAGATATACGATCTTTAATAGACTCCTGCACGCACAATGTTTCATTCGTATATTGCACATATTGTGAGTGCAATCTAGTCTGTTTCTCAAACCGTTAGTGCAACTGTAACTTGCGTTTAAAACTTTATCTTTGGGACTGTGCCGCCTTACTATAAAATATCTAGCCCCCTTATATTCAACCAATATTTTCTCTAACCTCTGACAGGTTGTGGTTTGGATACCACTGAAATTTATCCATATTTCTCTTGAATGTCAGACAAGCAAAATATATAGGGGGATCGACGCATATGCATTCAGTTTTTTTTTGTAATTCGGTAGGTACTACCTGGAACATTTTTACAAAATTTCAATTAAAGGTTCCCCCAATTCTTTTACAAGACCAACATAAAATGTGGTATCATAGTCCACGGCTACTGCTTGCCCAATCTGAAGTGTCAGTTGGCCGCCATTGTAATCCTGTGAAAATATTTCACAAACAACTTTAGTTTAAAGGTTTTTATATGAATACTATTTTTACGTTCAGAATAGAGATTGTTGTTACTAGCTTTTAAAACTGTTTAGTAATATACTGTTATGATTATCTTTTTCTCTGTCTGATACACTTCTTCCGCCTGAGAAGTTATCGCTTTGCCAGTTCCTTGTTTCGGCTGTATTTGTATCTGTTTTTTGAAAATTTATCAGATTTATTTCATTGTCTATCTCTTTTGTTTGTTGGCCACCATGTCCATTCTGTTGAAGCGAAAAAAATCCTCTGTTAGTTTATGTAGTCATTGGACTGAACTCATGTGCCTTTTCGTCGAGCATTTTACCTGTACATACAATGCAATCAGATACAATACAATATGGGACTATAAGGTATCAGGATTATACGTTTGGAACACCTATGTCCCTTTGAACTTCTGACACACACAGCGCTGCTTACAATATGTTTACCAAGAAAGTAAGACATTTCACTGAAAGCTGAAAGAATGTAGTTTTTTTGAGTAATACTTTCCATATTTTTAGATAAGTTTCACTATGAGAAATGGTAAGGCCGCGTATACGTGAAAATTCGACCATAGTTGCGATTCTAAAAAGTTCGACTGCACATGGATTTGAAGTTAAGCTTCGTGAAAAACACACTCAACAGACTCTCGAGATAATGAAACTCACAAACGGGTCCCGTTTTCCGATAACGGTTAGATCAACCGCATCTCTTATCGCCAAAGTTGAACATCGATTTTATTGCCTATTGTGTCA
>JAUJYZ010000477.1:0-211502 GCA_033675265.1 Actinostola sp. cb2023
CCTACTAAACACCAATGTCACGGCATGACACCCCTCAACATTCAGCTGAAGAGTGACGTGGGAATAGGCCAACAAATTAATGATTGTTTACAAACAGAAAGAATCATGGCCATGAATTACAACTTGATATCTGTGCTCCAATGCCTTTCAGAATATATTTTGCCATATATACCGAGAGTTTCCAATACTTCCCGGCCCTAATGAAGTTGAAGTATGGGGCGGTGATTAGAGATTTTGGCCAACATACATGCCCAAATTGGAAAATTTTATGACTGAGTCATTTTCGTAAGCTTAGGCAAACAGAACCAATTGCCTGGGATAAGATAAATTAGTGAATTGTGGATTAGGCTAGTTTGGCGAAGGTGCCAAATAATAGCAAACAGGATATGTGGTATGGTAAGCAACCAATAATAACATAGGGTATTGTCGGTTTTCGATCCCAAGCTTCCAAGCAGGGCAGCACAAATGTCCCCCGTGGGTTTTGTTTTCGTTACCACTCAGGCAGATCATGCAGTGGGGCTTGCTCATTCAGGCCACCACTGCTTTTAAATGCAGTGGGGCACACCCCATTTTCAAATGCCAGCAGGGCCATAAGCCCAGCGGGGAACGCCATAATTTTGCCCCAACAAAGCCAGCAACACGAGCACCTAACACTGTTAGCATCACTGCCAACACCAGTCAACGTACAGAAACTCAGGCAGGTTTTAAAAGATATAATCCTATTGCATCTAGCCTGTTAATTGCTGGTTTTTCTGAAGGCTTCAAAATTAATTTTCAAGGCACTCCCAACGTTATTATGTCCAGAAACTTGACTTCTGCATTCGAGCAACCACAGGTGGTTGATGAAAGTTAGTAATAGAAAATAAAGGAAGGTCGTATTGCTGGCCCTATGATTTTCCACCACTTCCCAATATGCAAATCTCCCCTGTTGGAGTAGTTCCAAAGAAAGTAAAAGGGGAATTTAGGATGATTCAGAATCTCTCGTCCCCATACGGCCAGTCAATTAATGACGGGATTCCGAAAGAATACACATCGGTTCATTACGTCTCTGTTGATGATGCGGTCAGAATTATTAAACAATTAGGGATAGGTTTGTGTCATGGCAAAAACGGATATTAAAAGCGCATTTAGGATCGTACCCGTGCACCCGCATGATTATCACTTACTTGGGTTTCGTTGGAAAGGGAAATATTATTACGATTGTTTTGCCTTCCAATGGGATGTGCCAGCTCTTGCAAAATGTTCGAAGAATTCACTACGGCACTCGAATGGGTAGCACGACACAAATTGAGTATTAGACAGGTCATTCATATTTTTGGATGACTTTTTTGATAATAGACCGGTCTCTCCCGGACTGCAAAGCAAATTTGAAATTGTGTTTTAAGTATGTGCAGAGAGCTAGGAGTTCCCATAGCCAGTGAAAAGACCGAAGGGCCTGCATGCATTTTAACATTTGCTGGAATAGAACTGGATTGCAACGCATTCGAAGCCAGGCTCCCTCAGGATAAGATAGATAAGTGTAACTTAGCTATAGCGAATACCCTGTCACGGCGTAAAATCACACTGAGAGATTTACAATCGGTGATTGGCTCGTTAAATTTTGCTTGTAAAGTGGTTGTACCCGGGAGGGTGTTTATTCGGAGACTAATCAACTTGACAATCGGGGTAAGACATCCTAGACATTTCATACGCATAACACAGGGTGTCATTCAAGACCTGAAAGTTTGGCAACAATTTTTTCACACGTTTTAATGGAAAGTCTATGTTTCTTGAGGATGCCTGGTTGACCTCTGATGCCCTCAGGTTTTATTCCGATGCAGCTAAATCCTTAGGTTTTTGGTCTAATGTTTGGAAATAAGTGGGTGTATGGTGAATGGCCAGAGCTGTGGAAGCAAAAAGACATTTCGTTCCTAGAATTTTTTCCAATTGTATTAGGACTTAGGTTGTGGAGTGAAACACCTTTCCAATAGGAAAGTCATATTTTCTCAGACAATGAAAGTGTAGTGTACGTCATAAACAAGCAGACTACCAAGGACAAGAGTTTGTTGTCCCTGCTCCGGATACTGGTACTTACATGTCTGAATCATAACATCCTTTTCAAAAGCCAAACACATCAGCGGGGTTAAGAATGTCCTAGCTGATAGTCTGTCTCGATTGCAGGTCACCAAATTCAGATCGCTTGCACAGCATATGGAGGAATTCCCTACACCCATTCCATCTCACTTGCAGTTGGAGAATTGGGATCTACCCTAACCACTTTGTTAGATAGTACACTATCAACTTCTTCAATAAGCACTTATCAACGACCTTGGAAATTGTTTAAACAGTTTCAGCTTGACATATTTCATGATGATAATATCACAATTCCAATTTCATCAGAAACGTTAGCTTTGTTTATAGCCTACTTGAACAACAAACAATATGCAGCGGCAACAGTGCTCTCATACATTTCGGCCATAGGATTTGTACACCGGATGGCCATGCTACCTGACCCATCTAAGACGGATCTGATCAAATTAACTTTGCGGGGTTACTCAAAGATTATGAGAAAGGTAGATAGAAGGCTGCCCATCACGTTGCCTTTACTAGAACAATTACTAGATGCAGTTAATCACACGGTATCCTCAGATTACCAGAGAAAAATGATTAGAGCTATGTGTGCTACTGCATTTTTTTGCAGCCCTCAGAGTTGGGGAAATAACAACTAGGTCAGGACAGCCCCCAAGAACATTGTTAGGTTAAACCAGATAACTTTTCACAAGAATAATCTTGGGGAGGGTTTCATCCGGTTGACGATGCAATTCTACAAGCACAGTAATCCAAACCGTCCAGTGGTGATTATTATTAATACCCAGAAACCAGTTTGCCCTGTAATAATGTTGGAAAAGTTTTTGAGACTAAGAGGGAGTTTGGAGGGGCCTTTGTTTTGCTGGCCAAATGGTTCGCCTATTAGTAGACAATATTTTGTTCGGGCTCTAAACGATGCCCTTAAATTCTGCAGTCTTGATACAGCAGATTATAAGTCACATAGTTTCCGCATTGGAGCAGCTTCTTGGGCAGCTGAACGGGGTCTTTCCGACTCTCAGATCAGATTGTTGGGCAGGTGGAAGTCTAATGCATTTGTGCACTACATTCGCACAGGTAGCATTGGCCCAGCTACTGCTATCCAATAGTAACGTTCAGTCACTGACATTACCCATCTATATTGCATTAGTTACAATAAGAGTTACGTTAGTTGCTACAGGTCGGGGAAAAGGGGGGCAAGGCCTCATGCAGGGGCTGACGTAACCTTGTCCCTTCTTTAACGACCCAAATTTAGCGATTTTAGTTTAATCTTAGGGATTGAGATACCCTTAGCTGCTACATGTACAGGTCATAGTAAGGGGGGGCAAGGCCTCATGCAGGGGCTGAGGTAACCTTGCCCCGTCTTTAAGAGTGAATGCCTGAGAGAGAACCGAGAATCGCCGGTCAGCGACCCCTTGGACAAATGTCTCAAATTTTGCCAGATGATACCTTTGGGTAACCTACTTTCGAAAAGCATATTAAAAGTTCCAGCGCCTTTTCATTTTTTTTTTTAAATTGAGAAAGTTCAAAAGTGTGGTCGAAGTGCTGTTTTTGATTGTCGCGCTGTCCAAATAATGGCGTGAGTACGAAGCGTCGCTGTAGACTCAAAACTATTTCAATACCAATCAAACTTTACACAGATAAAGAAGCACTATCGACAATGAATTTGAGTCCAAAAAGTGTTCTGATCTGTAAATTAGATATTTTTGCGAGCCATTTCGAAAATGAGTATAAAGTGCACAGAAAATTACGGCGAAAAATAGGGTATATTAAATCG
Source organism: Actinostola sp. cb2023 (assembly GCA_033675265.1). Lineage (NCBI taxonomy): Eukaryota > Metazoa > Cnidaria > Anthozoa > Actiniaria > Actinostolidae > Actinostola > Actinostola sp. cb2023. The sequence goes on from JAUJYZ010000477.1 coordinate 3,842, forward strand.
CATAAAAAAGGTTCCTGGTATGTCATTGTTCTACATTTAAACTTTATAGCCTTAAAGTTTTGTTATTGAAGTTTATCTCTACCAAATTTCACGGTCAAAATCGCATTCTTTCCCAATCAGAAAAATCGATCGTCCTGTTATGTGACAAAAGTCGAAGCCTTTTTGAAACCTCTTGAAACTCAAGTTAAACATATTGTTTCAACTTGAATGTCTTTTTGAATATATTACCCTCGACCTTTTAATGAATTGGACCTTTACGGTTAACCTTTGCTTACTTAATAGTGTAAACTAAAGCTACCGCTTTAGCGAAACCATATGCTTTCTAATGTCCTAGCACCTATGTATCAATACAGCTCATCGTATGTAACAACACAGCTTGCCTCATCGCAAACAACGGTTCTCGTAAACAACTTGCTCATTGCTTATGGCATACGCAATGAGTTGGTTGCCCCTACGAGTAACTAAAACTCCTCCCATCCTGAATATTGGTCGAACTGCGTGTTCACACCTTTTCTCATCTTTATCCCCGAAAATCCCCTTTTACCGTACATACTTTACAATGTATTTTTACATAGCTGTGTTAGAAACAACTTTTTCCATACATCTATCCTAGTTTATAAGCAAATCTAACTAGATAACTTATACCTTCCTTTGAGAGCTTATTTTACTGTTTACTAGTTATAATCAGTTGACTCTACTGCGTAGCAACCAATAGTAGTTCGAGTTAGTCTCACGTGCACACTGTGATTGACTGAATATTATTCCTGGTCAATCCCAGCATGCAATCAACGTCTATAAAGGTTGCGACACGGGAGAATTCATCACTCTTGCTTAGAACTAGATTACACTCAAAGCTCTCTAGCCTCAATGTAAGCACCAAAAGAAGAGATAAAGAAGAACTTTAACCAAGATCCTCGTTCTTATTTGTTGCCGCCTTTTCCCCAAAGACGTGCTTAACAGTACGAGTACTACTTTTGGCCGGAGCGTCATATTTTGACTCTTGAAAAGACATCAAAGTGGGCCGATAAAATTCGAAACTACTTCTAAAGAAGTCTCAATGCACAGCTATTGAAGTTAAAAGACAGCGAAATGCTTTGCAAATCAATTCAATTCAATTTCTGCCGGACCTCACTAGTCTTTCATCGATCTTTCAACATTTACAATCCCATAACTTGTCAACAATATAATTTAACTAGTCGTTTCTAATAGAAAGTGAGATGCTGCGAGTTGTGCACTGCCGTACATGTAGCTTTTAATGCATACATTTCATGTACATGTCACAGGGTTTGTCCCTTGTTAGCATGGCGCATTAACTGGTAAAAATAAATAAAATAATTAAATGCAGTATGATGTTGCTTAAATGCTAACACTAACAATCTGCTCATAGACAGACAGCTATTCTTAGACTTTCAGCAGTCAGTGATCACTTTTATTCTCACCATTGCATAAAGTTTGTACTGACGATATGCAGTAATTAATACAAATATGGATTCAATGAAATAGAGAATTGTTATTTACTGGCCAGATGTCAGGAAAGATGTTGAAGCCTCATAGTACACTGTCTTGTAGAAGATAATGTTGTGTTGAATCCAGTAAATAATATTTATAGTTTTGATTCATACAGTACATGTATGTTGTAGTGTTCTGGGATATTAAAAAGTCATAGAGATTTGAACAAGTCATGAATACATTGTAGTCTGACAGAAGTAGATAATTCAAAACTCCTCTTCACCAAAAATATCCAAGTACATGTAGATGTCTTGATCCAGTGTGTGATATTTTCTGTTTACATTGAGTCAAAGCATTTTAATGAAACAGTAATCCTGTCAGCATATATTATGGTAATGCCAGAGGGTAATGTTTTCAGCAGTCAGATGATGGCTTTGTAGGCAATCAATAAAGCAGTTTCACATATATAACGGTATTTTAAAAGCAGTATTGAAGATTGACTGAGTCCAATAAATAGGGTTTGTCCTTGTAAGTGATGATTTATCAATCCTTGACAAGTTTTCTGTGCTTCATGCTTCAAAGTGTTCAAATATAATGCTTGAAAGATACCAGGTAGATGTATTGATGAAGTACGCCAGGATGGATAGTTCAGTCCAAGTCCATATTTCATTAGTGAATCCAAATTATTGTTACTTTGTATTTGTGTTATCTGTGAATAAACATAATATAAATATAAGCTAAGTAACAAAGTGTGAGTTAAGCAATAATTTTAATTTTAAGACAGGAAAGAAAAAGATAGTGAAAAAAAACCTACTTACCTAAAAATGAAGATATTACAAATGAGTAACAATATAATGGTGATTTGTATCATCGTTCTAATAACTGGAATGAATGTACAATTCCCTTTATATAACTATCAAATGAATTTCGTTTCATGCCTGATGAAAAGCACTGCACGTTGCTTGTGCTGTGTTATCTAGTCTAGCTTCTTCATCTAGTCTGTACTGTAAAGTTGTAGAAGATTTCAAACTGGTCAACCTTTCAAATGTCATTGGTTCAATAACACAAGATGAGAGTGTTTTGACTCTACTAATAGCAACATAGGACACGCCAGGAGTTCTCTCTGATTTACCAATGTCTATCCAGGCTTTAGACATAGTTAGACCTTGACTCTTATGGATAGTAAGAGCATAGGCAAGTCTTAGAGGTACCTGCTGCCTTTCATGAAAGCCATCTGATGACTGAGCTGAAACAGTAACTGGGACATATTGGTACACAGCATGGTAATGTATCACTGATAGAAGGACCTCTGTAGTCATCAAACTGAACAATCACAGCTATAGGTAGATCAGGTGGTTGGTGATTACTCTCATAGATAAAGTCAAGGATTGTTCCAGTAGCTCCATTACATAGACCAACACTTGCCCAGAGATTCATTGTCAGCATTACTTTGGCACCCTTTGCTAGGAAAATTGTTGGCTGTAGACCCGACATATCCTCAGAAGTCATCTTTTTTGCCATAGCAGATGAATGACGTGCATTGATATTAGCAACAGGTTGTTGTAGTTTGGTGAGTTGTTCATGATTATATGTTCCAACTTCATCATTGCTGTAAAACAGTCTAGTTGCATCATCAAATTGAGACAAATCTACAATATTAGATGGTTGACGAGTCAACAACAACTGCCAGTCTTCACGTGTTGAATCACCTTTTCGCAGCCTTAAAAGCAAATTTCTGAACTCTTCTTGTTCTGTAGACATACCCTGAACTCTTTGATTAACAGTAAGCTTAACCACTTTGTCAAACATTCTATAAGTTTGATAACCTTGTTCTCCAATAGCATTTGATGATTTAGCATGATAGAGTGCTTTATCTGCTACAGGTGGTAACTGACCTGGATCACCAATCAAAATCAAGGATTTTCCTCCAAGAACTTTGTCATAGCATCCTGTTGCTTGCTTGCAACGCTTATCTATCCATCCAAATGTGTTTTGTCCAAGCATTGAATATTCGTCTATGAGAATATATTCTATATCATTGAGACTCTCTTGTAGTCTACATAAGGTTTGACCTGTAAGATCTTTGTTACCTCTTGGACCAACTGGTAATTTCAGCAGTGAATGAATTGTAACACCTTTGATATTATAAGACGCTTTACCTGTTGTGGCAGAAACTGCACATCTATTTTGTAAGAGGTTGCGTAAAGCATTAATGAAGTAGCTTTTGCCTGTACCAGCTACTCCTATGACAATAAGACATAGAGAGTCTTTCTCAACAGATGTATCATGCGAGTGATTATTCACAATATTATTTGCAAGTTTTTGCATTTCACTAAAACTATTGATATCTACAACTTGATAGTCTTGATGAGTGATACCACTAGCTTGCTCTTTTTTGGTTTTAATCCATGTAGGCATTTCACCAATTTCTTGGTCAGTGTATCTGACTCTGTCTTGTTGCCAATCATGTGTTGACATTGAACTTTGATAAGTATTTTCAAATGGTGTGTGAAGGTCTGATATTATCATCCATTCTTCACGTGTGTTGGTACTCTCTGACTCAACAGCTTCACTCTCTGGTTCTTCCTGATTTTGAATAACATTTTGAAGTTTATCAAACCAGTCAGGTACTTTGGCCTCTGCATATGGTGTTTGCAAAAATTCATGCCAACAAGTAACAAAGATTTCATCAGTAGGTTCCTGATCACCCCATGCATTATCTTGAGTTATTTTCCAGGATTTATATCTCAAAAGTTGGTATTTACAATAGAGGCCAAAATTTGGCCCTTTCGGATTAGGTGAGTAGGTTGGAAATATCCTTGGAATTACATTAGTTGGCAGCTCTGTTAATTTTCTATTGACAACTTTAAATTTTGTTGCAAACTGAACAAAGTTCAAATTGACAATATCAGGTGAACTATCATACTGTTCACGGTTAGCGTAAACATCAAGTAGTGAATTATTGGTACAGGTATCACCATTCTCTTCTGATCTATTAGTGTTTACTCTACGTGAGCCATTAAGACTGACAGGAATAACATTAAATGATGAACTATGTAGTTTAAGTGACAGTAAGTGATGCATTGTCTCTTGTACAGCATAATCTCTTTCACCAAGGGTTTTCATAACTACCTTCTTTATAGCCTTGTGTGGATCACTGGTATTGTTAGCATTTTGAACAATAGAATTAAATGCTTGTTTTAGCAATGGTGACCTTGGTTCACCTTTTGCAGCATATTTAGTGAGATATTCAACACATGCATAATGATCAATGACTACTTGTATGTCACAATTCGCTCTCCAGCCTTGTAGTTGAAGCTGTTGGTTATTATTTAACCTAGAGTCATTTCTCTTAGTAACAATCTTTGCTCTATATTGTACTTCATCATTCTTACTATGAACTTTTTCAAATTCTAGTTTTGTCTGTGAACAGTGATCAAATGGAAAATGAAATCTGCATTTCAACTCAGATTCATTTTGTTTCTTTCTTAGACAATCAGCTAGTACTGCAGCGAGTATGCCGTTGAACCATGTTTAAAAGATCTGCATAATCAGAATCTTTATCATAATCAGGAATGTCTTTATAACATTTCTGACATGGATGTACTTGTGGTCTAATCCACATGTCTTCATCTGGTGGGTTTGGGTTTACAGTTGATAATAACCAATCAACATACTGACATGCTGCTTGAGCAGCTTTATTACCAGCTTCAATATCCTGGTCTAATTCTGTTGTATCAACATCATCATGCTCATCTTTATACTTCTGAGCTAAGAAACCTTTCAAAGCAGTCTTAGTGAGATGACACATTCCTGGGTCATTGTTCAGTTTAGCAGTACCATGACAATGAATACTACCTCTACCTTGGTATTCAAATCTATACCAATGCCATTTGGCATCAAGAGTATCATAAAGCCAGTGTTTTACAAAACTCTTTAGTTTTTGAGTGAAAAACCAATCCACAACACGAGGATTGTTGATAACATTCTGACGTCTCTCTTCGCTAGTAGTGCCTATATCACCATTATTGTTCTCTTCAAAGAGAGCATGTAATTCTGGCCAATGCATATCAGCTGATGAAAAGGTAAAAAAGAATGTGGGTGTACCAACATTTGTTACTATGGCTTTGAGGTCTTCTTTGACCTTATGCCAGTAAGCATTTGTACCAGCAATATTAGCAACATACCTAGATATTTTAGACATTAATGCAGCTGAATTATTACTTGCAGCCATTTCACGTAACTCATCAATGGTTAGATGTGCTTCACCAGGATTTTGTTTTAAAAATATCCCACTTTGTTGTAGTGTTCTTTTTCGCTGAATCATGTTAAAAGCCCAGTATGAAAATCTGGGATGGCTAGCAAAGCGGTACATCCACTTCCCATCTGATTTTTCAGCAAACTTTATAAGATGCTTAATTCTTTCTGGAAGGGGTACATCTCTTAATAATGCTTGATTGGTTGGATCCCCTTTACCATCAGGGAATAGTGTAGGAAAAGCCATAGTAGCTAGATATGACGTTTGATATTCATTTAATGGCTGATCCTCATCAACCGAGGGCCATGATATTGGATCATCTGCTGATAGCTGACTTCTAACAGCATCAAGCTCTTGTTGCTGTTGCTCACCAACAGGTAAAAAACTATTCATATCAGTAGATCCATCATACACTGTATCGTCAATAGGGTTATCAGTAGGTGGACCTAAATCAGGCTCAACAGTCTCGTCTAAGATATCATCTTCTGTCTCAACAGTCAACAGATCTACTGGTACATCATTGTCAGGGCAAAGAATTTAATGCTTGTACATTTATTTGTACATCTATATAGTGGGGATTATTTTGTGTGAGCCACAATAAAGCATCATGCACTTTTTGTCTTTGTACTTTCACATCTTTAAAAGTATTTTCTCTACCTTTGACCTTCACAATAATCACAGATAGGTCCTTAGGATACCTTGGCAATGAAGATGCAAGTTCTTTCACATTTTGTGGTAAATTAATACAATGTCCAGAGTACCCTCTCTGACCCCCAGGTTTAATATAAACTCTCATGATAGGGAGAGCACGAGCAATTAACATTTCTTCTACTTGAGACAAACCCTGTAGTTCAGGTGGGACTGCAGATGGAATCATTGAATTCTCAACTGAAAACTTCTTAGGGGTTTTCTTATCCCTTGAACACCTTAAACATATATAAGTGTCTGGTGACCTTGGTTTAGATTTTAATGGCCATGCTTCATGACACACAGTACATTGGCACACAACATACACAATAGAGTTGTGAAATTTTGAAATGTTGGACTTTGCCCAAGTTTGTTCATGGAGTTTGCCATGTTTAAAAGTATCAAATTCACTCAAATAGCATTGTTGAGAAATAATTATTTCTTCTCTAGCTTTTTCAAGTCTAGTCTTTCTGTTCTCTTCTGTTTCATCTGAATATTTTCTTTTTTTGCACTTGTTATTTTTGTCTAGCCTTACTTGTTTTTCAATTTCAGTTTCTTGTGAGATTTTTGTCTTATGGGATATTTTTTTCCTTTCTAATCTGGTTTGTCTTTCAGTTTCAGTTTCCTTTGAAATCTTTTCCTTTTTATATGCTTTTTGCACTTCTAACCTGGTTTGTTTTTCAGTTTCAGTTTCCTCTGAAATTGTTTTCTTTTGATATGCATTTTTTGCTTCTAACCTGGTTTGTCTTTCAGTTTCAGTTTCCTTTGAAATCTTTTCCTTTTCATATGCTTTTTGCACTTCTAACCTGGTTTTTGTTTTTCAGTTTCAGTTTCCTCTGAAATTGTTTTCTTTTGATATGCTTTTTTTGCTTCTAACCTGGTTTGTCTTTCAGTTTCAGTTTCCTTGAAATCTTTTCCTTTTCATATGCTTTTTTTGCACTTCTAACCTGGTTTGTCTTTCAGTTTCAGTTTCCTCTGAAAAATGTTTTTCTTTTGATATGCTTTTTTTGCTTCTAACCTGGTTTGTTTTTCAGTTTCAGTTTCCTCTGAAATTGTTTTCTTTTGATATGCTTTTTTTTGCTTCTAACCTGGTTTGTCTTTCAGTTTCAGTTTCCTCTGACAGTTTTCTTTTCTTGTACTCTCTAGCTTTTTCAAGCCTTTTCTGCTTTTGATTTTCAGTCTCCTCTGACCTTTTTCTCTTACATGATTTATCCTCAACATTTTTTAGAGAATTATAAAACTCAACTGGTACAAGTTCAAATAATTCACTGTTCAATTCAAGTGACAGACAGCATAAATATTGTTCTAATTGACTGATATCAGCACATTTCATAACAACAGCAGTGCCATTTGGATCAGGCATACCAAAACAGTTACGTGCATGGGAATCAAACACATAAATGCAATCTACAGTCTTCATTAAAGCCATAATATAATCTTCTAATATTATAAATGCATAATTATTATTACAGAAAGCATTCATCAAGGCTGAATGTAAAGTTAAGTATGGAGCCTCGTTTTCATGCTCGTCTCGATTGAGTTTTCCTTGGTAGAATTCTTTGTAATTTACCAACCACAACGGGTTGTCGTTTGTTTTGATTTGTGCCTCAATGGGCTCCACCACAATGGGTAGATCAGTATTTGTCACCCTAATAGGTGATTGTGCCTCAATGGGCTCTACCACAATGGGTAGATCAGTATTTGTCACCCTAATAGGTGATTGTGCCTCAATGGGCTCTACCACAATGGGTAGATCAGTATTTGTCTCGATGGGCGATTGGTTTGGTTCGTTTGCTTCAACGCCAACGGGCGATTGGTTTGGCGAAGACCAACGAGCACGATGAGGCAGATAGGTCAGCGACAGCGTCTCTGTATCTGGGATACTGTGTCTTTCAAAAGCATTCAAGTACATGCTGTCTCCTTCGGTCAATATCTGATCGACTGTAGAAGTACTCCATTGTGGAACTGAACGCCACTGAGCACACAACAGCGCTGAAAAACTCATAAAAGAACATTATTTTCCCCTTGAAATATCACTAAATTGTTCGTGACCTTGATGAATGCTTCCAGCTGAAGCGTATCGAATATTCCAGCATATTCGCGATCATTCTAGAATGGTCAGGATTGTGAAATGACAATCCCCTAATAACGTCAGCAAGTAGATTACACACTTCCCATTACGAAATTATAAATGTATTGTAATTAGAATCAGAACGCATGTTTACGCAATATTGTAAAAGTATATCTAAACGAAAATACTTGTAAGTCTTTAGTCGACAGTTGAGAAGCTGGAATAAAGAGTCAAGAGAATAACTGGTCTCCCTGTGTTACTTGGGCACGCTACAGATTTGGTGGCAACGGTGGAACAGATATAGAAAAAAAGAAGAAGATTGACATCATGCCCGAAACAACAACCAGTACAAACCATGGAACGATCCTGCCTGAAAAGTTCGATAGCGGCGATTTCAAGACGTGGCTTCGCCAATTCGATATCTGCGCAGCAGCGAACAACTGGGGAAATGGCGAGAAACTGAAGAAGCTACCAGCATTTCTGCGAGGGATTGCAGCTACGCACTATCATGCTCTACGAGAAACCCATCGAATCGATTACGACACACTTTGCCAAAGTTTATCGAACGCACTTTACCCGGTAATCGAACGGGAAAGACACTTTACTGTTTTTGAACAAAGGAAAATGAAACCCGGCGAGGACCCGGCAGTTTTTATCTTTGAGCTGCGAGAGCTGTTGGCCAAAGCGGACCCAACCATGGCAGAAGAAGGTAGAAATGTCCTGCTGTCACGCCAGTTTATGAGAGGTCTCTCACCAAAAATACGTGTCAAACTGTTGGAGAACAACGCAGTACCGACCCTCGATGAGATGATAGCCTTTGTGCAACGATACAGAGTAGTGGAACATGAATGGGAAGCTATAACAACAGAGACGGTGAAATCAATTCAAGCCGCAAGCACAAAGCCCACTTTCCCGAACGAAGAAATTGCGTCCCTCGTGGCGGCCGTGAAGGAACTTGCTGTCGAGCAACAAAGTTTACGCCAAGAGCTCGACAGGAGCCGCAAAGAAAGCCAGAAAGAAAGCCAAGCGACTAACAACAGACGAGAGGTGGAATGTTACAACTGTGGACAACGTGGTCATATCGCTAGAGCTTGTAGGAACAGAGGCCGTGGTAACTATTCCAATTTAGCTAACATAACATGTTATAAGTGTAACCAAGTAGGCCATATAGCACGCCAATGTAACGCAATGTCTTTAAACGGACAGAGGGGATTTATGCAGGGTCAATAGGTCACCCAACAAGATTTAGTAGTCAGACCCAACCAGTTGTTAAAATAAGCATAGAAGGAGTCAGTGTTCTGGCATTGATAGACACTGGCTGTGTAAAGTCTTTTATCAATGAAAAAGTTCACGCTAGTTTAGATTTCAATAATTCAAGAAGTGTTCACGTAGACGGCGCACGTTTTATTTCTATCACCGGGGATCCATTGCATATCAAGTGTAGTGTTGAATGCAATGTCAAATTTCCCAATTCTAAATGTCAATATCTCGGTAACTTTTTAGTGTCAAGCAACATAAGCTACGAATGCGTGCTGGGCTGGGATTTCTTAGTTGCCAACCGGCTGGAAATGATTGTCAATCGTGACGTCATTGGTGAACAGATTTATTCTGTCCAGGGACCCCACGGGAAGTCCCCCGTTTTGCCCCAGATCCCCTCCATGGGAACGGTTTTATCGGGAGTAGTACAGGGTAGCTCTCTACAAGCAAGTAAGGTCTCTCATGTTCTCTCGGAGTCTCGAATAAGGGGAACCGTTCCGGTAACGTTGTTAGACAGCATCTCAGTGCCACCTAGGTCGGAAATTATAATCGAGGGTAGGATAGGCAGGACTGCGGAATCAGAGTTAGGGTTAATCTCACCTTTGATAGGCACAGGGAGAGACAACATAGGCATGCATGTCGCATATACAGTATCTCAAGCCAATAGTAGGTCAGTCCCAGTGAGGCTCGCCAATGTGTCGGAGGAAGAGGTGGAGCTCACAGCGGGTAGTAAGATAGCAGAATTTAGCGTACTTGTAGAGTCGCCCGCGTCTTGTAATCCCATCAATAGTAGGGAAACAAAACCGTTCACGTGCGGTAGTGTAGATTCGAGCAAACTCGCAGAGGAAATAGAGGCAGCCATCGATCCATCTCTCAGCAGGCACGAGAAAGAGAAGCTACGAAAGGTCCTGTTAGAGTTTTCGGATGTTTTCGAGGAAACGCTAGTCACACAACAGTGGTTAACCATAAGATTGACACAGGAGATAGTTACCCAATTAAGCAGAGACCAAGGCGATTACCTTACGCACATAGAGAAGAGGCAGACAAACAGGTCAGAGACATGTTAGCACAGGGTGTCATAGAGCCTAGCGACAGTCCTTGGTCTTCACCCATAGTTCTGGTCCGCAAGAAAGACGGTCAGCTGCGGTTTTGTATCGATTTTAGGAGAATCAATTCAGTCACACATTGCCAGGCCAATCCTCTGCCGAGGCCCGACGACATTTTCGATTCGCTAAATGGCGCGAAGATGTTCTCCACCTTAGACCTGCGCAGTGGGTACTGGCAAGTACCTATGGACCCAGCGGACAAACCAAAGACTGCATTCACCACCCAAGCCGGTCTCTTCCAGTTCTGCCGAATGCCGTTCGGACTAAATGGGGCTAGTTCACTTTTTCCAACGCATGATCGAAATTGTCCTTTCGGGTCTCAACCTAGTCACATGTCTTTGCTATCTCGATGACGTCATCATTCATGCCAAGTATTTTGACCAGCACTGCGAGCGCGTGACGGAAGTTTTAGCGCGGTTCAGGCAATACAATTTGCGCGTTAAGATTTCCAAGTGCTCTTTCGCTGCACCACAGGTTTCTTATTTAGGACATTTAATCTCGGCAGGAGGCATTTCACCAGATCCAGCAAAGGTACAGACAGTTAGACATATGAAGGCTCCCACGACAGTGAAGGAAGTTCGAAGCTTTCTAGGCTTGGCAGGTTATTATAGGAGATTCGTGCCCGGTTTCGCAACAGTAGCCTCTCCATTGACAGATTTGACCAAGAAAGATAGACAGTTTAACTGGACAGACGACTGTGAACAGGCATTTCAGACTATAAAAGACCTTGTCAGCTCAACGCAGGTGTTAATGTACCCTAGGTTTGATAGAGAGTTCATTTTACAGACAGACGCCTCGGATGTTGGCGTAGGAGCAGTACTTTCGCAGATAGATGATGACGGTATAGAGAAACCCGTAGCGTTCGCTAGTCAGTCACTCAGCCCTAGAGAGCGCAACTATTCAGCCACAGAAAAGGAAGCTTACGCCATAGTCTTTGGGACAAAGCATTTCAGAGTTTACTTGCTAGGTCGACATTTTAGGATAGTAACTGATCACCATGCTTTGAAGTGGCTGCACAGCATGGAACCCAAAGGTAGGTTAGCCCGATGGATTATGGACCTCCAGGAATTTCAGTTCCTTACCGGGCATAGACCGGGGAGACAATATGGGAACGCAGACGCTTTATCACGCCTAGAGGTACAAACAAATGCCAGCGAAGGCTGCAGAGAAACAGAAAGACAGACAAATAACGACCAGTCGGCACCAGCAGTCACTAGACAAGATCAGGACACACCTCAGGAAGGAGAGGAGGCAAATACACCTAACAATGACGGTAGTGGCAACACATGTGCAGTAACTGTTAACCCTAGTTTAGATCTTAAGCAGTCCCAAAGACAAGACAAATCCATAGCAACAGTAATAGAATTCAAGGGTAAAGGTCAGCATAGACCAGAGTTTTAAAAAGAGTGGGCAGACGACCCAGGTCTACGAAGTCTTTGGTATAACTATGATAGACTATTCGTCCGTAATAATCTGTTAGTGAGGTTAATAAGGAAGAAGGATACCATGTCAAGGTATGCGGTGGTAGTACCACAAGTTTTAGTTAAGGAAGTATTAAACGGCGTCCACGACAGCCCTTTTGCAGGCCACTTAGGAGTCACTAGAACCATAGAACGAATTAGAGAAAGATTTTATTGGCCACGCATGCGCGAGTCAGTCGAAGCTCACATTCGGGAATGTTCTGCATGTGCGCAACGTAAAGACCCCGTCAATGCAAATAAAGCTCCTGTTCAGACCATAGAAGTAGGTGAGCCTTTCTGTTTCTGGGCGATGGATTATATGGGCCCCCTACCTGAGACGACACGCGGACACAAGCACATCTTGGTCATGATGGATCATTTCTCGAAATGGTGCAAGGCCATTCCAACCAAAGACCAAAAGGCAAGTACCGTCGCCCCGATCCTAGTGAACAGGGTATTTTCCAGGTTTGGTCCCCCGACCATCTTACACTCAGACCAAGGCGCCAACTTTGAAAGCAATCTCATGCATGAGATCTGTGACGTTATGGGAATTACCAAGACACGAACTACAGCTTACCACCCCAGCGGAGACGGACAGGTTGAACGACAAAACAGAACCCTCCAGAATATGTTGTCAGCTTTTGTATCGAAGCACAAAGACGATTGGGATTTGTGGTTAGACCCAGTTGTGTATGCGTACAACTCAAGTCGTCAAGAGTCACGGGACTATCGCCATACCAGACTGTTTTCGGCCGACTTCCACGCATGCCGTTCGAACTAGAATGGGGTCTACCTTTAAGTAATCCATCCACACTCAGTGAGTATACACAATCAGTTAGGAACACCCTCAGAGACATTAGGCAGATCGCCCAGCAGAACCTAACACATGCCAGGAGTAACCAAATGGAACGTAGTAGAGAGAGAACAAATGATTGGGTTCCATACAAAGTAGGTCAAACGGTTTGGTTATATAGACCCAAAAGTTGGAAGTTTGGTACGAATTGGATAGGACCGTATACCATTTTAGCCCATCTAGGTCAGGTCAATTATAAAATTAGATCAGGAACAGGGAATGTTTCGGTGGTCCACCACAACCACCTTAAACCATATTTTGCCCCCACGGGTCCGCGAAATGTTTTTTGCCCCAGCAGAGAACATGGTGAATTTACTTTTGTAGAGAACGACCCCTCTCCCTCGTTTGCCCCGCCCGACGACCCTCCCCCGGCCAGGGACAGGCCGGTACGATTGCGACAAAACATTCACAGACCTGGTTGGCAAAGGGATTATGTTTTTTACTGACCGGCCCGCACTCAGCCTTATGCTGTTTAGTTATATTTCAGATTTTCTTTACTTATTTTCGGGGACGAAAAATCTAACGAGGGGGGTAGTGAAGCGTATCGAATATTCCAGCATATTCGCGATCATTCTAGAATGATCAGGATTGTGAAATGACAATCCCCTAATAACGTCAGCAAGTAGATTACACACTTCCCATTACGAAATTATAAATGTATTGTAATTAGAATCAGAACGCATGTTTACGCAATATTGTAAAAGTATATCTAAACGAAAATACTTGTAAGTCTTTAGTCGACAGTTGAGAAGCTGGAATAAAGAGTCAAGAGAATAACTGGTCTCTCTGTGTTACTTGGGCACGCTACACAGCAATGAATAAAGTTGCGTTTGACATAATAGATTTGTAGAAAAAGAACACTTACCTGGCTTGAATCAGCGAAAAATAAACGATGCTCCAACCAGGCTAGAAGACACGAGGTCGATTGAACGTGGTGTGAGTGTGTGCTGATCAAAAGTACCGTGGCTCAGAAAAATCATCATCTGCACACACAAACCCACAAACACACAAACACACAAACTCCGTGAAATGCAGTCGAGACTCTCGTTGCAAACACATAAGTGTCCAGATCCCACACGACCACACATGACACAGGAACTCCGTCAAGATTAGTTTCGCTGCTCGCCTGGCGGCTCGCAGCAATTATGTACATGATGGTACGTCTCATTTACATTATTTACTCTTGCTCGTTCGCTCTCATAAACAACCGCATTCTATTCCAATAAAACACGACTAGAAGATCATAACAGATCAAAACATTTAATATTCTGTTATTGACATTAAAAATATTATTACTACTATTAAATTTGCTACTCTTCTCTTACATTCCGGTATCATTATAATTTCAATATGTAAATTAGGTTGTTCGTTTCCTTGTCAATCTAGTAATTGTACCTTCATCTCCGAGAAAAACATGTCGAAAAAGTACATTACGTTACCGTAGAGTAAAGGTCTATGTTTGACGTTATCAATGTAAATAGACGGGTTGCGGATTTAGTTTTCTAGCCAAATAAAAAAATTGAAACTGGAAGGTCAAGAGCCACGCAAGAGAGCCACGCGAGTGCGGTGCAATATTGCGCGCAATATTGCTGGCAATTTTGTTGCAGCGTGTGTCCACCCACTGAAACTGATTGCTCGCAATTGACTAGCGCGCGCTAATACGACGTAATTTGTTGCTCGCAAGATGTTGCAGAGGTGGAGGTGGACACACGCCGTTGCACCGTGTGTCCGGCTCGGGAGGGGGGGGGGAGAGACTCCCTTATAAAAGGGGGTAGGGATGCTCGTCGAAAATTTTGAAAATGACCCCTAAAAGGGACCGGAGTCTTGTCTTGGTGGGCGTGGCAGCGAATATTTTTACCCCTAAAAGGAACCAATTTAAAAAGTCATTTTAATAGTATAAAAGACACTAGCATCAAACTCCTTTATTGATAAGTGTTAAGTGATACAATACAGAACGATGTTATTAAAAGGAAGTTTTAAAATATCGCTGTTGATTGAATACCCTAAAAGGGACCGGGAAACTCTATTGGTGGTCATTTTTATTTCTGACACCCTAAGTGGGACCAAAACACGATAAAAAAGTCCCTGCGATCCCGAAAGTAAGAACGGGTGAATAGGAGACTGCTCTACTGTTAGCTCTCCAAATCATCCACTTTTAAAAGACATAATCACGCTTGGGTCACGTGTCCTGTGTCCTGTATTACACATTTTTCTATTGCTCAATATATATAAAATTATAGAAACGTGTTGTCAGGATCACGAGTGCTCTTGTGAATGACTTTTTGTAGTTATATAGCGCTTCTTGACCGTATTACGGATTGCGGCGATTCTCATTACCATGGACATTTGGAGTTCGTTGCATTTGGAGTTCGTTGCGCTGGGGACCCCGGGGGGAGGGGGGGGGGGTGGTTATTTTATTTTATTTATTTATTCAAGATTCGCCCATGGGTACTCTCCCATATATGGGCTATACGGGGACGTGCCGCTGGACAGGGTATGGTTTATGGCCTCTCTGTCCTGAACAGGGTATATAATTTTATGTGAGTCTGTCCTAAACAGGGTATAGTAATGCACGATTGTCGTCGTTAAATATGGTTTTATCCGGTATTTGCCAACCGAGAGAGAAGTTTGCCGATCTTTAGCAGGTCATCCGAGTCAACATTAAACACGTTTATGACAGTGTGTATTTTGTACTTTGTCCTAAACAGGGTCCTAAAATAGAGGGTGTTGTCCTAGACAGAGTAGGTATTTTATATTTTTTGTCCTAAACAGGGTCAGGGTTTCAAACCGTCAGCGGCACCCCTATACCCAAACATGGGTCAAGTACTAACCCCCCCGGAATGCAGCAGCCTGCTGCATTCCGGGGGGGTTAGTACTTGACCCGGATTTGAAACTCCAATCAGATGAGGGAGTAAAGACAGAAATGAAACTACTTCTTGCATTTAATTTATTTCTTTAATTTATCGATGGTTTTCCAGAGGTAAAGAACGCGCGCAATTTTTATGCACAGCGAACCCCAACCTTACGTATTTCACGCGCGCGCTCTACCACAGGAAACCCATCAAAGAAAGGTGCAAATATCTTTTTATTTACTGAGTAGCCTCGGAAGCAATAGCCTCCTTTGCAGACGCTTTTAATGTCGCGATTTTTCCCTGGGGAAAAACCGCGACATTAAAAACGTCTGCAAAGGAGGCTACGGAAGCAATGGTTGGGCTACCAATGAGAAAACGAGTTTGACTATGGGGATATAACAACAACGTTTGCTCAACCTTACGCGCGTAGCTCATGGTCGTCCAGTTTCTTTCCCGATTAAGCAGACATTTGATATTTTTGCTAGAAAACTAAACGCGTCTATTTACATTGATAACGTCAAACATAGACCTATATACTCTACGGTAACGTAATGTACTTTTTCGACAAGTTTTTCTCGGCGATGAAGCTTAAGGTACAATCACCTCGCATTGTAAACCGGAAGTAAAAAATCTATATACCACAGAAGAGATAAATTGCATACGGAAATGAATTTGTCGTAGTAGAGACGATTCTTCAGGATTATGAGTGCACAAACACTCATTTTAGATGTGGTGCGCTTTTCAGACAATCCTGGCCAAAATGATTGGGACACCTGGCTTAATATCGATCTCAACATGAAAATATCCATATAACTTGACCCCCCCTCCCGCATAACAATGTTGATGATTGTCTACGTCGACCCCCATCGTTAATGAAAGTTGGAAACAACATTGGAGCAGGGGGAGGGGGGTGGGGAGGGACATAAGGTGCTCATATTAAAACATATTGCGCAATAACTAGTGTCCCAATTAATTTTGTCCAGGATTGTAGGTATGTACTTACTGGTAAAGTGATGTCCTTAAACCTGAAGGTCCCGCACTCTCATTGCCAAAGTTCTGGAAGAGATAAGATCCGAAAATAAGAGATCCTTTCAGACGGGTAATTAGAAACGCACAATGAAATTAATATGCGAATTTCAAAATATCGCGTCAATTTTTAAAAGTCGCATTATTTTTTTGTGAATGTTAATTTCCGCGACATTAATTTCCATTATTGTAACCCCTAATTCCCAAGACATTCTTGACATCTAGGAAACTATAGCTTTTCTTTCTTTTTTTTTACCTTGCACTTTATCGTGGACACTGTAAAAAAACGCTTATATAATGGAACAAATTCAATGCATTTAGGCTGCAACTTTCGCGTTATTTTAATTCGCGCCAATTTCAAATACATTAATTAACAGGAGCGTTAATTTTCTATAATAAGGTAATACTGACGAAATAGTGACAATCGCGGAACATGCATGGTCTACACGCTGAAACAAAGATAGAGGCGTTTTCCGTATGGGTGGGAATGTTACGGTACCGCGCCGTGTCGTATTGAAATAGTTTGATTGGATGAGATGCATCTGAAAATCTGAAAATCTGAAAATTAAACGACTATAACATACCGTGTCGTTCGGTCCTTGCTGACGGAACTTCTTAGCTTGTGGCTGAACATCGACAAACTGAAACGACACGCAGTATTTACGTCTCAGGCAAATAAAATAATGCTAGCAGCCGCTCTTGAGGAACACCTACCTCTTCATGATCAGACAATGGTAGCTGTGCCATAATATACAGCGCACCCTTGCCAGTCGTTTGCAAGACTTCACTTCCGCTCCAGATAAAAGAACGAGAAGTTTTAATCACGTCCAGTTTTTTGGTTCCCGGCATAATACTATAACCCAATGAAATAACTGTTACTGAAAACTCCGCTACAACTGCCTTTCATGTCATCATTCTCAACCAAGTAAGTGTCATGCAGTCATTTTCGATTTAAAACACTTTGCATCGGCAAATAATTAATCGGGCTGTTCTCAACACGATATTTTGCACTAAACCTCGTCCAATAATTGATGTTATTATTCATTCAAAATATATACTTGTTTCTGATTGACTGAGGACCCCTGGTCAATTCTACATGACCAGATCAGTCAGACATCATCATCCTACAATGTTTTTGGCTGTATTCTGTTAGTATTAATATCATTATTATTGCTGTTATTATTAATATTGTTGATGTTGTTATTAGTCGGGCTTCCTGTGGAAGATCCGATCCGACTCTAAAAATGAGAAGCGTTCTTTGTCGTCGTCTTCGTTGGCCTCAAATCCAGCGCATGCGCCCTGTGCCGGCCGCTAAGATAATCACCGAAGGCTCAAACCACATGGCTTATCAAAACGGATCAAGACGAGACATCGCACATCGTCCTTCCTTCACAAACCTTGTCGAAGGATGGTTATGTCGTCTTGTGATCGTGAGAGAAAAAAAACATTTGAACGAAGTATGTCTAATACGCTCATCTCACATACAACCTCACACACCGTTAGCGGTAGACCTACTCTAAAAGATGTGGAGCGCCATTACGTCATTATGTCAGCGGTCTCTCCCGACCGTGCAGGCGCCCCCGGCCGCCATGTTGTTATCATCCATGTGCTTTCCAATAAACCGCCTCGTTCACGTTGTGGATTTATATACTATTGTCTAACTTACTGGCGTGGTGGCAGCAACGATCCGATCCTACGCTGACTAGTCGACAAACAGACAAGATTCCCTCGAATTTTCAAGCCGAAAAGCCGACAAACGTGCTTCAAACCAGGCGAGATTATTCGAGTTCCACGTCACGACGCCGAAATACGTGCATCAACTTAGTGCAAAAGTAACACAGCACATAGCCAAAAGTTCACACAGTCGAAAACTCTACTGGACAGACGTATCTGAGGTAAGGAAAGCAAACCATGGCCAACATCAACCGTGCACCAAAACAATGGTGCTTATCTAAAGTCGAAACATTGAATTCGTACGAAAATTGGAAGCAAAACCTATTATACACCCTTTCACTCGATCAGAACTTCGCACCATTCCTAGTAGAAGATGCCTCCTGGGGAAAAAAGTCTAAAGCTGACCCCCTTAGAGGCTTTGTTAACGACGGCGAAGAAGTTCCCACTGCGAGGCGACGAACCGCTCAGCAAAAAAGCACCATGCTGGAGCTCATGCTAGGACAAATAGCAAATTATTGTCAAATCATATCGCGATCCACCCTGGTGAAAGGAAGCACATCTTTAGACTCAATCTGGCAAGCCATACGTTTACACTTTGGATTTCAAACAACTGGTGCTCATTTCATTGACTTTAACTCCATCGCTTTGGAGCCAGACGAACGCCCAGAAGACCTATACCAACGCCTCATGGCCTTCGTAGAGGATTGTTTACTCAAGGCCAACGAACTAACACACCATAGTGACGCTGTACAAGAAGACGAAGAGTTGTCTCCCACAGTAGAGAATTTTGTGGTCCTCACATGGTTAAGACTCATCCACCCAGAGCTACCTAAACTCGTGAAGCAACGCTACGGGACGGAACTGAGGTCACGCACCCTGGCCTCGATCAAAGCCGAAATTTCCCAAGCTCTCAGCTCTCTACTAGACGAGATACAAGCTGCAGACGACACCAAAATCTTACGAGCCGGAGTCACACCCTACACTCGTCGAACCTCACAACCTTACAAGCCAGTTGCTAGGACACCAGCCAGACCTAACCGACCCCTGAAGACATGCCCTCTTTGCAAACAGACAGGTCGCCAAAGCCATAACCACTTTCTCAGCGAATGCAACTTTCTTCCTGAACAGGACCGAAAGTATATTGTCAAAGCTAGACAGATCGCTTCCATCTTAGACGACGACCCAGACGAAACCACAGATGACTACTGTACAAAACCTGAGGTGAGCCCCGACCCACCCCAAGAACACTCAAGCCTACGCATACAAGTACGTCGGTCACCCTACTTAGACACGTTCTACCGTCATCATCCAGTACGAGTAGTCGTTGACAGTGGCGCCACCAGTAACATGATCCGAATGTCTACAGTAAAAATGCTTCGTCTTGAAATATCTGCAAGCTCACAATCAGCCCACCAAGCCGATGGCAGTTCACCTATGCGAGTGATAGGCGAAACACGCTTTGAACTGATCCGGAACCATCACAAGTTCCTGTTTGAAGGCCTGGTCGTGGAAAATCTCGACGTGGAGGTTCTCGCTGGCACCCCTTTCATGGAGTGTAATGACATCGCCATCCGACCAGCCAAACGTGAAATAACCCTAAAAGACGGAACTACTGTCCTCTACGGTTCCAGCAACAACACGCCCATAGACAAACCTGTCTGCCGCGCCCTGGTTTTACGTGCCCCTGGTACTCCTACAACGATATGGCCCGGAGAGTATTTAGAGCTACAATTACCTGATGATGCTGCCCCAGATGCAGAGTATACACTTGGACCACGACTAGACTCCCCCTGTGCCCGAGCAACCACAGCGTATGAACCATGGTCTCAACCCAACATCATTTCGAGCACTGCAGGGAAAACCCGCCTACCAAATTTGTCTGGTCATCCCCAAACCCTGAAACGCAATGAGCATTTCAGCCAAGTTAGCCCAGTCTTCGAACCAAACAAAGACGAAGGATCTCCAACAATCACTCCGAAGACATCACCACACACCTCTGTTGGAAATCATTCAGACAAAGTGCAACTCGATCCTGACAACTTGCTTTCACATGATATCAAGTCAGGAACACTCCAGGCCTGCCCACACCGAATTGCTGCACTCTCTACGTGCAGCCCACCAAGCTGCGTCACCGGGATGAGATCATTCATCGGAGACTACAAAGTCTTAGCCGGCGTTATCCCTAGATGCGCCTCGGTACTTGCTCCTCTTGAAGATGCCATTGCTGGTCGTCAATCCTCAGACCCTGTAAAGTGGACTGACGAATTAAGCAAGGACTTTACTACTGCACAAACCGTCCTCTCCTCTAACCGCACCATCACGCTACCTAAACCAAATGACCAACTCTGGATTGTCACTGACGGCGCAGTCGGCAAACCAGGAATTGGAGCTACCCTTTACATAACACGCGAGGGAAAACTGATCCTGGCAGGTTTCTTTAGCGCCAAACTGCGTGACCGCCAAGTATCTTGGTTGCCATGCGAAGTGGAGGCCTTAGCCATAGCCGTAGCAATCAAGCATTTCAGCCCTTACATAATCCAGTCCAGGCACAAAGTATCCATCCTCACAGACAGCAAGCCATGCGTCCAAGCCTTTGAAAAATTATGCCGTGGCGAATTCTCTGTAAGCCCACGCGTTTCAACCTTTCTGTCTACTGTCAGCCGATACCAAGCCACCGTCCAACATGTTGCAGGCGCAGCCATATTGCCATCCGACCTTGCGAGCCGCGACGCCCCTGACTGCAATGACATGTCCTGTCAAGTTTGCAGCTTTATCAAACAAACAGAAGACTCAGTGATAGGACACTTATCAGTAGAAGACGTCCTTAAGGGAACATCCAAACTCCCCTTCACAAGCAGAGCTGCTTGGCAATCCATACAAGCTGAGTGTGCCGACCTTCGCCGCACACACGCTCACCTGACACAAGGGATTCGACCTTCAAAGAAACTAACAAACATCAAAGACATAAAAAGGTATTCGAGTATAGCTACCATCGCTAGTGATGGCTTACTTATCGTCCAAGGTAATGAGCCTCTGTCTCCACCAAGGCAACGCATCGTTGTTCCCCGTCAAGTCCTGGAAGGACTCCTGACCGCTCTACACATCAAGCTCGAACACCCATCTCGCCATCAGCTCAGGTCTGCCGCAAACCGCTACTTCTTTGCTCTCGACATGGACAAAGCCATTGACCATGTGACCAAAAGTTGTCACCCCTGTGCTGCCCTCAAGAAAACACGTGGCTTATCTGCGCGGGAAGTGTGGATGCAGCGAGATCAATTCTCAAACCACCAAGTTCCTCTATCTGACCAGGAGCTAGTACACAAGCAACATGACCTACGCAACGCGAATCACCCGTACAGTGAAAAGTCTAAGGCTCCCCTAAAGAAAGCCATTGACGCTCCTCAGGTGAAAATAGGAGACTTAGTCTATCTATACTCAGATAGAAATACATCCTGCTCACGAGACAGATACCTTGTAACCTCAACCGAGGGGGTATGGTGCAATATCCGCAAGTTCACTGGACCTCAACATAGGAAGACCCCCTACCGCGTGAAGGCAAGCGAGTGCTACAAGGTACCCAACCACATGAGCCTCAACCGATTATCATACCGCACCCCACAGCACGATTCTTCAGATGCACGACCAAGTCCTCCAGAACCCCCCGAAATACCACGAGGGATATCCACACCACCCACCCCTCATAGTTACATCCCCACAGACAACTTCCACGAGTTAGTTACAACCCCTCCTGCAACAGTGGACAACGAAGATCATTTGAACACTATCACCGACAACCAAAGCCCTCGAAGCCGCACTTATCTGGATAACCAAGCACCAAGGAAGTCATCACGCCCTCATTGCCTACCCCAACGCTACAATGACTACATCATGTAATTTTGAACTGTTACCCATTTGACTTTAATTAGAAAACTATTCAGTTGTTAATTATCCAGTTTTGTTAAGAGGTCAGCTTACCGTTACATTAGACGGGAAAAGAAAAGAGAAAGTAGTTGCGCCATTACGTCATTATGTCAGCGGTCTCTCCCGACCGTGCAGGCGCCCCCGGCCGCCATGTTGTTATCATCCATGTGCTTTCCAATAAACCGCCTCGTTCACGTTGTGGATTTATATACTATTGTCTAACTTACTGGCGGAGCGTTTTCGGACCAGGTCGTTCCGCGGATTCAATATCATATCTGACTTAACAACGAACTCTGAAGCTGAAAAGAACTACTCTGATTGCAAGAAAAGCACGAGCAAGACTGATCTTGACCTGAACTTGAACGTCGCCATATTGGATGAAGCGAAAGATGATCGTCCACGAAGCAACTGGAAAAGTACTTATTCAGCACATGTGGCTCTTACAGTCCTCACAGTAAATATCGTCATTCTTTTGTTTTTTTCATTGTGTTAAATACTAGTAAAATACGGTTAGATTTTGTTTGTACAATCAGTATTATTATTGTAGAAACGATCGTTTAATTATCTCGTCACGTCCTGTGTATGGAATTTCATGTATTCAGTAGAAGACATGGTAAATACTCTTGATGATTGTGATGTTCTAGAGAAAGTGATGGATCTAAGCAATGTACACAAGTATAATGATGCATGTTATGGTGACAATAAATGTACAACAACTCAGATCGCGTTATGCAAAGTATGTCCATTATAATTATACTCGTGTTGTGTGTGAATGTCATGGCTCTAGTTATTTTTGTAGAAGCGATCGTTTATCTCGTCAAGTAGAAGACATGGTAAATACTCTTGATGATTGTCATATTCTAGAAAAAGCTATTCTTGTGCTGGGAGATTTGATTATTGTACATATACAATACTTTATGATCATTCTAAACCATAGTGCGTTAATGAATTACCTTGCCTACGTGTTTGATGCATTAGTCTAGGGCGCGCGGGCTCTTGCTCGAGCTTTATTGCCATTGGCAATATTTCATTGACAATGGATATATGGTCGAGAGCAAATCAGATTCAGTCGATATTACCGATCGCAGCAACCACTGCTTGCTCCAAGAAGCCCGACTTACGCTACTAGAGCGTCTAGTTATTATTTATTGATGTTATTGTTGTTTATTGTTATTGCTATTGACGGCATCCAATATCAGTACTATACGTCCAGTTTCCATCGTTTAAACTCACCCCAAATAAATAAAAGGGAGTCGCTCCCCGTCTTTTACCACTTCGTCGTTTGTCCAGGAAGACATCAGGGTTATTTTTCCTATGAGCCCTTGCTCGCCAAATTTTCCACGTTCTAGCCCCTTTGGACAAGTCATCCCTGGAGAAAAAAGATCCTCAGGAATGCACAACACATCCTTTGTTGCTTGCTTCACTCTTGGCGTTTTCAACTTTGCTCTGCGGTTGATTGGTATGTGTCCCACAGATCTAGAAGAGCCACCACGTCTCTGAAAAGACGAAGGAAGTGCCTATAAAGAAATAATAGTAACATAAAATAAGTGCAGTCGGGTTTTTTTCGTTAGAAATGTCCTTCTTCGGACGGCCAGCTCCCTGTTAAACAAAATGTGATGTACTGAGTTAGTCAGTAATAAACAAATGTACGAGGGGCATACAATTTTATTCAGCCAGTTTTCTCTCCTCCATATTTTTAAAAGATCCCGCGCTTTCCCGTGAATTTCTTGGGTGGATTGTGTGACATATTATATTATATTACATTTTGGCGCGCAAACAACGACGCTCACTAATTTGAAAGAAATAATGCTGTTTGAATATCTCAGTATTGAGTGTTATCTTATCTTACCTGATTTCCTCCTGCACACGAAGAGGAGTTTATGTTAATAGAAGGCCCTACTACCACAGGCTGCTGTTGGACGACCGGTGCTTGCCCTAGAGGACTTGACCTCGAAGTCGAACTCGACGTGTGCGTGCTTGCTTCATTACTACTGGTCAGAGAGGAACTATTGCGAAAACATTGGACAATTGTTCGGCTTAACGCCGAAGCCAGCTCTTGCGCCATTTGTTCAGTCATGGTTATAACTGCGATACGAACCCGGGGATAACAAGAAATAGAGATATGACTGTAGACTCACAGTACGGTGGATTCCGAAATCTGAATAGTCATTCGAAACTCGCGCGTCAGGTAACTGATCAAGTAGCCGTACCAATGACATCGCTGGTTATATAGAATTAGGCGTAAACGTAAGAGTTACGTGTTTCTGTCGAGCTCACCTATTGGATGATCAGAGAGGCGTCTCAGCTAATGTCACTTTTGACAAGTGTCATGTCATGATCAGTTTGAAATATATTTCAAAATCTTCGATTGCGAAAGAGATTCACTGCAAAGAAGGGAACACACTCGACGTCTTTTGATCGCGAAAATCGTCGCATATTTATTAATTATAGCCATTTGTGGAATGATTAGTCTTTAGATTACCCGATTTAATCGGTAAATCAAGGCCTGTGGAAGTTTCTTCTACAGCCTTCGGCGGGCTGTCGTGTCTTCGGCACTCAGGGTAGAAATAGCCTCACTGCGCATACAATCGCGCATACAATTGAAATTGTAGGAAATTGTTTCAAATAATGCATTGATATCAAACCATGAAATTGTTTCAAATAATGCATCTATATCAAACCATGAAATTGTTTCAAATAATGCATTTATATCAAACCATGAAATTGTTTCAAATAATGCATTTATATCAAACCATGAAATTGTTTCAAATAATGCATTTATATCAAACCATGAAATTGTTTCAAATAATGCATCTATATCAAACCATGAAATTGTTTCAAATAATGCATTGATATCAAACCATGAAATTGTTTCAAATAATGCATTTATATCAAATAATGCATTTATTTCAAACCATGAAATTGTTTCAAACCATGAAATTGTTTCAAATAATGCATTTATATCAAACCATGAAATTGTTTCAAATAATGCATTTATATCAAACCATGAAATTGTTTCAAATAATGCATTTATATCAAACCATGACATTGTTTCAAATAATGCATTACTTCATGTCATTAATTATATGATACCATGAATTTAAAGTCGGACTTCTTGTTTCAAATAATTCAGTTACGAAAATCAACTTATATGAAACAACTGAAATTAGGTGCTTTCATGGTTTAAACCATGAGAAGTGCAAAATCTTATGGTTTCATATAATTAAAATGGGACTATTCATTATATGAAATAACGATTTATGGCTACAGTCATGGTATCATATAATGTTTTAAATATGTTTTCGTTATTTGATATTTGTTTGATATAATATCATTTATTTACATAATTTATATATAATTTTCATATAATTTTGACATATAATTATTGGACACTTGGCACCCCATAGAAAAGAGCCGACTACCTTGAAGAGTCGGAGGCTGCTCACGCGAAGTTGTTTAAAATATCCGAGTAAGAGTTTTTGGAAATCAAGAAAGGAAAGAATAAACTTGTTAAAAATGGCTAAATTAAGAAAATAAACTGCCGCACTTTTAAGAACGGACCTCCGTAAAATGGCTTAAATTTAGTCGACCGCCGAAGGCCGTCGACAACTGACTTTTAACTCGAATGAAGTGAAAATAAGATTTGTTTCGAAAATTTGCCATTATTGCATGTAACCCAGCTCTACATAGGCTAAATATTACAACCAAACTAAATGTATCATAGAAAATCATTTTATATGAGTTTTACAGAGCGCCAAAGTGACCCGAAATTTTAGCGTCTTTCAGGGCGATTTTGATGCAAAACATTCGAGCAAAAGCCTGAACCAAACTTTAAATACGACCATTCTTAATCTATTCCTATAGGTACTAAATGATAGCAATTTGAAAGGAATCGGCCGACCCCCATCTTTCAACTCCGCCCGGTTTTCTCAGACAATGACACTTAAGTCATAACTTCTTCACTCAACGAACAAGAACAGACTGATAGCCGAGGCCGACGGCAAAAAGTGCTTGTTTTGAATAATAATTAGGTTCGTTTTTTACCTTTCATCACTGAAACTCCACAACGAGTTTGACGAACAGTCGTTTTAGGCTGCGCACCTGCTATTATTTCGTCTATTTCTTCTTTAGCTAGTTGGTTAAACCTGTATTTGTCAGGATCAACAGCCGCCATGACACCGCTGCACCGTGCGTAAAATATACATACACTCAATTGCAGAAACGTACGTTGCAGTATACATTCATACAAAGATGCAAATATCTAATGAGATGTACAATGTCAAAAATGCTAAAATACAACTGATTAAGCACAAAATAGTGCTGAAAATTATTGTTTTAGCCTTGAAAGAGAAATAGAGAAAGAAAAAAAGAAAGACAGAAACACACAAAATGGATTAAGTAGTATACAGAATTTATAGGGGTTCTGCAACGGGTGGATCAGGCGGGGATCAGCGTGGATCTGTGGATCCCAGCCGGAAGTGACGTCATGCCGTGACGAGCGTATCGAGGTACCTGGCAGATCTTTTGAAAAGCTCAACTGTAAATAATACAAATCAACTGTAAATATATAATACATACAAAAAAACACTTTTAAAATATTAAAATATTTGTATTTATCCTATACATATTACATATCAGCCAATCAGAGCTCACCATTTCTATGAAATACAGAGCGGTATTTCATAGTTTTTTCTATGAAATACAGAGCGGTATTTCATAGTTTGTATTAGCCAATCAAAACGTTGTAAATTTTAATTGTTGATGTAATATGTATAGGATAATATGGTTATTCCATGGTTTTCTATGGAATACGGGCGGAAATTTCAAGAAAAAATTATATTATTTGGTATACAACGAATCTTGAAATATCCGCCCGTATTCCATAGAAAACCATGGAATAACCAATAAGTATATATCATACTCATACAATAATCAAGCTCAACTGTAAATAATAATAAAAAACACAATTTGTATACCAACTCCAATGACGTCACCCAACTCGAAAGCTTTTGCGGCTACTTTGGGTGAAGTACACAATTATTTAATAATACTACTTTAGCTTATTACTACTACAGACTGTATATATTTCCATATTTATAATTGTTGAAAATAGTGTGAATAAAGTGAATTGAATTGAACTTTCTGTTCATTTTTTGGCGTCGCTCGAAGTAAATCGATTATTCACTGATTACGCCAGACATTCATATAATTAACATTTAAAGACTAATCCTCCATGAGCTACAGTATGTGCATATAATATATTCCATACTATTGAGAAACACGTTAACCGAAAGTGACATATCAAGCCACTCCTCCGTGAACCAATAGAATTACAGCATTTTCTAGTGTCATCGTGATGTTGTCATCAACCTTCTTGGTTCACTAGATTTCTTCAGTACTAGTTGTTAGAAGCAGTAAGCAGACAGTGAGCAGGTAAAAGTCCTATTCATAGCATTCTAACATCACAACCATGAACTCCTCTAACAGCACTGGGGAATACTGCAAGTACTTGGTACCTGGCAGTGACACTACGCGAACTGTGAAAGTTATAGCCAGCACACTGCTAAGTGCATGTGGAATTTTTGGCAATATTTTTGTCATCTTACTCGCTGCTAAATACACTGTACGTAAAAACCTGCATCATTTGATCATCAACATGGCCGTGTCAGATACTCTTGTGATCCTTCTGAGTACATTTGTTTATATTCCAATGCTGTCTAACTATACATTTTCGTTATATCCTTCTGGCATTTTGGGTGAAATCCTCTGCAAAACTTCTATGTTTCTTCTCTATGTCACATATACTGAGTCTTTGGTTACTCTTCTGGTAATCAGCATTGAGAGATTCAGAGCAACAAGACCAACTGTACGAAGATCACGACTATATACTCTAAAACAACGTGTAGCAGTACTGTTCGGATCCTGGTTGATTCCCATGACTCTGTTTGCCAACCTTCTGTATTTTTCGAGATTCAATGACCATCGCAGTGTCAATGATTGTACATTGTATTTAATGCGAGTTGTTGCTGTGTGGCTCTTTTTCATTCAACAATTTTTAGTCATCATTTCATTTTGTGTAACTGTCTTACTAAGTATTCTAACTCTAAGAAGATTGTCCAAACCTCAAGCCATTCAAGCCCATCTTAACCGAGCACAGCAAACAGTGCGAGCGAGACGAATTCAAGCAGCCATTAGAATGGTTTTGTTCTCTTTGCTTATTTATACATGTTGCTGGATTCCTCGTTATGTTTTCTACAATTTGATAGCTCTTGGAATGTTTATTAAGGATAAGGAAACAATATATAAAGATTTATTCGGCGTTTGTATCGACTGGCGTTCGCTAACTTTCATGATTCTCTATTTTCTCCCTCTTGTCAACTCTTCAGTCAGTCCTTATATCTACATTATATTTCTGTCTGACTTTCGAGAAGCTGCCAAGAGATTGGTGTGTAGAAGAACCAACCGACTCGTTAGCAGAAGGAACTCTGTCGAACTACAACGAAACCAAAACCAGGAATAGAACCTGAGCTAACCTTGTAGAACAATAATAATATATTATGCAAAACATTAACACTGATCGAATTCAAATCAACGTACAGTCAAGTCAGTGCTAAAAACGATGGAGAAAATAAGAGAACGTAACAACCAAATGCATGTACTCCCTCGCCAGTGAAACGCTATTTACAAAGACGGCATCATGACAGAACCACACATAGAGCAACCAAAATACCAGTGAGAAATTGAAACAAGTAAATACATGATGGATTAGCGAGGACACGAGAAACTGAGAGTAAACAATGAACAGTTTGTGTACATGTCATGCATGAACAGTGTAGTTTTCCAAGAAAAAGCGAAATACTTAGTGTAGTATAGTGAAGAATATTAACGAAAAAAATATATATAATTGTAACATCAATATACTGCTATAGAGAAAATAAATTATTGGGCAATGTATTTCTCTCTCTGGTTTATTTACATACAATATTATGTTTCATCAATAGAGTAACTCGCTTAACATTCGTCCATTGGGCCCAGTTTTTACCATCCTTGACATACAGATAACCAAAATGTTGGTTATGGTCGACACATATAAGAATACTGCGCTTTCTGACGACTGATAAATGCTTTACATATAACACAGCTGAAAAAATCAAAAATAAATAAAAAAATGAAGAAGTAAAATATATATGTTTTAGAAAGATGTTTTCATGATTTTTTTCCCACACGCAAACACAATAATGAACAGCAGCTGTAGTATCTCAGTTGAGGGAAAAATAAACTATCTTGATCTTTTTGTATAAGTTAATGTTAGGCAATGACGTAACGAATAATTAAATTTCTTGACAAATTAGAGTTTCACAAGAACTGCCCAGTTCAGACTAGAATACATTTACTGTAGATTAAATAATGGTAACAAATTTCTTCAAAGTGTCAATTTCATTTTTAGCAAAAATTTACTGTAGACTGGTTTAATTTGCCCTCAGCGGTATGCAGAAGCTTTGCTACATTATAGTAAGTCCTTAGAATCGAACCTTGATTTTTAAAGCCCCTGATATAACCAACGTACTGAGAGATGTACAGATGTACTCACTGAAACTCTACAATCCACAGACTCGACTATTTGTTAAGACAAAACTGTTGATGACAATCGGATCCTGTTATTTTGGCTCCGCGAGAAAGAAAAAAATTTTCAAGAAAACCAATTAAAACTGGAAATCAAAAAACGTCCATTAGACGTAATTAACTGCTGCCAGCAGTAGTAATGGTATATTTGATTCATAAGTTTGAGTGAGCTATTAGATTCCTTAGTATAAATTCATATTATATAGCTGTCAGTACTTTTAAAATTATTAAGCAGATGAACTTTTCATTTATTACGAATTGATGATGCAACTGAACCGACTTTCGTTCTTCGATATTTACAAGCATATGCTCTAAGTACTCCTTGCAGTGGAATTGTGTGAGTTTGTCTGTCTTAAAGGTACGCCGTCTCTTATTGAAACACGTGTATCAATCGTTTGGTCAGCGAAAACGAATAAAATTAACTGTCAAGAGAGTAGATTGGAATGGTATCGTCGTTATTCATTTTTTTAATTACAGCGCTTCTCATTCACACGTGCAGGTTTGGAAGTAATTTCCGTTCGTTCAGGGCATAGGTTTTCGTGGAAGTCAATCAAAAATTACCGCAAATGCTCGATTAAGCGCCCTGCTTCCAATAAGCGCCCCCCTCGAATAAGCGCCCATCCCTAGAGGTCTAAAAAAATTATAAGCGCCCCCCTTCCAATAAGCGCCCCCTCCCCCCAAAAGAAATGCAGAAACAACTCTCTTGTATTATTTAATAAAATTAATCTTTACCGATAAATAAACATATGTCAATACCGTATATACCAGTATACAGTATACAGCAGCTTACCAAGTACCGCACGGTACATGTTTACTATTTTAATTCACTGTATACATGTATGCTACAGTACCATATATAAGAAAACATTGAGTTCAACATCTGAGAAAAGAAATAAGCGCCCTGCTTTCAATATGCGCCCCCCTCGATTAAGCGCCTCCCCCTAGAGGTCTAAGAATTTTATAAGAGCCCGGGGCGGTAAATCGAGCATTTACGGTAATAGAAATCTGGATCACTTTGACTTGCCGTAACTCCGCTCGATTTCGTTGGATTTTCAAAAACTTAGCATTTTATAAAATAGGTTTTCTTTGTTATTTATGTCCTATAATATGATGGGTATTGGAAGGCTACAAATCGAGACAAAAAATATTTTTGTTTTCAAAATAAAATGTTCGGCTCGTGAATATGCAAATTAGCTCGAAATTTTAAGATACATAGACAATTGACTCGAAAAAGGTAGTTAAAACACCTACATTGGTATTATTTTCAGTCTGACAACTGGTATGCAAACCTGCTGATTATCGAAGTTTAAATTATAAAAATTCAACAAAATCGAGCGGAGTTACGGCAAGTCAAAGTGATCCAGATTTCTATAAATTTTGCCAAGTTTGTCCCCACCCAATTCAAAATGGCGGTGAAAAACCGTGAAAGGGCTTATTCCCATAAGAATGATTGCAACCCTAGAATTCCCACAGTTTCATACTATGGCACTGAGGGATATTAGTGATTAAATGTCCCCGAAGCCGCGGGAAGTTTAGTGGAAGTCCCGAGCCTCCGGGCGAGGGACATTTAATCACTAATATCCCTAAGAAGCCATGGTATTAGTTTGTAATACCATGATCATGATCACCGAGGAAATAAAGTAAAATATAGTTCACTTTGATTAACTTACAGCGGTACGAACTACAATCTTTTTCTCAAAGA
Source organism: Actinostola sp. cb2023 (assembly GCA_033675265.1). Taxonomy (NCBI): domain Eukaryota; kingdom Metazoa; phylum Cnidaria; class Anthozoa; order Actiniaria; family Actinostolidae; genus Actinostola; species Actinostola sp. cb2023. The sequence goes on from JAUJYZ010000477.1 coordinate 35,781, forward strand.
GCGTTGATTACACCACACTCTGGGGAATCTATACATTGGAATGCTTTGTTTCATTTGTACAATGATCGAGTATTTTTTAGTCAGTTGAGGAATATTTAATCGTCATTTTGGTCACAAATCATGGCGGGCGGTTGTTTTGCCTTTGTAAAAGACGCTGTAGTTGACCAAGCAAGGGAAAGTGCCCGAAAATACTTCTAACCTTTTCTTTCCCGCGGAGCCAAAATAACAGGATCCGATTGCTTGTCATCAACAGTTTTGTCTTAACAAATAGTCGAGTCTGTGGATTGTAGAGTTTCAGTGAGTACATCTGTACATCTCTCAGTACGTCAGTTGGTTATATCAGGGGCTTTAACAATCAAGGTTCGATTCTAAGGACTTACTATAATGTAGCAAAGCTTCTGCATACCGCTGAGGGCAAATTAAACCAGGCTACAGTCAATTTTTGTTAAAAATACAATTGACACTTTGAAGAAATTTGCTACCATTATTTAATCTACAGTAAATGTATTCTAGTCTGAACTGGGCAGTTCTTGTCTAGTTTGTCAAGAAATTTGATTATCCGTTACGTCATTGCCTAACATTAACTTATACAAAAAGATCAAGAGCATTAAGTTTCCCCTCAACTGATTTTCTACAGCTGCTGTTCATTATTGTGTTTTCGTGTGGGAACAAAATGCATTAAAACATCTTTTTAAAACATATATATTTACTATAATGTAGCAAAGCTTCTGCATACTGCTGAGGGCAAATTAAGCCAGGCTACAGTAAATTTTTGTTAAAAATACAATTGACACTGAAATTTGTTACCATTATTTAATCTACAGTAAAATAATGTATTCTAGTCTGAACTGGGCAGTTGTTGTGAAACTCTAGTTTGTCAAGAAATTTAATTAATATCCGTTACGTCATTGCCTAACATTAACTTATACAAAAAGATTAAGATAGTTCATTTTCCCCTCAACTGATATATTACAGCTGGTGCTCATTATTGTGTTTGCGTGTGGGGAAAAATGCATGAATACATCTTTCTAAAACATATATATTTTACTTCTTCATTTTTTTTAATTTTAATTTTATTTTTTCAGCTGTGTTATATGTACAGCATTTATCAGTCGTCAGAAAGCGCAGTATTCTTATATGTGTCGACCATAACCAACATTTTGGTTATCTGTATGTCAAGGATGGTAAAAGCTGGAGCCAATGGATGAATGTTAAGCGAGTTACTCTATTGATGAAACATAATATTGTATGTAAATAAACCAGAGAGAGAAATACATTGCCCAATAATGTATTTTCTCTATAGCAGTACATTGATGTTACAATTATATTTTGTTTTTCGTTAATATTCTTCACTACACTAAGTATTTCGCTTTTTCTTGGATAAATACACTGTTCATGCATGACATGTACACAAACTGTTCATTGTTTACTCTCAGTTTCTCGTGTCCTCGCTAATAGTTCCTTCTGCTAACGAGTCGGTTGGTTCTTCTACACACCAATCTCTTGCCAGCTTCTCGAAAGTCAGTCAGAAATATAATGTAGATATAAGGACTGAAGCAAGAGTTGACAAGAGGGAGAAAATAGAGAATCATGAAAGTTAGCGAACGCCAGTCGATACAAACGCCGAATAAATCTTTATATATTGTTTCCTTAATAAACATTTCACGAGCTATCAAATTGTAGAAAACATAACGAGGAATCCAGCAACATGTATAAATAAGCAAAGAGAACAAAACCATTCTAATGGCTGCTTGAATTCGTCTCGCTCGCACTGTTTGCTGTGCTCGGTTAAGATGGGCTTGAATGGCTTGAGGTTTGGACAATCTTCTTAGAGCTAGAATAGAGATGTCCGTTTTAGCGGCATAAGCTCAAGTTTGGCACAAATTAAGGGACCATTGTTTAAAACCAGTTAGCTGTGACTGTTTTCACAGAAAGTCATTGTTTGTAAAACAAAGCCGCCGAGGAAAGAATTTGGAAAAGAACAGTCTCCAAAATGATTTTGAATACTTCATAGATAAAATCGGCTAACGCAATGTTTACATTATTTAACCCAATTCAAAACCTTTGGGAACAAGAGCTTTTTTTAATTGTTCCAAACAATTCCATTTCATTTCCATGTATGTCAATGCAGATTTGAAATGGGTCAAAGTATATAAGAATGTAAACACTGCGTTAGCCGATTTGGTGAGTTTTGACAGAATTACATTCATAATTTATTTACGGTAAATTATCGAAAGATACGAAACCATCTGGACCGGCTACTGACCTATACCGGTTTATACAGGAAAATAGAAAATTGGTATAATATTTTACATGTAATACGTCTAGCAGTGTGAGTTCATACTATATTCCCATATTTTCATATTCTCATTTTGTTGAGCAGAAAAAAAGAAAAATAGAGGATGCCCTTCCAGATTTATTATCTTCGGTAAAGGAGGCTGCAGAGGCCCATAAAGTGAGAGAGTACTTTTCAAGATAGTGACTAGACGCAGTGAACATCCTGGTCCCGGATTGTTCATAAAGTGGATAGCGCTATCCGTTGGATCTTTATTGAGTGGATTAGTTGATGCTGTTATCCATTGAAAAATCTTTGAACATCCGCCACCTGGATTTCACTAGCGATGCAAGCATAAGTACTTGTGTAGCCAGTATCAATATAAATAGCAGCTCTCAGAAAAAATGTTATTACCTTCGTTGAAATATGCCATTGTCAGAATGATGTATTCATGTTTTCTTATCTTGCGTCAGTGAAAACTGACTTAATTACTCATCAAATGAAATTACAGGTGTAAAGCACGATTTTTTTCCATAAAATGTTTGCTAGTAATCACATCAAAAATGAGTTGTAACTCATTTGATCAAAAAGTATATACTTTAATTTAAAAAAGTGTTGACTAATAGTACGAATCAGACTGTGGTCTCCATTTCAAGGAAATATGAAATGAGAAGGATGAAAGTAATGCAGGTTGTCATGAAGTTTATTGGTCCAACTACATATCGTGGAAAAGTATAATATTTAAAATTAACCTTAATTAGCCTTGCCCCTAAAAATTCCACCCACTCTAGTTGGATCGATAAGGTATGCACCATGATGCAAGAACGCAAAGACACTCGTCATGTTTAAAGAGTCTACCTTCCTCGAGCTCCCGGAGGAGGTTTCTTCAACTGATTTTCTTACAATATGGATTCAAAGATCACATTTCATGGAAACTGTTGAGACTGACAAAGTATCAAGAAAATAGTTTACAAAGATCTATGTCAGTGTAGGTTATCTACATGTAGCGAGGGGTTATGGGATATATTCACCGAGGTCGCCCGAGGTTAATATATTCCATGCCATTACCCCGAGCGAAAGTTTGACAAAGATTTTCAAACAAAACACGGTCCTATGAGAAAGACGTCATTAATCAGGTTAGGTTCCTGATTTCCCAAGTGGAATTGCAAAACAAATGCTTTACCATTCTGTATACTGTAATGTTAACGAGCTTCATCAAAAAAAACCCAGCTAAAGCATTTTTTGTCCAGAAATATTTATCAGTTAGCTCAATGGTATACAGTGTACAGTGTGGTCTAGTAAGCCTAAGGTCTTGGGTTCGATTCCCGATATGTCGGTATAATAGGGATGTCCGCTTTAGCGGCACTGGCACAAGCTATGCCAAGCATAATTTATTTTATAATAGATTTTCTCTTTACAGAAGTCGTACACTAAATATTTGAATAGAGAACGAATTATCAGCTCGTAATTTCAATTTGACACGGTTTTCTTTGTTTTTCCACCTTTTTTTATGAAGAAATAAATATTTGATAAATACCGACATATCGGGAATCGAACCCAATACCTTAGGCTTACTAGACCACACTGTACACTGTATACCATTGAGCTAACTGATAAATATTTCTGGACAAAAAATGCTTTAGCTGGGTTTTTTTTTATGAAGCTCGTTAACATTACAGTATACAGAATGGTAAAGCATTTGTTTTGCAATTCCACTTGGGAAATCAGGAACCTAACCTGATTAATGACGTCTTTCTCATAGGACCGTGTTTTGTTTGAAAATCTTTGTCAAACTTTCGCTCGGGGTAATGGCATGGAATATATTAACCTCGGGCGACCTCGGTGAATATATCCCATAACCCCTCGCTACATGTCGATAACCTACACTGACATAGATCTTTGTAAACTATTTTCTTGATACTTTGTCAGTCTCAACAGTTTCCATGAAATGTGATCTTTGAATCCATATTGTAAGAAAATCAGTTGAAGAAACCTCCGGGAGCTCGAGGAAGGTAGACTCTTTAAACATGACGAGTGTCTTTGCGTTCTTGCATCATGGTGCATACCTTATCGATCCAACTAGAGTGGGTGGAATTTTTAGGGGCAAGGCTAATTAAGGTTAATTTTAAATATTATACTTTTCCACGATATGTAGTTGGACCAATAAACTTCATGACAACCTGCATTACTTTCATCCTTCTCATTTCATATTTCCTTGAAATGGAGACCACAGTCTGATTCGTACTATTAGTCAACACTTTTTAAATTAAAGTATATACTTTTTGATCAAATGAGTTACAACTCATTTTTGATGTGATTACTAGCAAACATTTTATGGAAAAAAATCGTGCTTTACACCTGTAATTTCATTTGATGAGTAATTAAGTCAGTTTTCACTGACGCAAGATAAGAAAACATGAATACATCATTCTGACAATGGCATATTTCAACGAAGGTAATAACATTTTTTCTGAGAGCTGCTATTTATATTGATACTGGCTACACAAGTACTTATGCTTGCATCGCTAGTGAAATCCAGGTGGCGGATGTTCAAAGATTTTTCAATGGATAACAGCATCAACTAATCCACTCAATAAAGATCCAACGGATAGCGCTATCCACTTTATGAACAATCCGGGACCAGGATGTACACTGCGTCTAGTCACTATCTTGAAAAGTACTCTCTCACTTTATGGGCCTCTGCAGCCTCCTTTACCGAAGATAATAAATCTGGAAGGGCATCCTCTATTTTTCTTTTTTTTCTGCTCAACAAAATGAGAATATGAAAAAATGGGAATGTAGTACGAACTCACACTGCTAGACGTATTACATGTAAAATATTATACCAATTTTCTATTTTCCTGTATAAACCGGTATAGGTCAGTAGCCGGTCCAGATGGTTTCGTATCTTTCGACAATTTACCGTAAATAAATTATGAATGTAATTCTGTCAAAACTCACCAAATCGGCTAACGCAGTGTTTACATTCTTATATACTTTGACCCATTTAAAATCTGCATTGACATACATGGAAATGAAATGGAATTGTTTGGAACAAAAAAAGCTCTTGTTCCCAAAGGTTTTGAATTGGGTTAAATAATGTAAACATTGCGTTAGCCGATTTTATCTATGAAGTATTCAAAATCATTTTGGAGACTGTTCTTTTCCAAATTCTTTCCTCGGCGGCTTTGTTTTACAAACAATGACTTTCTGTGAAATGCAGTCACAGCTAACTGGTTTTAAACAATGGTCCCTTAATTTGTGCCAAACTTGAGCTTATGCCGCTAAAACGGACATCTCTAATACGGCTTAGTAAGACAGTTACACAAAATGAAATGATGACTAAAAATTGTTGAATGAAAAAGAGCCCGCACACAGCAACAACTCGCATTAAATACAATGTACAATCATTGACACTGCGATGGTCATTGAATCTCGAAAAATACAGAAGGTTGGCAAACAGAGTCATGGGAATCAACCAGGATCCGAACACTACTGCTACACGTTGTCTTAGAGTGTATGGTCGTGATCTTCGTATGGTTTGTCTGGTTCCTCTGAATCTCTCAATGCTGATTATCAGAAGAGTAACTAATGACTCAGTATATGTGACATAGAGAAGAAACATAGAAGTTTTGCAGAGGATTTCACCCAAAATGCCAGAAGGATATAACGAAAATGTATAGTTAGACAGCATTGGAATATAAACAAATGTACTCAGAAGGATCACAAGAGTATCTGACACGGCCATGTTGATGATCAAATGATGCAGGTTTTTACGTACAGTGTATTTAGCAGCGAGTAAGATGACAAAGATATTGCCAAAAATCTCACATGCACTTAGCAGTGTGTTGGCTATGACTTTCACAGTTCGCGTAGTGTCACTGCCAGGTACCAAGTACTTGCAGTATTCCCCAGTGCTGTTAGAGGAGTTCTTGGTTGTGATGTTAGAATGCTATGAATAGGACTTTTACCTGCTCACTGTCTGCTTACTGCTTCCAACAACTAGTACTGAAGAAATCTAGTGAACCAAGAAGGTTGATGACAACATCACGATGACACTAGAAAATGCTGCAATTCTATTGGTTCACGGAGGAGTGGCTTGATATGTCACTTTCGGTTAACGTGTTTCTCAATAGTATGGAATATATGATATGGACATACTGTAGCTCATGGAGGATTTAGTCTTTAAATGTTAATTATATGAATGTCTGGCGTAATCAGTGAATAATCGATTTATTTCGCGTGACGCCAAAAAATGAACAGAAAGTTCAATTCAATTCAATTCAATTCACTTTATTCACACTATTTTCAACAATTATAAATATGGAAATATATACAGTCTGTATAAACAAATAGTAGTAATAAGCTAAAGTAATATTATTAAATAATTGTGTACTTCCCCCAAAGTAGCTAGCAAAAGTTTTCGAGTTGGGTGACGTCATTGCAGTTGGTATAAAATTGTGTTTTTTATTATTATTTATAATATTCATTAATAATTAATTAGGCAGCTGGCCAATCTGTGCTCAGCATTCTGGTCACGTGGCTACCTTGTAACTCCCATACAATTTCCAAGAAACTAAAAGCACGGGGAGGGCAGGGAATAGGTGCATGGGGTTGATTAATTACTGCAATTGTTCATAAGTATGATACAGAATAGTAATAAAGCTTATTAGTATTCTGTATCTGATACAGAATACTAATAAACCTTATTAGTATTCTGTATCAGATACAGAATACTAATAATCTCTATAAGTATTCTGTATCGATCAATGCATTATATGAGAGGAACAATACATTATCCTAAAAGCTAATTTTAATTTTAAAAGAAAAATCAGTACACGTTAGATTTTGTTCCGCAGTTTCTTTAATGTAACTCCCTTCCTCTATTGGAGCTTAGCACCTTCACAGTTTTAACTTACTTACTAATGATACAATCATTGGATTTCTAGCTTTGTGCGGCAATACTTTCACAATCTCAAATAAATTATAACAAACTTTGAAAGACACGAGATTACTTCAAATTAAGGACTTCGCACAGTTCTCGCTAAATATTGCGTTACTTGCTACATTATTATTTTCAAGAACCTCGAATTAGAAGATGGTAAAGTAATGTTAGTCGAACTAGAACACGGAATTTATGTGTCAAAAGAAAGTCAATAGACTCTTTCCTTGCAACCTTGTTTTTACGAGACATCTGCCAGACTTCAGAAATCTTTACACTCCACTTCGGTGCTAGTTTGGGCCGACATTCTCTCAACAACTGACTCTCTTGTGATGCACTTTTGACAGTTTACGAAATTTGTCAGCCATCGTCTCAAACTGATGCCCGTCTTAGCTCTATATGACCTTCCTGTGAGAACTGTTCTTGATTTGATTGAAAAGAATCAAAACTCCGTTCGCATTCACAATTAAAGCGCCCTTTGAAAACCAAACAAAAGTGTAAATGTATTCTAAATGAAAAAGCAGGCATATTACATATTTGCCGTATTTGTTCTTTGTTATGTCTTAATGAGCAATCAACTCTATTGAAAAACTACCAAGTATGAAAAGGAATAAAACATTCATTAAACAATCGATATCTTAATATAATACGAAACTGCCTTCATTGTTTAGTGCGGTCAAGCAATCGGAATGAGAATTGAATGCTAAAAGAACAGTTCAGTTTGTTGCGCACGAGCTTGCTTGTTTGGTGGCGTTTGTTCAGTTGTGTTCGTATACTTATTGCCGTTGTAATTAGATTTTATGCATTTAGCCCTGAAGATGGGCGCCTAGCCCGAAAGCTTGGCAGTTTTGTAATAAAACTCAGGTTGAAGATACAAAAAGTTTTGTCATGAATTATCCAACCTACAAACCAACATTAGATTTAGTTATTTAATTATTATATTATTTTCATCTCAATCAGATATTAGTTGCGGTTACACTGGGACGGTTCCTAGAGGTTCCCATGTGGAATTGACTTGGGCTGGGTTTGATCTGGGTTTTGCATGATTTCGGGTTTACGGTTACACACTGATAATTACCCAATGGGAAGTCGCTGAGGCGTCCTATTTTTTATTTTACAACCTCCAGCGCAATTAAACTTTGCGATTCAGTATTTTTTTCAAAGAAGACAACGGAGACGTCGACTCCAGCTACGCTTTCTCCAGTTTTTCAGGCTTTTGTAGAGCGCTTTTATACCCGGCTTTTATATCAGCCAAGACTTCACAGCATGTGATTTCCTTTGTTTGGAAATCGCTGCTATGTGATTGGTGCAGACGCTCAGCTGGGTTTTTGATAAACCATACGACTTTGCTCGGACAACTGTCATGGTATGTTCTTTATTATATTTGTTCTTTTTTATGTATTCATGGAAATACACCGTGGGGAATTTCACTCGGGGAAGACCGGTTACACACAAAAATCGTTTCCCTCTGGGTAAAGGCAATTTACACGTGGGTAAAAGTCCTAGTGTGCACCTATTGACTACAATTCTGGTTGAAACGCCTACCTGGTTCAAACAATGATTAAACAATATCATAAGTAATTTACAATATTCGTGACAATGTTGTATCTTAAATACTATACATACACATCAATAATGCAACATTTGAAACGTCTCAAATGAAAACAAAACATAAAACCTTGATAAACAAGTGAATCTTTGAATATTCATTGTCTTGTAAAAACTTCATGTGAATATTCTTAGCGCCACTGTGGCGAGCTCTTGTCACATACGATATCCAGACGGATATTAAAGTGCCTATCACCCCTATGAGATTGTTTTAAAAATCTATTCAATATAAGCTGAATAGTTAGTGGGTTCAGTATTTTGTGATTTTGAACCTTCCGTTTATTAACTCATAAAGGAATCGTACTTCAAAAGTTCAATGTTTATGAGTTATAGAGGTTTGAAATCTCAATATGCAAATTTGATGACGTCTACTAAGGAATCACTGATTACTCGGGCCCAGGCCTAAGGTCGGGCCGAGTTTATAATTACAGTTGGTATATATTTTTTTGTTCATCGATGAATCTGCAATCGAGTGGGACTGGGAACGAGACCACGAGACTTATCAACACGCATCAACACGACGACCTCTTTCTTCGCAAACCCACAAGAAAGATTACAAAGCACAAACCAATCAGGGAAAGCACCTGAGGTCAAGGGGCAAAAATCTAAATATATTCTCGTCTATATTTAGATTGAAACAAGATGCTCTAGTAGCGTGAAGTCGGGCTATTAACGTTTTTACTGATATACTGTAAAGTTCCGAAAGTTCATAGCCTCCTCCGCAGGCTAGTCTATAGCTCGGAATACTGAATATTGGTCCACAGGCCGGCCATACCAAACGTTATGACAATGACAATGACAGTTGCGTGACGAGGGAGACTGGTTGTTGGTGATCATAGATAAAGATCTCGAATCAGACGTATTCGGTACGTGCTAACTATAAAAGAAATAGACGTAACGGGAACAAAAACCTTGCAACAATATAACGATCTTGGTATCTTGATATAAACATCAATCAAGAATGTCGCCTGGAACACCAAATCTGCGACGCTCAAGTTTCCAGTAAAGTATTCAAAAGGTGCTCTTGGTTTGGTTTTGTGATGTTTTATCACAAGAAGAACAAGCGCGTTTCCAACGATTCCTACGATGGCGATGACGATATGTACTGCTAATTTGACTTTCCATTCAATGCTCTCTGCATTGCTAGAATTTTCGTTTGTCTTATTGGAGCAACTGCTGTTGGTGCAGTTCATTCTCAATGCTATAGCATTTTCCTCAGTTCGAACAGAAAAATAAATTAGTACTGGCAATCTTAGACTGAATATTAGACTGATTCCATAAGTCGGGGTCCCAGTTCGCTCTCTGTCGATCCTGATGTCGCTCTAGTTGAACGACCACCTATCTAAAAGGAGCGAAAACAGCGACATAGACTGGATATGTGCAACTAAAAAAAAACAGCATTACGTCAACAGGTATGAACATCTATATTAATGAGTTTCTGAACATTTTTTTTGTAATTATAATGATAACCACACCCACCATTTTGAATCGTGTTTCAAGCAATCTTCCCTTTGTCGTATCTATCTCAAATTTATACTAGTTGGTTTTAGATTGAAGTTTAGCATGATGTACATTTCAGTGAAATTAGCATGTTCTTGCAATTTATTATTTCAGTTCATGGAAATATATGCAAATTACAGAAATCAATTTCAGACTACTGACTGACTACTGACGGTCGACGAACAATTATTTTTTTCTGACTTCGATGTACTTCCTAAATCTACTCCAGTCTTGTTCAATTTTCTTTCTTTCGCTTGTTTTATTCATCTTTTTCATAAGTTCCTATATTTTCAAATTCATTTGACGAACGCAGATATTCATCGAATTATATGTGGTGTCTTAGTTTTCGTTCAATGTCGAAACACCTGTGTTTTAGGCCCAGTTCAAGAACACAACTAAATTCGATTAACTAAAAATAATAATATTTTAATACGTTATTGGTGTCTTTTATGTAGCGTATACAGCTAGTTCAAAAAACGTTGTTTTATAGTGAAGAAATAGAAAACGAGCGCGCGTGCTATGTGCAGATTTATAGCACGCGGAGACTGATCAGAACACGAGAGAAGTGTTAGGAGAAGCACGACGCGTAGCGGAGTGCTTCTCAACACTTCTCGAGTGTTCTGATCAGTCCCCAAGTGCTATTAATCTGCACATAGCACAGCGGGCAAGTTTTCTATTTCTTTTATAAAATACAATTATGATTTTAAGGACGTTCGCGGGCAAAAAAACTAAACATGTTTTTTCCCTGAAACTTCGTATGGTGAAATAAGATCATTATAGAAGCTAAATGAGCAAATAAAAAATGGGGGTCACCGACTTTGCTATGGAGCCAGATTTCTTCAGAGTATACCCTTTTTCTGATCGAAATTACGTGCGTTAAATCCACGGAAAGTCGAGAATGACAGGTATTTTTTTGTAGAAAAACTAAACGGATTGCTAAAATTTTCCTCAAATGGCTATCTAAGAGTTTATAGAATAAGATTATGTACAAAGATTTGTGAATATGTAGAAACAACCTATAGTTTTTGGCTCATGTTTACAGTCACCACGTAGCCATCGACGACTCTTTCGCGTGAAGGTAGGTTGAAGTTTTCATCTAAATTCGTGTTTTTTATCAAAATCTAAACATGTTTTTTTCTTTAAATTTGGTACATGGGGAGCTTTTATGATTCTTTGTAAAATCAGAAAATAAAAATTGGGGGTCACCGGTATCGTTCTCGAGATATTAGCCGATGAAAATCGTCTACGTAACATGCGTGACTGGCTGCCATCTTGGACGTGAGGAAAGAGGACTGGACCGAGATGATTCGAACCTTGATTTTATGCGCAGAAAAGATGCGCGTGAACAATGCGCGCGAACGTCCTTAAGGCAAGTTTTCAATTTTGTTCGTTACAAAAATGTTTGAATATCTGCGCGCGCGTGCTGTGTGCTCTCATAAAGCACGCGGAATACGCATCCTTTGGCCAATCAGAGCGCGCGTTATGTCATAGTTATTTTATATATTTTTTTTTGTTGCATATTGAATTCCCAGACCGAAGTGCATTATGGACTGATCAATACATGTGTTTTCTGCTATTTTGAGGTTCCAAAACCCGCAAACAAATATCAGGGGGAAATGTACTTCCCGTACTCCAAATATAGACCATGACATCATAATACGCCCCGGCTTATTTGGTGTATGCTATACTACTTGTGATAGTATAAAAGTCGATTAATATTTATACTTACGAATAAAGCTGGACCACTTGCGATTATATTACCGTAAAGTTCCGAAAGTAGCTAGGGCGTTACTTTCGGATTTAGCAACCTTAGGTAACTGTTACTTTCGGGGGGTCGCTACTTTCAGGATGCTAAAATCGTTAACTTTTAGGAGCCATACCGTGTACCTTAAACGACATCATGTACGGTATTTTAACTGAAACAACGAATAATCTATATATCTATATCTATATATAGCTTTTGTTACATTTGTTTATGTGTAGCAGTAAATGTTATGGCTCTTTACGTGCTGTTTACTAGTGCTGTTCGCCATCTAATCTAATCATCGCTCTAGAGGAGGATCGCTACTTTCGGGATTTGTTAGCAAGGATCATTTTTTACTGCTACTTTCGGGGGGTCGCTATTTTCGGAACTTTACGGTAATTACGATATTTGGCTTGTTGAAGTGTTGTAATATAGATATATGTATATTTAACAAATAGATTCCATTTTGTCGTGCGTCTGTACTCTTTTAGTCATATCAAACTCATTGTAACATAAATTAACCCCCAATTAGTTTCCATGCCCACGCCCCCTCTCTGACATGATATAAACATAAAAATTACAATATTTTGTGATTTTACTCGAAATGTTTGATGACAACATTTTTACCTGTGAATTCACAATATATATTATCTTAGCTGTAATATAAAATTTAATGGGGCAAAATGCATTTTGCAGGGCTCGGCTGTAGCGATTTTCACAAGCGAGCGTGACCTTGTTGTCACGGTCAGATGGGATAACTGCGTTTAAACTCTAATACGTACACTCAATTGCAGAAACGTGTAGTATACATTTATACAAATATCTAATGAGATACAAGATATCTAATGAGATACAAAGTGCAAAACATCGCTTATTTTCTTCTAATATATCAGAATCATCAATTTTAGATTAGTAATGCATCAACAAGGACAACACAATAGTTTTCAGCACTATTTTGTGCTTAAACAGTTGTATTTTAGCATGTCTAACATTTTGCATCTCATTAGATATTTGTATATTTGTATAAATGTATACTACAACGTTTCTGCAATTGAGTGTATGCTCCAAATACATTTTTACCGTGAACATCGAATTCAACGAGAAATTTCCGTTATTTTGGTATAAGATTCATTCATACATACATATACGTACATATATTAGTTTATTTAGTACCACAAATTTGCAACTTATATTACGATTAACTTACGATAATATATAATATATTACGATTAATTTCAATGGGGCAAACTTCCAAAGACAATAGGTCTTTCCCTGAATTGTTGATCGTCTTTTGTGGGTCCGTGGAGGCATTTAATTTGGAGAAGAGTTTGATGGCTCAAATGGAGATTCTTCGAGCAATACACGTAGCGTTGCTCTCTACTCGTCGAAGCGATCGCTGTAGCCAACACAGTGAAGTTTTTTTACTCGATTGCCGGCTTTATCCACGACTGTGCGAGATACTGTACGCTAGCTAGAGTAAATGTTCAAGTTTATGGGCAATGAGTTTGATAATTATGATAAACACATATCCTGCAATCTGATTGGCTACGCTACTAGGGGTCTATTAGTGATAGTCCCCTAGTAACGAATCACCATGGTAACCATTGATTTTGGATCCGTCGTGAAAGACATGGCAAGATGGCGGACGAATCCCGATAGATGTTTTCCGAGTCGCTAAGGAAAGCTAAATAGACCGAGAAACAAATCTCAAGAACAAGAAATGGAAAAAGCACTTACTGGTACAATTTAAGCAAGTTTTCTTTGGCTGAAACTGCAGAAACTGAGGCAAGAAACTATCGTTAAAATTGAAGATTTTTCAACTTTAGCGAAGACAATTCAGTGATAAAGGTAATAAACGAAGGCTACACCAGCCTTGACTCGTGTTTTGTTCATTTGTTATTAGTCGGGCTTCCTGTGGAAGACCCGACTCTAAAAATGAGGTTCCGTGTTCTTTGTCTTTGGCTTCAAATCGCCAACTGGGTTCTACAGCGCATGCGCCCTGTGCCGGCCGCTAAGATAATCACCGAAGGCTCAAACCACATGGCTTATCAAGACGAGACATCGCACATCCTCCTCTTTCTTCACAAACCTTGTCGAAGGAAGGTTATGTCGTCTTGTGATCGTGAGAAAAAAACATTTGAACGAAGTATGTTATCGGTAGACCAGGCGGTAGACCAGGCGGTAGACCTACTCTAAAAGATGTGAAGCGTTTTCGGACCAGGTCGTTCCGCGGACTCAAAATTATTTCTGAAAAAGTCTTAAGTCAAAATGTTATGAAATATCAAAAGCAAATGAGAAAACTGTGAACACAACTACGAACAAAATGACAAAACAATGACTTAATAACGAACTCTGAAGCTGAAAAGAACTACTCTGATTGCAAGAAAAGCACGAGCAAGATTGATCTTGGACTTGATGACCTGAAACGAGTCGCCATATTGGATGAAGCGAAAGATGATCGTCAACGAAGCAACTGGAAAAGTACTTATTCAGCACATGTGGCTCTTACAGTCCTCACAGTAAATATCGTCATTCTTTTGTTTTGTTTTATTGTGTTAAATGCTAGTAAAATACGGTTAGATTATGTTTGTACAATCAGTATTATTATTGTAGAAACGATCGTTTAAGCTTATCTCGTCACGTTCTGTGTATGGAATTTCATGTATTCTGACAGTAGAAGACATGGTAAATACTCTTGATGATTGTGATGTTCTAGAGAAAGTTATCGATCTAACTAAAGTACACAAGCATAATGATGTTATGGTGACAATAAATGTTCAACAATTCAGATCGCGTTATGCAAAGTATGTCCATTATAACAAGACGCTCATTGAGCTTTCACTCGTGCCCTGGTGCAATTGCGTTCTGAAATGGAGTCCGCGACTCGATTGCATATTAGGAACTGGCACCAACATAAACAAGAGCGAACTATTTGACCCGTTTGAGCATAGAATTACTTCATTACGTGTATAGTGCTATTGAAGTCTTTGTAAGCTTAAATATATTTAACAAAAACAAACGATGGGCGTTGTCAGAACCATCTGACCTATGCAACCTCAAGACGTACCGAGTACGCGTATATACGTACTGATTCGAGATGTTTATCTATGATCACCGACAAATAGTCTCCCTCGTCACGCAACTGTCATTGTCATTGTCATAACGATTGGTATGGCCGGCCTGTGGACCAATATTCAGTATTCCGAGCTATAGACTAGCCTGTGGAGGAGGCTAACTTTCGGAACTTTACGGCATATCAGTAAAAACGTTAATAGCCCGACTTCACGCTACTAGAGCGTCTTGTTTGATTGATGAAAGTTTTTCAACGAACAAACCCACTTAATGAGGAATTTAGTGCGACTTTGAATTGCTCAGCAGGTTCTCTACTTATAGAAATAAAATGTATTTCAACACTGTCTTAATCTGTACAGTGTTGACAACGTTAAACAGCCGCTTTTAATACTTAACACGGTGGGAACATGATACATACCGACACACGATTTTCAAGGTCATTTACAGTCATTTTTCTATTTTATTTGGTCTATTTTGCTCAAATGGAAATATATTTTGCTCAGGCTACCTTTTCTTGGTGCTTATTGTGACTTGAAAATCGTATTTAACTCGAAAACGTACGGCAAATATTTATTTTGGCGGGAACAACACTTCAAATCGGACTTGACTACGTGTCTTAATGAAACCGTCTTAACCCATTGACTCCTACACCGGCCGAAACCGGCCGTAAACATCGATACTATACTACTATACGATACTATTATACTGCTTTGAAAAATTCTAACTTTCTGAATTTTCGTAACATCGATCTCATGGCCAGTTATTAGTGACAACTACATAACTCTTCAAATTTTAACTTCAAGTAAACTGACTTACAGGTCCGATTTCTGGGCATTAGTTCAATTTGTTTTTCATAGAAATCAAAAATGGGTGTTTTTGACGCAATTTCACACCTCGAAAATGAACGTCATTTGACAAAATACATCATTGCGAAACAAAACGCCACTTTCTCAGCAAACTTCCATCTCTCTTCTTGATATATTCGTGAATTTTCCCCTCTCTCTTCCTTCACTCGCCGAACGAACAATAGCCATTCCTTAGGACCACTTTCGCAAACACGTGTTTTCCTTCTGCACGCCCGAAAAGGATGCCGGGAACATACGGGAATTTTCGACAGCAAGCATCCCGCCCTTTCCATATATTAGACTTTTTTTAGAGTGCCGAGCCACTCGGTCCTACAGGAAAAATATTGCACCGGTTGCATTCTTTAGAAGTCCAAATTCGCCAAAAATGCCTTTGCAGGTCCTGGAATCCACTACAGAACAACCATGCAGAGAGACGATTTCACAGTTGAGTCCGCCATTTTGAATTCGTCAACGGCAGTGCCGAGATGTCTTCGTGAAAATCGCTTATCGCTGCTGGGTTCTTTCAGCAGAACGGTCTCTACCACACCGGTCAAGCTTTTAATGATGCTGTTCTGGGGGCTTCTGTGGTGAATAATGGCTATAAAACACTCTAAAATGCAAAATTGGCCTCTTCAAGCAGTTAAAACTACTGGCCCCAACGAGATTCCACGACAAGAGGGAGACGACACGAGAACTCGAGCCCACGGGCATTCAGAACTGTCAAGATTTCCATGGAAACCCCTTATATGGAATCGAAATTTCCTACGGCGTGATTAATTAGGTCCAGAAAATCGCTAAAAAACTCAAAATAGCTCAGGAGCGAATAGGTTAATTGGCGTCCTGGGGCCGGTTGCATAAAACCTGTACTTAAGTGTTATCTTAAGTGAGGCACTTAAGATTGTGTTACGGGTTTCCTAAAGCGTGTTGCATGAAGCTTACTTAACACATTCGTAAGTGAATTACTTAAGAGTGAATTTACGGGGACACTTAAGTGCTTGGTTAAGCATAAATATTTTTAATTCGTAGAACTCATAGAATTTGATTACAGAAATGTATAATTAACAAAACCTATAGAAGCTAATAAATCAAAAAGCTTTCAAAAATGAATAACATCGATTGTACAAAAATGTAAACGGATTACTTGATGAAATGAAGGAAAGTAAAATGAGCACATTTATCTATTCAGTTATTTGTGCGAGTTCGTCTTTTGCAATTGTAATTTGTAGGTCTAGTAATTGTTCTTTCTTTCTTAATACTCGCATTTTAATCTCATGTTCCTCTTTTAACTGTTGTTCGTACAGATTACTTATGATTGTGGTGTCGCCTGCTCTCACTTGTGGACTTTTCTTTTCTTCTTTCTTTGGTTGTTGTGGCACATTCTCCTCCCAACTAATATCTTGCTCTGAGTTGAACTGCTCACTCGTCGTTTCCAAGGCTTCATGACCATCTGACTGTTCTCCATCTAAGCTATTCGTGCTTAGTTGCGTTGTTGACGATTCACCAGAGTCTATTCCCCCGTCTATTGACGTCAGTGAAGGGTTTTCTTTACCAAGAATTTCGGTAACCATATCATCGTTTTCGCTCCACTCGATTGCACCGCCACCAGTCTTCATTTTCTTGTGATACTTTGCTTTCGTTGCTGAAGAAACGTCTTCCCACTTCTTTTTAATTTGTTCTTTCGCTCTTTTGGGGTATCCAGCTGCTGCAAGTTCCTCCCTAATTTTTAGCCATGCATCTGTCTTCATGTGAAAAGTTAATTTTGGGCTTAGTGCGCCGAACAACGTCCCTTTAGATTTTCTAATCTTGTTGAGTAGAAATCTCACTTCATCTTGTTTGAAGTTCGGTGCTCGCTTTCGTGTTGGTCCATCATCACTTTCAAGCTTTCTTTTCGACATCTTCACTTACAAATTCTTGGTAGAAAAAAACCTTGAGTAGATACTTGATTCGTACCTTTATATATGCTTCATTCAAATGCCCAAGTATTGTTATTCTGATGAGAGTCACTGTTTTTATAATTATGCGATTGTTATATAACCTTGAACCGAAAAAGCGCCCGGTTAAACGCTTTGAGATTTTTGAACTTTATTGTCAGTTTTGAAAGGTTATGTCATCGCATTATGCAACGAAGCTTTGGACATAAATTGTTCTATTGTACAATTAGGGGGGTTATTTTGAGGTTATGTCATCGCATTATGGAACGAAGCTTTGGACATAAATTGTTCTATTGTACAATTAGGGGGTTATTTTGAGGTTATGTCATCGCATTATGCAACGAAACTATTCTTTATAATTTGACATTTTTATACAAGTGCAATGCTTTTGATGTAGTTGAGAAGGTAGTAAACGTTTCACTCTTCCAGCATGTACGATCTCCACCGTTTCCAAAATTTCCAGCATATAGCAGAACTTCATGAAAGGATTGAACAGAGACATTTACGTAGGCCTAGAGTATTCAGAGACAGAGAAAACCCATTAGATGTCTTATCTGATGATGCCTTTTTCAAAAGATTTCGAATGCCCAGAGCAAAGTTCTATGAACTTCTCCAGTATGTTCACGATGATCTCGAACACAACACTCAACGAAACCATGCACTTCTTCCCTCTCAGCAACTCATGATAGGCCTACGTTTTTTTGCGTGCGGATCTTTTCAACAGGTTATTGGTGATACGATAAATGTACATAAAAGTACTGTTAGCCGTACTATCCAAAGAGTTATAACAGCAATTCTCAAGCTTAGGAAGGAGTATATATATTGGCCCAGTGAGCCAGAATGCGCAGCAATTGCTTTAGAATTGCATGAACTGCACCATTTTCCGTGCGTCGAGGGATTTATAGATGGAACTCATATAAAAATCGTGAAACCAAAACATCATGAAGTGGTGTTTGCAAACAGAAAAGACTTCCACTCTATCAATGTTCAAATATGCGGGAATGGAAGATTAATGATTACAGATGTTGTGGCAAAATGGCCAGGATCAGTCCACGACTCGCGAATTTTAAAAACCTCAAGTCTTTATGACAAGTTCAAGCAACAGCAATTACCACGTTTGCCTAATGGTGTGATTCTGGGTGACAGTGGCTATCCATTGTTAACATGGCTTTTAGTCCCCATTGTGGAATATCCAGCTATGACGGCATCCGAGAAGCTATATAACAAGACCCACAGATCTACACGCTCTATGATAGAGAGAATTATAGGTATCCTAAAGAGACGTTGGGCGTGCTTAAAGGAGCTCAGAATGAAGCCTGCCAAGTGTTGTGAAATAACTGTCGCCTGTTGTATTTTACACAATTATTGCCGTGATCTTCCAATTAATGATGAAGAGGGACAGTTAGACGACATTGGTCTTGATGACTGTTCTAATAATGGCCAAGAAACTGAGGAAACTGAGGAAGGAAAACAACAAAGAGCAGAGTTCATTAGATCTTTCTTTTCTTAATCAAAGTGTGTTCTGCATATTGTTAATTAGAATCTAGCGGCAGGAAAAATAAAACCTAAAAATGACAAACTTTGCTTGTCGAATCTTCTTTACATAAAATGTGCATACATGTATGCTGCAAAATAGCGCTAAATAGCACAATACTTTTTCCTGAAAATATATCTCCAAATTAGTCCAAATAAACACACTTACAATACAAGGCTATGATATGTTTATAAATTAAAAATATTGAAGGAAATTTTAAACTGAAAGTAAAATTTTCCATGACGCACTTAGTTTTACGGGACCTCTAGGGCTCCCGTAAATTTACGGACGACTTGTGCACTTAAGATATGGGCGCAATACGTTTATGCAACACCCGTATATGTCGTTGCATAAACAGCACTTAAGTGGTCACTTACGATAATCGTAAGATCCAATACTTAAGTGAAACACTTAAGTGAGCAATTAACTCATTCTTTGCAACAGTCTTAAATTACGAGTACACTTAAGTAGACTCGTAAGTTTTATGCAACCGGCCCCTGGAAGCAGCAGAGAAACTTGGCCCGCAAGAGCTGTATCTCTGTGAGTATTACAGTTTACTGTGATCTACAGGTGCTTCCTTTGGAATCTAATTCAGACGACTTTCGAACAACCGAACTCGCACGACCTGGAATTGCTTAACTGATTGGCGTCCTGGGGCCGGTTGCATAAAACTTACGAGTCTACTTAAGTGTACTCGTAATTTAAGACTGTTGCAAAGAATGAGTTAATTGCTCACTTAAGAGTTTCACTTAAGTATTGGATCTTACGATTATCGTAAGTGACCACTTAAGTGCTGTTTATGCAACGACATATACGGGTGTTGCACAAACGCATTGCACCCAAAGCAATGCGTTTTTACTTTCAGTTTAAAATTTCCTTCAATATTTTTAATTTATAAACATATCATAGCCTTGTATTGTAAGTGTGTTTATTTGGACTAATTTGGAGATATATTTTCAGGAAAAAGTATTGTGCTATTTAGCGCTATTTTGCAGCATACATGTATGCACATTTTATGTAAAGAAGATTCGACAAGCAAAGTTTGTCATTTATAGGTTTTATTTTTCCTGCCGCTAGAATAGTTTAGATGGAGAACAGTCAGATGGTCATGAAGCCTTAGAAACGACGAGTGAGCAGTTCAACTCAGAGCAAGATATTAGTTGGGAGGACAATGTGCCACAACAACCAAAGAAAGAAGAAAAGAAAAGTCCACAAGTGAGAGCAGGCGACACCACAATCATAAGTAATCTGTACGAACAACAGTTAAAAAAGGAACATGAGATTAAAATGCGAGTATTAAGAAAGAAAGAACAATTGCTAGACCTACAAATTACAATTGCAAAAGACGAATTCGCACAAATAACTGAATAGATATATAAATGTGCTCATTTTACTTTCCTTCATTTCATCAAGTAATCCGTTTACATTTTTGTACAATCGATGTTATTCATTTTTGAAAACTTTTTGATTTATTAGCTTCTAAGGTTTTGTTAATTATACATTTTTGTAATCAAATTCTATGAGTTCTACGAATTAAAAATATTTATGCTTAACCAAGCACTTAAGTGTCCCCGTAAATTCACTCTTAAGTAATTCACTTACGAAAGTGTTCCGTAAGCTTCATGCAACACGCTTTAGGAAACCCGTAACACAATCTTAAGTGCCTCACTTAAGTTAACACTTAAGTACAGGTTTTATGCAACCGGCCCCTCGACAACGGGTGTCTTTGAATGGTAAAAGGGAACGTACTACTACTTGGAATTCTGCGTTATATTGAAAACCCATGCTATATACATGTATGGTAAACATATACACAGCAAAAAGAGAAACTGAAACCGTTCAGTACTTATTCCAATACACTATTAGTGATCAAATGTGCAATTCTTCTGATCAAAAGCGTCAGAAATCGCGTGTTATCCATTTAATTTTCACGAAAACTACACAAAAAAGTATTTTCTGGACTTCCTATGTGAACTCTGTACACTTTAAAAAAAGGAAGCACAGTGAGAAAAGCCAATTTACTGAAATAGTCGGTGAATTTGATGAATGTAGAAGTCAAGTAGCCGAAATGCAGTTTGTGTCTAATTATAATTCTATGGTTTCCTTGCTTTGTTCGACGTAATATGTCAAAGATGGACTTTCCTGAGACACCAGAAGCTATTGTTTTCTCTTAGACAATTTTCTTGCTGGAGAAAAGAGGGAAACCTCTGTTGTACGTACAGTTGAACATTTTTCACACACGGCTGTAAGGCCGTACTTATTGAAGCTTAAACAAGAAACGCTTCGCTTAGTGTGGAAAATCAAATGGTATAGTTTATTAGCTCTACATTTCAACACAGTACAAACAAATGTCGTTCAAATTCACTGGATCGCTCTTTGATATATCTTGGCCGAAAGCCTTGTTTGCATAGCCTGTTCTCAAACTCATTGACCCAACTTTGATACAGTTTTAATATAACTCTCTGTGAACTAGAGCACCCAACTATTTCAGGCACTCTAGCACCAATTAATTTTTAACTATCAAACCTGTAAATATATTTTTTTGTACAAATTATGGTGTAAATAAGCAATTGATTGATTGATTGATCATTAATAATTAATTAGCTCAATAACCAATCAGCTCTCACGGGTGGACGTATCTTGATACCGGCGGAAGAACTGATCAAGACAGTGATCAAGACACTTATATTATTGTATATTTACCATTATTATATAGACAACCACTGGATATGAGCAAGCGTATGCTCTGATTGGCTACTCTACTAGTAAGCTATCATTTTGAAGGCAAAGTATATCAAATACTGAACTCGAAAATGCAAGTTTTAGAGATAATTACGAATCTCTGTTCGCGAATTTCCCTGTTAAGCTTACTCAGATCCCTAGTAATGTTCTGACGAGGTAAGAAGGCCGGGGGCGGAAATTGTTCGAGCCGAAATCACCAGTTCATATTTTTGCTGCCAATATTTCGGACATGTCGGTTGTTACGTGAATTCGGCTCGATAAATGTCCTTGTTACCTCGTCAGTACATTACTAGGGACTTTAAAAAGCCATCCACGAGGTAAAACAAAATCGTACGAGGAAATAACGCTTGGCAGCAGATTTAGTGAAAATAGTGTCGTTTGAATATCAGCTGGCATTCACAAACGCGGCTTACCAATGATATTGGCAATGATAATTTCCAATACACCGTCCAAAGGCAGTCAGAATATAGTTGTTTAGTATTTGTGTTTAGCACACTAAAATCCAAGTAATATTGACGCGGAGCGAGCGAGTTAAAAAATACGACAAACCGATAATTCAAGCCACCTTAATTATTATACATTATTATTAATGCAGTAAATTATTTTGTAAAGCGCTGCTGCATGGGCACTTGTGGGTGGAAGCAGTAGTTATCATTACTATTTCTCTGATCACTGTTTTCTAACAATATTTGAACTTTTGTTGTATATCGGATTTTTTGATTACATCATATTCTGCCTATAGCTTACACTGTTTGTTTGTGCTCCACCCACTAAATGTAGAATGTCGAGCCAGACAATATCTACCCAGTAATAAGCTATTTGTACAATGCTCTCTCAGATATCGTTCAACAAACAGACCTAGAAATCCTGATGATAGCCTTCCAACGGAGAGCCCAACTTCTGTAGACACCATTGCGATGACATTGTCGTCTGCTTTAATGAAAAGAGACGCAGCAAGACCAATGCAGTTAACACAAGTAGAACTTGTAAAGAGTCCCTGCGCAAAAGCCATCGCTGACACAACGTAAACGTTTGGAACGAAACGGTACCAGGAAGCGAACAGGAAGAACATCAAGCAGCCGACGATCAGGGAAACAGGAATCCACAATTTTCGAATTTTAAAATGCTCTATCCACTCACTGCGCAAACATGACACAATAACAAGTTCTGTTCCGCCGAAGAGAAACCCTACGTCACTGAGTAATCTGTAGTACTGATAGTGATCACGAGGTGGGAATGGAGAGTTGGGGAATGTCAGAGTTGGCAGAACGGCCGTCATAGAGAGTTGAAATGAACATGCAACGATGAACATATAGGTAAAAAAAGGGATAACTTTGAACACTTGAAGCAGAACGTTAATCTTCTGCGGGTCTTGATCGTCCAAAGCTGTGTACTTGATATCATGGCGGTCAGTAGCACTTGTTGTGAATTGATTTTCTAAGGGCTCTTTGTCGAGAAAAGCGAAGAAGAGAATTGGCAGAAAAGACAATGGTATAAAGCCAGCTACAGCTAGACGAGGTGCCACACAAAGCCATGTAGTCAGACCTGAAAATTAGAGAAAGCCAGTCTATCACTTGTCACTCGCTACGCGACTCCGCCAATACCGAATATATTTTCTCCCAACTAGCCGTCATTAGTAACCGATAATGCCAAAATCGCGAAATGAAAAGACCAGCTCGAAATTAGTAAAAGGGTGAAGTTGCAGCGAATAATGTCAGACAAAAAACAAATTATATTAAAAATAAAATCGATCGTTTACTAAGATTTTGTTTGGAAAATGCATTGGATGGCACGGAAGTTAGGGTCACGTGACCTCTTAGTGCAAGTCGCCTATTGCTGCTGAGCCACACCTGCAACAACATATTAGATTGTCATTAGTGTGTCCTGACAGTCAAGATATTAACTGTAAAATATGGATCAATTGCAATGTACGTTTTATCAAATGGTTTACTGCAATGGGTAAATAGTTCTGGGTTATCTCCTATTCTAAGAGAATCAAGATAAAGGCAAAGTCTGTCGCCTTCGGTTTAATAGGATCTCACTCTCGGTCGTTTAAGAAGTAAGTCCACCGAGCGATAGGCAAATTCTGAGCAAATAAAAACGCTGAGAAACTCATAGAAGACCACTGGCGTCCACTCGAAATGTCACTGAAACGTTTATCACCTTGATGAATAGTTCCAGCAGAAAATAAACTGATATTTAACATGATAAATTTTCGAAACATCACACTGTTGGTCGAAATAGCCACGAAATCATGCAGACCACAGGTAGCCCGACGTGTGACACGTGACAGAATCCGGATACCCTGCAAAAGATCCTACATGCAGGGACCCCTCATGAAACATTCAGGGACCCCTCATGAAACATTCATAGCACTGCATGTATACCCTTCATGCATCCTTCATGATCCTAGCTACAGGAACCGCCGACGCACGATATACTACTAACTCTTGATGTAATTTTTGCATCTTCCAAAGTCAAGATCATCTGGCAAAGTGGGATGTACTTACCTGTATATCCAAGTGATGCGAAACACGCTGATGTAGTCATACCCAACTTGAAGGCGCTGGCAAGGTCATCAGCTGTGTCGTAGCAGGCAATCATTCGAATACATGTAACTGAACCAAAACCATATGCAATTCCAAGAAATCCTACTCCAATGATCCTTAAGACAACATCCTCCACTAGCACGATGATCAGCAGTGATCCAGCCAACATTACAGTCAGAACAATCATGGAGCACAGACATGGAATTCTTCTTACAATGATGGGACTTAAAACTTTGCTGAATACCTCTGGAACACTGAATCCAATTAATACGATGGTGGTTGACCATGTGGCACCAGCCAGCAAATCTTCAGTGGCAATCCATGAAACTGTCAAAGCTGCGACGGAGATCCAGAATCCCATGGCAAAGAAACATAGCGACGTCATACGATTCTTGGATTGGTGTTCCATCTTATGCACATGCGTTCAGAACTTTTGAATTCCAGGAGTTTCGCAATTAATCGGCGCTTGTAATGGTTTCAGTAAAACATTCCAAAGTTGACTGAGAACAGTAGTGGGTGAGTTTTTGATCAATAATAACCAACTGAAGTCAAACACAGCTGCAAATAAAGAGAATGAAATAACTAAAACGTATCGTGAACACCAATGCTAACACTGCATGAGCAATTGGTCCACTGACCCAGGTTTGTCCAATCGGTCACATGCATGGATCTATATATTCCGATAAAGACACTGATTAATAATGCATTAGTGTCTATATCACTGATACAGCACGTGAAGTTTATAAAACGAGAGGCCGTGTTGTGTCGGTGGTTATCATATTCATTAATAATTTCGTCATGAGGAAAACACAATAGAAATCACAACCGTGACAGAGCTTGTATTTTTGATACAAAATCGTGTTGATTTACGTCAGCTTTAAGTTGTATTTTCTCGGCCAAACTTACTGGTATCTTGAAAATTATAGTATAGAACATGATTTTATTCATCTGTGGATATGATAAGTAATAGATACAATATTCGCGTACGTGTTGTATGAGATCTACAATCACGCGCCATCGGCTCATGATTGTAGATCTCATACAACACGGCCGCTCATATTATTAACAAGGGGCTTTTTTGCTGGACCATGCGCGAACTGCTGGACCGTTAAATCATTATGCAGGCTCACCACAGGGTAAGCACTCAAACGAACTGTTTATAAAACGACTCGTGCTATTCTTTTTTTCCGTTCTTTTTATATATATTACTATGTTTTTACTTCCACTCAGCTGTAATACGCGCTGAGATGGATATTTCGTGCATTTAACTAAGAACATTGTTTAATTATTATTTTTGCTGAATGTGTAAAAAATGCATGAAAATACGTGATGTGCAGAAAAACACTTTCATCGTCGATACATCGAAGAGTTGTCGTTTTGTGTAAGCCCACTTGAGCTGGGTCAATATGCATGCATTTATAGTACGTGCAGGGTACATGTAGCCGTAACAAAATCGCGAAAATCCGCTGAGATATTTTCCCATGTAATAATAATACTAATAATTTATTAAGTAGAACGTTTTTTTATTTCTTTGGCAACAATATGCATATATGAAGCACAATAGCAAACACATATAATTGTTCACATATTTAATTATATTATGTCTGCCATGACTGGTGATAGGCACTCCTCAGAGAGGATTGCAACTAACAAGAAAAGAACTGTAGCAATTCTCAATAATAATAATAATAATAATAATAATAATAATAATAATAATAATAATAATAATAATAATAATAATAATAATAATAATAATAATAATAATAATAATAATAATAATAATAATAATAATAATAATAATAATAATAAATATAATAATAATATAAGTTCTTTAATCAGAGAACCCACTCACAATAGTGATTTTCAGTGAGGCTCTGTGGGAACACAGAGTAAAGAAAAGAAAAAGAAATATATTTATATCCTCTATATATGCATGTAATCCTCTATAAGCCCTGCCTGCCTGTCCAGTAATAACCTACCATAATACAAGTGGAATTGACATAACTTCCTGCATAAAAACAGTTCCTGGTCTTCCTACTGATGTATATACATATTCTTCTATAATGACTTCCTGGATAAGAGATTCATTTTTTAACCAAGAATTTGAGAGACACAGGATAACTGCACATGAATACTGTGATTATGTATCTGTTCACACTATGAGGTCCCTGACAATACAGCCTCTTCTCATATACATGTAGAAAGAATAAGACCATTGCTACACCACAGTTGCCTCTTCCGAACCTGGAACGCATAATACAAGCATAGACGTAAGCATTGATCAGCCAATAATCCTCTCCGTTATGCCATGCATTGGACCCCTCATATAACCTTTTGAGATACTGTTTAACATATAAATGAATGGATCTCATTATTATGACACTTGAAAATAGCAATTTGCTGGAGTATACATGCTGCCCTATATCAAAATTACAGATGGCCCAAGCCCACAAGGTTTCAGAATGACAAGTTATTTCTCTCTTTTCCCCAATTTCGCCAACAGCCCCAACATAATACAATGAAAATACATGAAATAATGTAGGTGTGTTATTCAGTGGAATTGTTGTGGTTACCTATTATAGCACGAATTATGCCGATGACCACAACAGCCTCCATTTTCTCGTCGTAGTGAGTTGCTCTTTCATCTTGTGTGGCGTGGCGGTACAAAGCTCGAATTCGATCGTCGATATTTACTTGAATTGCACAAACAAGGTCTTTTCGGAGCCTCATTCATGCTTTCAGAGTGAAGAAAACCGGTCTTTCCGAACGTACTTTACTCTTCTCTGTCAATGAAAACAATCCCCTGAACAGCACTGAACTCATGCATATCGCGCATGCGCAGAAAAAAAGCCCCTTGTTGTACGTGTCTATTACATAATAATAATAATATACAAACCTGATTAAGGAAAATATCAGTGCTTCATGAATAACCACTGTTATCGAATTCACGAGCAATTGGTCCAACTAGGTTTGTCCAATCGATCACTTGCATGAAAACTCATTAATAAAACACAGTTTCTATATCACTTATATCAGAACTTTGGAATGTGGTTCTTTATGTTGCATTTCCACTTGAA
Source organism: Actinostola sp. cb2023 (assembly GCA_033675265.1). NCBI lineage: Eukaryota > Metazoa > Cnidaria > Anthozoa > Actiniaria > Actinostolidae > Actinostola > Actinostola sp. cb2023. The sequence goes on from JAUJYZ010000477.1 coordinate 63,600, forward strand.
TGGATTTCCCGTCCAAATTTGAAAATAATGAATCAGTTGATGTCAAGCCGCATCTACACGAACAAGTTTTCCTTGTCAAGGAAAACTTGCTCGTGTAGATGACAAAAAATTGTAAACTGATTTTAATTTCCTTGTCAAGGAAAACTTGTCAAGGAAAACTTGTCAAGGAAAACTTGTCAAGGAAAACTTGTCAAGGAAAACTTGTCAAGGAAAACTTGTCAAGGAAAACTTGTCAAGGAAAACTTGTCAAGGAAAACTTGTCAAGGAAAACTTGTCAAGGAAAACTTGTTCGTGTAGTATATGCGGCTTAACACTTTATCGAATCATGCATGTCGAACTTCAATCCACTTTTCTATTCAACTGAATAAATTCTTTACTCGCATATCGATCTTTTATCTGCACTTTGAAACTCGCTAGAACTGTGGGATTCTCTCTTGAGTATGAGACAGCACGTCTACAGAGCTATCGAATTGAAAAAACATGAACACTTGGCCATACAAATGAATGCAATGACCTTGAAAACTTCTACAGTTGACGATATTTGAAGCTTTCGCAGTTAGAGATCTAGAAATTCTACTGAAAATCAGTTCTCTTACGTTAATACTGAACCCCAACCAAAGTAACAAGGCGAGTGGTGTAGCAGGGTTAACTCACCAATAACCAACAGACAATCATGCTAATTCAGACATCTGAATCAGTGCACTCGACAGTTTCACTTGACATATTTCGTTAATTAGCATAGGTAATAGGACTATATGCTGTCCAATTTGGAAATAATTGGATGAAAAAAATTCCGAGTTCAATTTGGCAGTCAGAGGAATTTCTTGAATCAATTCTTTCCAATTTGGACAGGCCGTTACCCTGGTTCCAGAGGCTTTGTTAAGCTCTATAATACGATGAACGCCACGAAGCTTAACAAAGCTTAACAAAGCCTCTGGAACCAGGGTAACAGGCCGTAGTCCTGTTACTTGTTAATTATATCATAAGTCCATACGAAAACTATTTTATTAAGAAACGTCCATACGAAAACTATCCAAATTAATAATTTGGATTATCCAAATTAATAATTAGGACAGTTTGAAAAATATGAAAATAATACCATAGGTGCTTGTATGTACTATTCATAACACTCTAATGAGATGCAAAGATGAAATACGGTATAATAATGCCTCGTTAACACCTACGTGCACGTGTGCACGTGCACAGTGGCAATATATACGGCATCAAATTTATATTATTTATAAATCAATATTATCAAAGGCAGGGCACTCACTTCTTGCTCAATTCCAGCGGAACAGTGGTCAGATGAACTCTTCTTTGTTTTTTCTTGATACGACCCACGCGAATCATTCTGAATTCATGGCCGAAGTACGAATGCCGATAGAACCTGCTCCTCTGGTAGAAGAAGGAGAACTTGAGGTATAAAGTTTTACGTTTTATGATTCATTTCAAGTCAGCAGCAACGTGGGTGCTTTGATGAATACCGCACAAATTTATATCTGATGATGGCCGAAGGTGATGATGTACAATTCCCTGAATTGCCAGCTCAACAAGACCCGCAAGCTGAACAGCCTGAACAGCAACAGCCGCCGAACACCAACAACCAAGTTCTGTGTGAACAGGCATGAACATTGCCAGTGTTTGATTTGTAAAATGACTTTCTCGGCGGGGGTTCGAGGAAAGATACGATTGCAAATGAGTTATGTGTGAATAGGCATGAAATTGCCAGTGATTGATTTGTAAAATGACTTTCTCGGCGGGGGTTCGAGGAAAGATTGCAAATCGGAATTAGGTGTGAACAGGCATGAAATTGCCAGTGTTTGATTTGTAAAATATAAATGACTTTATCGGCGGGGATTCGAGGAATGATTGCAAATCGGAATTAGGTGTGAACAGGCATGAAATTGCCAGTGTTTGATTTGTAAAATGACTTCAGTTCTCGGCGGGGGTCCGAGGAAAGCAGATTGCAAATCGGAGTTAGGTGTGAACAGGCATGAAATTGCCAGCGTTTGATTTGTAAAATGACTTTCTCGGCGGGGGTTCGAGGAAAGATTGCAAATGAGTTTTGTGGGAATAGGCATGAAATTGCCAGTGTTTGATTTGTAAAATGACTTTCACGGCGGGGGTTCGAGGAAAGATTGCAAATCGGAATTAGGTGTGAACAGGCGGCAGGAAATTGCCAGTGTTTGATTTGTAAAATGACTTTCTCGGCGGTGGTCCGAGGAAAGCAGATTGCAAATCGGAGTTAGGTATGAACAGGCATGAAATTGCCAGTGTTTGATTTGTAAAATGACTTTCTCGGCGGAGGTTCGAGGAAAGATTGCAAATGAGTTATGTGTGAACAAGCATGAAAATGCCAGTGTTTGGTTTGTAAAATGACTCAGTTCTCGGCGGGGGTTCGAGGTAAGATTGCAAATGAGCTATGTGTGAACAGGCATGAAAATGCCAGTGTTTGATTTGTAAAATGACCTTCTCGTCGGGTTGGTTCAGAGAAGATTGCAAATGAGTTCTTGTGAATAGCTATTGTTCTTTGCAAACAGGCTTGAAAATACCAGTGGGTAATTTGTGAAATGACCTTCTCGTCGGGTTGGTTCAGAGAAGATTACAAATGAGTTCTTGTGAATAGTACTATATTATTTATTCTTCATTGTATGGGTACAAACACTCCGGTTCGTAAGTTACTACGACGCGAAGTGTCGTGTTGTTTGGTGTCGGGTACTTTTGCCGTTGTTGATGCATATAGAAATGTATCCTAACGTCTTTCCCAAAAAATGTAGAGTCACTAAAAGCAGACGGAAAAAGAACCTGCCGCTAAACGATAGAAATGATGCGATCACCGAACACAGATTGTAAGGGTGGGTGGTAGGGTAATAAAACCACTTCGGCGTCTTGGACGGTTTCTTGCGAAGTGTGTTAGTTAATTTATGCAGGGCGTATTTCAATCACTTGTTGGCCAATCAGGAGGCTTGGATTATCATAACAATGGATTGCATGCATAATATATTATATGCAAATGACTTTGCATAGTACTATATTATTTATTCTTCATTGTTATGTTAATAAGATATGGGTACAAACACTGTCCGGTTCGCCTGCCTACTCAACGCTATGGCTAGACGACCAAGATTATCCTCCAAATCCCCTAACAACTATCTCCTCTTTCCAAACCTAAAACTCCCCCCTCCCCCAACAAGTATGGACACGTAAAGTCTGACACGCAATCCTTTCAATAATGAGACCGAATAGATGTTCTCATTACTCGTGCCCAGGCCTTTGGATAACACCATTAATTAATTACTTTATTTTTATTCTATTTTATGTCAGACTAGAAATCTGCAAATTTTTGCACTATCCAGTACTCATCATTCCTTACGGTAGTACATGCTATCACATTTCCAAAGCCGAAGACGGTCATTTTGTAATGTTGGACATGCGGGAACACTTTCAACGATTCATGTGAAATATACTACGCATTCTTTCCACATACTGTACGGTATTAAACGCGGCATTCTTTATTTATCAGGAAAGTCACAACAACATCCAAGCAAAGGCGGTAATTTCACTTCTTGCAATTGCTACTCATTTGTTGTTGTTGTTGTTGTTTTTTTGTTTTTTTTTTGTTGTTGTTGTTGTTGTTGTTGTTTTTTTTTTTTTTTTTTTTTGCAATTCTTCAAAAAATAATATTTTGTAGCCTTGCTAAACGTGTGCAAAATTCCTCGCCTTACATCTCTCCCGTATCCATCCGATGATGTCGCAGCTATCATGATAATCCTCAAGAAAACGTACACTCCCACATCTCGACAAGTTCATGTATCTGTCCGGCTACTGAAGAAACAATTTGAATCTCGGAAGCCCAATGACCTGAGGAGCGCGAATTATCTTTCTTCTAAACCTTTTAAAAGGTGCGCTCGCGAGAAACGCTGTTTCCTGACTGGGGCTCCCGTCCACCCCAACGTTAACCCATGACAATTCTCGAAACTCCTGCTCCAGTTGAGCGATGGAAGCATTTTATTCTCTTAGCATTCAGCAACAACACAAACACCAACAATTCTGTAACAAAGAGGCAGAACGTGGTATATTAAAGCTTCTCGCAAAGGGGTGGTCGGGAGCCCCAGTAAGGAAACAGCAGCCCTCTTATCCTGAAAAGGATAGGAACACGGACACTCGATAAAACGATATGCACGTGCGGATTGCTGTTCCCAACCGAAGCGAAGAAAACAACCACTGTATACATAGCTTTAACACATAAACATATTTTCTTTTCTGTGTGTGTGTGCTTGAAGCTCGCTATTCATTGCTTTTCTCCTAACATTTTCCTCACCCGAAGCAAATAGAGGACTAGAGGACACAGTTTATACTACAACCTGGCCAATGACACGCAGCTACTCAGTAGAGGACAGAACTTGCATTTTTATAACCCTCTAAAACATCCCGAAGCTACTAGGTGACATAAGTCATACTACAACTTTGTAGGGTCTGAAAACCACTAGAGTATTGCTTGTCTCCTCCCTGGTAAAACAGCTCACAGACACTCGGAGGAACAACTACATGCAGATACTCTCTATACACGGGTCCGGAAACCAAACAGCTAGTCCATAAATGATACCTTTTATTTCAATACGCGTATGATCACTTTTCACCTCTTTGGAAACTGCCCGCAGCCACACCGAGGTCTCTACAAAGAACTCTCTCTACGGGTACCGGAAACCCAAACAGAGTTCATAAAAGATAACTTTCATTTCCATACGCGTATTATCACTTTTCACATGCATGTTTTCACCTCTCTGGAAAACGGCCCGAGGCCACACAGACGTCTCTACAAAGAACTCTCTCTACGGGTCCAAAACCCAAACAGAGTTCATAAATGATAACTTTCATCACTTTTCACCTCTCTGGAAACGGCCCGAAGCCACACAGAGGTCTCTACAAAGAACTCTCTCTACGGGTCCTAAACCCAAACAGAGTTCATAAATGATAACTTTTCTCACTTTTCACCTCTCTGGAAACGGCCCGAAGCCACACAGAGGTCTCTACAAAGAACTCTCTCTACGGGTCCTAAACCCAAACAGAGTTCATAAATGATATAACTTTCCTCACTTTTCACCTCTCTGGAAACGGCCCGAAGCCACACAGAGGTCTCTACAAAGAACTCTCTCTACGGGTCCGAAACCCAAACAGAGTTCATAAATGATAACTTTCATCACTTTTCACCTCTCTGGAAACGGCCCGAAGCCACACAGAGGTCTCTACAAAGAACTCTCTCTACGGGTCCGAAACCCAAACAGAGTTCATAAATGATAACTTTCATCACTTTTCACCTCTCTGGAAACGGCCCGAAGCCACACACGAGGTCTCTACAAAGAACTCTCTCTACGGGTCCGAAACCCAAACAGAGTTCATAAATGATAACGTTTCTCACTTTTCACCTCTCTGGAAACGGCCCGAAGCCACACAGAGGACTGTAAGGTAACCAAACCGATGCCTAAACACGTTAATTACGTTGTGCTAGTCCCAAGGGGACATACTAGCATACAAAACTAACAACGTATGCAAATTTTGCCGAAAGTAAAGCACACCAGAGCAACATTACCTGAAGCGCTGCAGACTAAAAATGAAAAACTAATACTGCACTAGAAAACAATCCTAAAAAAGAAAACCGAGTAGGCTAGTAAAATAACTGTCCAAAAAGATACTAATAATAACTTTCCGTAGAAATGCCTGACCGAACGCCTAAACCAACTACTGGCTATGATGAACCTAGAGAACAAATAAAATGCTCATAAAAGCTAGTGACTATACATCGCTTTGACTGACCAACTAACAATACCATGAAAAAACTTGTGCCGATGAACCAAACGAGCTGCTGCAGGAAAAATTATCTAACAACACTCGACTAAGAGTAAAAGTATGGCAAATCTAAATAAACACAATAATAAAACTCTACGAGCCTATTTTTTCACCCGAAACACGCTTAAAAGTCAACTGAAAGAGTCACGCACAACGCTGACTACCTGAGGTGGCTTAATAACCGTTGAAGGAAACCACGAGGCGCTGGAACTTGTGGTGGACTTGCTTCTGTATCATGACGAGGTGTACGTCCTGGCCGATGAATTTACTAAACCTTGGAACCTCGACAACATCAACAGTAGCTTAGACTTACACCATTTCCAGCACCAGACCGATAATCTGTACGGCTACAAGGATCTGTGTTCGGTGACTTGCTTAGAGCAAGCGAAACCACTTCGGCGTCTTGGACGGTTTCTTGCGAAGTGTGTTAGTTAATTTATGTAGGGCGTATTTCAATCACTTGTTGGCCAATCAGGAGGCTTGGATTATCATAACAATGGATTGCATGCATAATATATTATATGCAAATGACTTTGCATAGCTATCATGTTAACTCTGTGTAATCGGGTACTATATGCCGTCGCTTGATTGGCTAAATGACTGCCGGGCGGGGTGTCCGATCGAGAAGAGATTGCAATTGTAATGAAGCAAATTTCAATTTCTAGTAGCTCTTCGGCTTGTCATTTATGGATTCAGACACGGAATGACAAGCTGTTAAAACCTTACAAGGCGATGGATACTTTGACAAAGCCATCGGTTGAGAGCTTTCTGAGAATAATTATGAACCCAGCTTCCGGACGTCCCGGGCCCGAGTTTACATACCGAGTTTAACAAATATGAAGCGTTCGAGTTGGTGGTTTCGTGAAAGAACACAGCTCATGATGCTAATAATGGAAAGAGTAACTACTACCGAATTACCTATAAGACACTCCGGGATAAAGTTACTGAGGGGAATGTATATCACAGGGCACGGGTGTCCGCTGCTTGTACTTTCAATCAGTCCGCTGTTTCTACTTTCAAACAGTACAGTCACTCTCGGCGCAAAAAAAAAATAAAGTTCGACTTGGTGCACGGATCATGAAAATGAGTTTGACCTACCAATAAACAGTGTATATACGTGTAAGATTTAATAGCTTCAACATATTTATATACAATAAAACGAATTAAGTCTCAGAGTTTTGATAGCTTTGAAAAAGGGGTATCTAAGTCAACCCCCCCCCCCCCCCGGTAATACTGGGTCTTGGCTGTTATCTCTCTGCTGACTTGTCGGGATTTGTTCTCGTAACACGTCATCCCGTTTCTTGATCTTTTATTCCAGGAGCGTATATTCTGACCTTGGGAACGTGATGTTCAATTTTCACATACGGATCACCGCGCAAGCAAAAATAACGGAAAACGATCATGTGCCAAACCCCGTCAATGTCGGCAGAGAGATGACACATGTCAGGGCCGGATCCAGAAATTTGTGAGGGGGTGTCCAAATAAAAATAAAAATCGGAAACTGTTTTTATCAGTTTATACGATTCCTGTTTTCTCGAGGTAGCTATTGTCTTCGAGGCTAATTCGAGTTTACTAATTTTGAAGCGTTCCACCACCGCGCTTAGTCGAGCATGTCCACCAGCGTAAGACGTCTTGTATGCTTCCTTGCAAAGTTCGTTACTATGGTTTTAATGTCAATGGGCATGTCATAATGGACATGCGTTAACGCTAGACCGTTACGTCGGTCCTATCCCATAATGCTTCTCATGTAGGTCTTTAAGTAGGTGAGCTCACTGTTGGCTCTCTCGGTCTCACAAGATGACACTCCGATAGTACAAAGGATCTTCAGCGGCATATGTGTATTGGGAAGGTCGCTCATTCTGCATGCCTTCAAAGCTTCGCTCGCTGTCGCGGGGATCGAGACTATCAAGAGGGTCTGCTTTTCGCCATTTCAGTTCCCGCAGTTCGAGTTCGACCGTTCAATCCTGGCCAGTGGGCTAGGAAGATCGCTCTCGTACTTGTTACAAAACTGTACCACGTTATTTTGTAACCGCTTCCAGAACTAACAGTTGGAATAAAGTGAAGGCCTTCTGCCCAAAACTTAGATAAGCTCTTCTAAGTATCCCAGTGTCCTCTTGTAGTCATCCTCGTGTGTAGTGGCCGGAGTGTTCTCAGTCGGTGTTGCTAGCGCCCGCAGGTTCGCGGAATAGAAGGCTGTTCCTACCTCTACAGATCGGGACATTTCAGATGCTTCCTGGTACCACTCCCTGAATTTATCGTCCACTTTTGTTCTCACTTGCTTGAGGGAACTTACGACGTCGTTTATAAGCCGGTTGTATATGCGTGTATGACATCCTTTCCCATTAGATTTTTTGTTACAATAACTAAAGTGACGATAATTTTTTAATGGCTGATTTGATTAGTATATCTGTTGTAGCTCCTGTCAGCTGCCATCTCTCCAAGAGATCGTTCAATCGCAGGGTATAGCTCGCATATAAATACTTCGAAACTGTCGTGCCTCTACAGACCTGGTGTGACGCGTGTCAAGAAGGCGTTTCCTTTCTGTATCTGACAGGACCTCCTTTATCCACTCCTACAGGTTCTTGTTTCTTTTTGGTGAATGGTTGAAGCTGATAGCACAACTTTCTCGATGTGTCCACCATGTTTCTAACGGCAACCGTTGCTTGGAACACTAACTAATCTGATATTTAAAATCCATTCAGTTGAGCAACTCAATTAGTGTTCACGCTACGATGAACGTATCTGTTAAACGTTTCCAGAATGGAACGCTGTGTTGGAGCACGAGCTCTTTTTTATGATATATTTGAATTATTTAATTCTCGTCAAAAGAACTGAAGACTGAACGATACAGCAGCGTGTCAAAAGCTCGGCATATCAGACAGTTAATTATTGTAACGCAGAATTGGCTTGTTTGTCTAGCCTAATTTTCATCTCGTTTTTTTTAGGTATTGGATCTTAAAGATAATCACCGAAGGTTGAAGGCTCTAACAACATGATTTATCAACACGAGACATTGCTTCTGAATTCACAAACATTGTTGGAGGAAGGTTGTGTCGTTTTGTTTTCAAAATAACCACAATAATTCATAGAGATATGGATATATTAATCCAATACTAGTATACTTCAAAGGGTTTAGAGATCTTTAGAACTTAGAATAAAGTGAGTTGATACACGCAGTGAAGAACTGAAAATAAAAGCAATGCGAGCAGAGGTAAACCCATATTTACACTTAATCTAAACATTGTTAATCACTCTGCGATGCCTAGTTTAGGTATACGGTATTTGTATAATTTGTATGGATGTATTTATGGTACCAAATAATCTATGTCATTGTCATTCATGATTCGCTGAGTTTGTGAAATCGAAGTACTGAAATTGCAAGGAAAGCATGTTCTATCGAGTCACGCAACGAGCGACCAAACGCTGTTTTAATCGCACTAAGATATCTATATTTAGTTCTGAAATAGGCTACATATCAGTTAGAAGCCCGACTTCACGCTAGTAGAGCATCTAGTTATATTATTATTTTCCCGTCTCTTTGTTTTCTTTCTTCTTTTGAGGGGTGGAGATGAAAACATTTGGAAGTGAAAAGAAAAACCTCAGCCGAAGGGGGTATCCGTGGGACACCCCCTGGACACGCCCCTGTCATGTTACTAATCCCTGACAGGATACCCATGAACTGAAACGCTTTGTGTGTGTGTTTCCGAATGCCAATATACGTAAACTCGCCAGCCAGGATTAGTATCGTAAAGTACAGCTAAGGCATTTTTACCCCGATATTTGTTGTTTTAGTTTGGGGTGAGGTTTGGGGAGTTATGAGGATTGGGGTATTATTTCTAGTGAAATAAGGTTTGGGAGAAGGAACTGATATGAGAATTGAGGGTTTGTGGAACTCACAGCAACAAAGTTGTAACATCCCATACCTTAATTCAGCTGAGCATGAATGAGAGTGTTATGTAATAGAATACTATTCATAACACTCTAATGAGATGCAAAGATGAAATCTTTAATCTTTAATCGTTAATGCTGCCATTTAGCTGTGGCTAATCCCGGCAGGAGGGGCGGCGCCCCGAGATAAGGTGCAAGGGCGGCTGATCAATATTTTATCCCATACCTTAATTCAGCTGAGCATGAATGAGAGTGTTATGTAATAGAATACTATTCATAACACTCTAATGAGATGCAAAGATGAAATCTTTAATCTTTAATCGTTAATGCTGCCATTTAGCTGTGGCTAATCCCGGCAGGAGGGGCGGCGGCCCCGAGATAACACAACAATGTTACAAAAATTATCAAAGTAATAGGTAAAATAGTATATCAATAGTTTACAAAAAGAAGCATTACACTGCGATTACAGACATTGCTGAGACTTTGAATATTTTAGTGTCACTAGAGGTTACAACAGATACAGGTAAACAGTTCCAGATGGGTATGGTGCGGACAAAGAAAGAGTGTCTATAAGCATGTGTACATTTTGTCTGCGCATTCGTTTGGATTCAGATTTCAAAGTACCTATTTGCATAATCGATACTTCAGCTTTTGTCATTCATGTGCCAACGATGTGCCAACCAGAGATCGATTGGCTGTTGAAACAAAACGCGTGAGAAGTCTTTGTGGAAATGGTTGGCAATTTACATCACAATGTTAATGTTTGTAAACATGAGGTATCGCTATTGTTTTGCCAAGTGCACTGCTGTGGAAGATTTAGTGAGCGATCTACGTCTCTAGAATGAAGTTTTAGAAAATCATTGAAAGGAAATCAATAGTCCGCCTACTTTTGTGGTGCTGTGGATATTTTTTTCCGTATAATGGAACAAAATCCGCCAAAACAAGGCAACATTTCTACGGAGAAGTCGGGTGAATGAGTGATACTTGGATACTTCAAATCCACCGCAAAGCAAGAGGGACAATTTTTCAACTCCAACAAACAAGACCTTACGAAACTAGCATGAGTGAAGCAATAAATCACGGAAGAAAATTGCTGGGGGGTGAGCTACTAAGAGAGGTTTTCTTATAATTTAGTTTGACACGTCACCAATTCAGATAAACGATTCGCAAACACAATGCTGAATAAAAACTCAATGTGAATCAAACTTATATCAAACGGTTTACAGCTGATTCTAAAAAGTCCAAAAAAATGAAGAATTAAGCTATCCCTTACAATAAACTTCAACACATAGAGTGTTTGTAATATGGTATACACCAGCGATTAAAAACAGTCATAATCATAACAAATAGAGTGTACTGATACCATAGTACCAAAATCATACGATCTCACATTGAGGGACAATTTTTCAGCTTAAAATAAGTTCTCGAATGCAAAGAATAAGCTTAGAAGAAGTCAATTTGTGCTATTTTCGGCTGGGGGCTAGTTAAGAGTGGATGCCAGTAAAGATCGAGACTAATTCTTCAACTCAAAAAATTCGAATTTAATTTTCTTTCCCCATATCATTCCTTTCGATGACCTATTTTAGGGAAAAATACTAAAAAGTTCCAGCAATTTTTATTTTAGGAGAAATTTCCAGTTTTTAAAAACCCGTCTGTCGACCGAAAATTTCGGCTAAATAATAAGCCAAATTTGAACAGTCGGTGTGTGTTCGCCTCTAGCTCTACAACAATGAGATTCAGTACACTGAATAAACGTTTCATGGTCTTTTCTACTGCATAATTTATTTTTCTGTAACTTCTGTAGTTGTTTTTCAAATTTGGTTTTAAAAAGGTATACTGAGCGCCATAAACGGAACGTTGAAATATAGGCAATGTTTGAAATACGAAAAAGGAATCTGGTACATCAATTTTTGAAGAAAACGCCATGTCCCAGGAAAGCTTCACGTTTGCTCTTTCAGTTTAGAAAGTTTCCAGCTTGGGAATTCAATGTAGCATTTTTGAGAAATAAAACTATTAGGCTTGGGACTGCCAAAATTAGCATAATTTTCGTCCTGTGGCGGACATTTTTGTCGTTAAAACACAAAACTTAATTCCAAAACACGACTATCTTGCACTTTTAGTTGATCGCTGCCAACTGATAACAATCTTGGAGTTAATAAGAGTTATTTTCAACCATATTTGAGCTATTTCAGCCACATAAGCTCCTAAAATAGTGACAATTAGCATATTCATTGATCAAATATAAACACCGTTTCCGAAAATTGTGGTTCTTCACTCTAAAATGCTTAGAGTTTGCTCCAAATAAGATTTACAAACAATTGCACTGATTTCTAGTTCAAACTGGCGCTTTATCATGAAGAGTTCGGATATTTTGACACGATGCTCCACTTTGTTGACAAGCCAATTATGTAACGCAATGTAGCTGCTGCAAGTCACGCTACTGCCCTTCGAATAAAATTTTTGCGGCATGAAATAATAGTTTTAATCATAAAATATAATACTAAACAGAATTCATACTTGCTTGAATGGGTGGAATTTCGTATAAACGTTGTTTAAACAAAATTCGTATTTTGATGTTATCTGATCGACCATCTATGCTAATTTTAACTTTTGCGAGAGTTATTTACGACTATCGAAACACAAACATTGTTGAAAATCATTCCTATTGACTCGACTCGAACATTGTTTTCCATCAGCAGCAATCAACTAAAAATGCAAGATAGCCGTGTTTTGGCGTTAGGTTTTGTGTTTGGATGACAAAAATGTCCGCCACAGGACGAAAATTATGCTAATTTTGGCAGTCCCAAGCATAATAGTTTTATTTCTCAAAAATGCTACATTGAATTCCCAAGCTTGAAACTTTCTAAACTGATAGAACAAACGTGAAGCTTTCCTGGGGCATGGCGTTTTCATCAAAAATTTATGTACCAGATTCCTTTTTCGTACCTCAAACATTGCCTATATTTCAACGTTCCGTTCATGGCGCTCAGTATACCATTTTAAAACCAAATTTGAAAAATAACTACAGAAGTTACAGAACAATAAATTACACAGTAGAAAAGACCATGACACGTTTATTAAGTGTGCTGAATGTCATTGTTGTAGTTCTAGAGGTGAACACACACCGACTGTTCAAAGTGGGCTTATAATTTACCCAAAAAAGTAAAGTAGACAGACGGGTTTTTAAAAACTGGAAATTTCTCCTAAAATAAAAATCGCTGGAACTTTTTAGTATTTTTCCCTAAAATAGGTCATCGAAAGGAATGATATGGCGAAATAAAATTAAATTCGAATTTTTTGAGTTGAAGAATTAGTCTCGATCCTTACTGGCATCCACTCTTAATAAGTAATGTACTTTAGGTAGGAATGTTAGGAAAACACGTGCAAAAATGATAAATACCCAACTGAACCGAGCAAAATACTTTGAGAATACTTGAATGTAGAGAACTCAAATTCACAGAATGTGACCTTCAATGTGTCAGTACTAACGTTCACTGTGAAGTATCTCTTGAAATCATCTTCGATGAGAATAAACCCAAAGGACAATGTAGCTGGTTTTAGGATAACTCCTTGTTTTGGCGGATTTTGTTCCTTGATATTTTATTATCTACGACCCTTATACGGAAACAAATCATCTACAGTAAAACAAAAGTAGACAGACTATTGATTTCCTTTCAAATATTTTCTTGAACATCATTCTAGAGACGAAGATCGCTCACTAAATCTCCCACCGCAGTGCAATTTGCAAAGAAAATGGCGGCAAATCACTTTCAAATCTGAATTCTAACGCATGCGCAGACAAAATGTATACATGTTGTGTCTATAAGCATATACGGTATAATAATACGGTACAATAATGCCTCGTTAACACCTACGTGCACGTGTGCACGTGCACAGTGGCAATATATACGTCATCAAAGGCAGGACACTCCCTTCTTGCTCAGTTCCAGCGGAACAGTGGTCAGATGAACGGCCCACCCACCCGCCCAATAGATTCGCGTGGGTCGTACTCTCCTGACCACCTAAGCCAAGCTGTTCCAGCTTGGCTTAGACCGCTGATCAATATTTTATCCCATACCTTAATTCAGCTGAGCATGAATGAGAGTGTTATGTAATAGAATACTATTCGCGCCAGTCCCTTGCAGCGCGAGTATAAATAAGAGCTCTGCATCTAATTACTGCCCAGTTCGCGTAAGAACCCTTTACTACGCTACCTATCCTTACTCAGTCATGGCCGATGAACAAATTCCTGTCCCAGCTGCTGTTGAACAAGCACAGGCGTTGAGAATTCAACCCAACCAAGTATACAAGTACCTGCTGCGAATCCAGACCATGGTCCAGCGCCCTTTCAGGTATAAACCTTTTCTAGGTCGTTATTCTTTGGCTGCATGTCTGCTGCTTTCTTTTTTTTTCTTTTTTTTTTTTTCTAGTTCGTTCGATTTCCCTCGGCTCCCTAAAAGTTTGCACGTGTGTTGAACTCTATGTTGTAGTGCTCCGCAAACACCGGGTTTGTGGAGTTGCATTTCCCTCGACTCCCTAAAAGTTTGCACGTATGTTGAACTCTAAAGTGAGTGTTTGTTTAGCGTGCTTCGCCTCGCAAACACCGGGTTTGTGGAGTTGCATTTCCCTCGGCTCCCTAAAAGTTTGCACGTATGTTGAACTCTTCAGTGAGTTTTTGTTTAGCGTGCTTCGCCTCGCAAACACAGGGTTCAGTGGAGTTGCATTTCCCTCAGTTTCCCTTCTCGGTTGCTTGTTTGTGTTCTTATAGTAGGTACAATACAACATGATACAACGTCGTCTTTACTTTATGCATGCTTACCTCACAAACCCCTGGTTTGCTTTCCCTCTCCTTTAAGTTTAAGTTTTGCATGCTTAGGGGTATGAGGTTGAACATTGGGCTCTTTCTCAGTATATCACTATCCTGAAAAACCTTTGTTATTCAAATCAAGAACTCTTTGTAGAACGAGGCATACAACAATATGAACTATTGTTATTCAAATTTTCAGGAATTCAGGACGGTGATCAGTACTGAGAAAGCCCCGAACATTGTCATATGGCTTGTGCTTGATATTTCCCTTTGCGTACCGTGCCATGTCCAAGCATTCTAGTTGCATGGTTAATGTTGAGCAATTATTATTATAGCATTCTGCATCCTTTATATTGCCAAGACGGTACAAATTCGACTGAGTTGTTCGGTTTTGGGTATATTTGTGTTTTCGACATTTGCAGATGTGCTGCTTCTCGCATTTGCATCCCATATTCTGTAAAATTTGTAGTTTTTATGAATAAATTGTTCACAATTTGGTGTTGTATTGTTTCTTTTAGTTGTTGTCCCTCTCTTCACACCTCCCTTTGTTTCCCTTCCTTTGTGATTGCCTCCCTTTGTTCTTCCCGTTTTCGCATATCATTGATTGTGCGTGCCTTACTGTATTTCCACTGTTGGCCCTTTGTGGGCGCTACAAGAATTATTAGTTCGGTTATGGTGTTGTGCCGCAGATACGTGGTACTGTCCCTGTTCGTTTTATTTTCGGTTTATTTCGTTGCCCTAACATTTTGTGGAGTTTTTGTTTTGTGTCCTCTCCCGCACTATTGGGTTTTCCCTATCTCCTATGGTAGCCTGAAAGGGTGTCTAATGCCCTAGTCGGATTACTGACGCTCAGGCTGTCATCCCTTGGGTGGGTTCTCTCGCGTATCTCCCGCGCAGAAACGCTTTACCTTATATTTTCATCTCCTTTTACCACCCAAGGGCTGGCGGCCTGTAGATTATCGATTCACGCCCTCCTTTCTGTGGCTACAGCTTATATGGAGGCAAAGCTACTATGTGAGAGTGAGTGTAACACCAAAGGAAGCCCAAAATTATTTTTGGTGTTAATCGGAATCGTTCGGAAAATCCGATTGTAGTGAGTCGAATTACTCAAACGAGAATGATGACTAGAAAACCTTTTCCCGAGCTACCCAATGTATTTTCGTTCTATTCTCATCTCGACCATTTTGGTGATTTTGTCAACTCTCGTCATAATTGACTTGTTATCGATTGCAACGTCCAAGCTACGACTTCGACCACAAATGGTAATACGACGCTCTGGATATGGCTGAGCAGCTAGCCACCACTGCGAAGTTGGCTGGACATGGAAAAGCGCCCGCGTATGACGCCATAGCATGCACCGTAAGAGAGAAGCTCCCCGTCCCCCAAAAGCAGCTTAAGGTCGGATTTTTTTAAATCGGATTTTTAAATATTTTGAATAAGCTTTCCTTTGTCTATGACTTTCTTTAAGAGAAATTACAAATTTTAACGACTCAAGCAGAGAAAACGAAGATAACCAAAACCGCGTGACTATTTTGCTACAGGAAACGATATGTCAACAGTAATTGGTTGGATTGTGACGTCAGTCGAAGCGCATCAGTACGTGACTCTCATAACCACGCGGCGAACGATACAACAACTATACAGAATAATTTTAACGATACACTTTTGAACATTTTACATGTAAAAGCAAATACATGTCTTCAAGAAAACGTAAATCTTTATATTCTCATCCAAGAAGAAGATCGTCGACTTCGTCTTCGAAGAAACCGTTCCCAAACAGAGCAGAAAACCATACAAATACATTCACACTAAAACATGCCCCGGCACCCGCAATACTCGAACAAGCCAGAGCACAATAAATTTACTGCGATATTTTGTCATTTGCATATGACCTGTCGACCTTTGCTGAATACTGACCAGATATCTTGACAAGTGGTTGACAGATTCAATTACGCTAGGTGTTGGATAAACATGGTGTGGCTTGATCTTCCAAATCAGCAATTGCGTCTTTTCTCGGAACTATTTTTAGCGCTAAATACACGTCTTTCGAAGGCTTAATGTCGCTAGGATTTCGATGGATTTCGCTGAAAATTTGCAAGGTGGCTCAGTAATAGTTGATTTAAAAACTGTGTCTCAGATGTTTTCATGTTATTTTCGTTCAAACGTTATGGCCCTATTTGTTGACAACATAGCTCTAAAATCAATTGCTCAACTTTGGCGTAGGATTGCGGTTGATCTAAAACAGTTATCGGAAAACTGAGATAATGTTTTAAAGTTCATTATCTCGAGAGTCTGTTAGAGTGTTTTTCACAAGCATAACTTAAATTCCATATGCAATCGAACTTTTAGAACGCTCTACGGTCGAATTTCACGTATACTCGCCTAACAATTTCTATGATGCAAAATCTAAAAATATGAAAGTATACTCAGAAACTACATTTATTCAGCTTTCAGAAAATGTATACTTTCTTAGTAAAATATTGTAAAGCGCGCGTGTTGTCGAAGTCGAAAGACATAGGGGTCCAAAACGTATCCTGATACCTTAAGGCATATTTTTGTCTCGCTACTGGGTGGATAGGGTGCTCGTCAACGGTGTACGGCCCCAAATCTGCAAATAGGTTCTACAGCGCATGATCCCTGCATGCTATAATCATTATCTCAGATCTAAACATTGAGAAACGATTAAGTGGTGAATACACCTATGATGACTAAGCACATAGCCAGTCGGAAGGTCAACATAGACATTCTTCCTGTTAATAAATTCATAAAGAGCTTCAGTTTTTCTTGCTGTGGATTCAGTCCTGGCCTGTTATTCCAACCAAGAGACTTACGTTTCGAACGGCGGTTTGGAAATAACAGACCCGCCATCTTGAAAAACCCAACAAATTTGTATAAATTATCGTGTGAGCCAATCAGAACACACTACCAGGATCCGGCGTAGTGTGACGTCACTGGACACGATTATCGACTTCGGAGTTCAGACGTCTCACTCGGGGAAATTTTTGACCCAGAGGAGGCGGCTGATTTTCAGGCTAGGTTATGCTGTCTTGTTCAATGTTCGAAATCACCGAAAGCTTTACAACTGACTATGCAGTTGTGTATGAAGAACAAAACATGTTGGAACCATCACACGAGGTGAAATGACGGTCAAATAAATTTTATTCACTTTTTGTAACCTTGTATTTAAGCTTTATACGACCAGCGATGTCTGAAAAATACAGGTATAAGTACTTTAAGTTCATCATCTCTTACGAGCGACATCATGCCTGATCTCATCGACAGAAACGGCTATAGCTACAGAAGTCAAACTCGAGCCAGTCGAGTTGTTCATTAATACTGCTTCAAGTTAAATAAGCAAATATCCTAGAGATTCTTGCATTCTGTCTGAAAGTGTATTTCTAACAGATGTCTGTGGCTTAGTAAGAACTCGTAATTTTATTGATGAGTTTGTGAAATCGTTTCTTGCGAGGTATAAATCGAAATATGCTTCGCCGGCTGTCAGCTACGCCCGGGTGTGCCGCTGAGTCTCTGAGACCCTGGACCTGTTCCAGACAAATAACATATAATTTTGCGACCCTGTTCCAGACAAAATGGCCAAAATAGGTACCCTGTTCCAGACCGAGAAGCAATAAAAATATACTCTGTTCCAGAGTATTATTTCCAGAGCCAAACGGAACGTAAAATATAGCCCTGTTCCAGACAGAAACAGTGATTTGTATACCCTGTTCCAGAGTCAGAGACAAGAACCATACCCTGTAAGCGGCAAATCCCCGTATAATCCATATATGGGAGTACCCCCCCCCCCCCCCCGGGCAGCTACGGCACTGTCAGTGTTGAATGATACAGAATATACGCGAAATTATTGTTCGAAGAAAAAATAAATGCATCACAGATGTACGCTTTCAATATTCGAATATCGTCAACATAGAACTGAGAAAATCTACTACATGTAGCTTGATGTTACACATGCAAATTCCCGGGAGGGGGGGGGGGGGGGGGGGGGGGGGGGCTCCCATATATGAAGTGGTTGGGATGTTCGTCGTACCTTTTAGGGGTCCAGATTCGCGATTTGGTATCTATTAGGGTGTCACAAATCTAAAACACCACAAGAGACTAAGCCGGTACCAATTAGGGTGTTTAAATAAGATACCCGAGATAAGATAATGACAGCCGGAATGACAGTTGTAGCTTTTAATTGTCACTCTAGAGTTGGTACCTATTAGGGGTACAAATTATTTGTTGCCATGCTCACCTGGGCAAGACTCAGTTATCTTTTAGGGGTCGTTTTCAAAATTTCCGACGAGCATCCCAACCACTTTATATATGGGAGTATTGGCGTCTGATCTGCCTTTAAAATGAACAGCCAAATGTTGACTAAACATACTCTTGATCTCTTTGTAAAATCGTTCAATCATTCTCGAGTGCAGTGACATTACCGGGAACTAAATCGAAACTCAAGAACTTTGAAATATTTCTGATCGTGTCTTTTATGACCCTCCAACCAGCCCCCATGCAATGCCCGGGTTTAGAAACTAGCTATAAGTTCCCCAAAAGAGTCATTCTTTACATATTTACACAAATCTTAATTTCACAACACAATTCATATCAAACTTATGTCCTGCATCATTGAACATTTGCTCCTGTTGGGACACAGTATCACGCGGACAACGTTTTTGAATGCGCTTGTGCAAGATGAAATTATTGAATTACAAATGTGCTTTGTTTACTATTAAAAGCACGTTTGAGGCCCGATTAATCGAGCAATTTGTTCTTTGGCCGCTAAATAAAGCATTTCTCAATTGATCTTTTTCCACCTTTGACAATGTGTAAATTAGAAGTATAAAAGAGGATGCTATAGAGCTGCATATGTTTCTTCAACAGGGGAAAATAGATCACAAATTCGAACTTCAGACCTATTGATCTTGTGTGTAAATATTAGAAATTACCTTCAAAAACGTCCTTTCCGAGCCATAATTTATTTGTCTATGTAGCTTCTACATACAGACCGGATAAAGAGCACCAATATGATGTTCACGATTACCAAACAAAGAGTTTTAGATTTCATTTTGCCACCGCTTAATTATATCCAATATACATGTATTTTATATCAAAACCCGCGTATCATTACAGAGCATTTGAATCTGGCGGTAGGTTTTTGATTGACACAATTCCCAAATAATTCAAAGGGTTTTTGTGTGTAGCGTATCTAACGCTCTCCCATATCTCTTCAGAGATTTCAGTTCGATCAATTTTAAAGAAACGGAAAATGCCACCTTCAAACCTCTTTATTTGTGCTTGAATTGCCAGCTTATTCATTCCTTACATATTCGTCTTTTATATTCCGTTGGTAGGTTTTTGATTTGTATTTTAACAATGCAGTAAAAAGCAAAAATTTATCAAAATCATGCTGTTTTTCGCCTAAACAAGACTCGCCTCATCTGCATATGTGAAACAATGACCTTTTGTATAACATAAGTTTGATATGACCAGTAAATCAAGTTTAGCAAAGTCAAACATCTGACAAAAGCCGAGTCTTTTAGATGACTTCAATGAAACGCATGTCATGTAAAGCTGACGTAAAAAATGTAATTATAGACAGTAGCATAAAAAATACAACTTTCTATCAATGTATCTACTAGTAGGTAGAACTGCGCAATATCATGTCATTTTGAGTCTTCAGACGAAGTAGTCTTGCCGGTCAAAGCCGTCAATCCAAGCTGTCTTGCTGGTCGAAGCTGTCTTGCTGGTCGAAGCTGTCTTGCTGGTCGAAGCTGTCTTGCTGGTCGAAGCTGTCTTGCTGGTCGAAGCTGTCTTGCTGGTCGAAGCTGTCCGTTGCTGGTCCAAGCTGTCTTGCTGGTCCAAGCTGTCTTGCTGGTCGAAGCTGTCTTACTGGTCGAAGCTGTCTTGCTGGTCGAAGCAGTCTTGTTGGTCCAAGCAGTCTTGCCGGTCAAAGCCGGCAATCCAAGCAATCTCGCTGGTCAAAGCAGTCTTCCTGGTCAAAGCAGTCTTGCTGGTCGAAGCAGTCTTGCTGGTTAAAAAGCAGTCTTGCTGGTCAAAGCAGTCTTGCTGTTTTTCGCCTAAACAAGACTCGCCTCATCTGCATATGTGAAACAATGACCTTTTGTATAACATAAGTTTGATATGACCAGTAAATCAAGTTTAGCAAAGTCAAACATCTGACAAAAGCCGAGTCTTTTAGATGACTTCAATGAAACGCATGTCATGTAAAGCTGACGTAAAAAATGTAATTATAGACAGTAGCATAAAAAATACAACTTTCTATCAATGTATCTACTAGTAGGTACAACTGCGCAATATCATGTCATTTTGAGTCTTTAGACGAAGTAGTCTTGCCGGTCAAAGCCGTCAATCCAAGCTGTCTTGCTGGTCGAAGCTGTCTTGCTGGTCGAAGCTGTCTTGCTGGTCGAAGCTGTCTTGCTGGTCGAAGCTGTCTTGCTGGTCGAAGCAGTCTTGTTGGTCCAAGCCGGCAATCCAAGCAGTCTTGCTGGTCAAAGTAGTCTTGCTGGTCAAAGCAATCTCGCTGGTCAAAGCAGTCTTCCTGGTCAAAGCAGTCTTGCTGGTCGAAGCAGTCTTGCTGGTCAAAGCAGTCTTGCTGGTCGAAGCAGTCTTGCTGGTCAAAGCAGTCTTGCTGGTCAAAGCAGTCTTGCTGGTCAAAGCAGTCTCGCTGGTCAAAGCAGTCTTGCTGGTCAAAGCAGTCTTGCTGGTCAAAGCAGTCTTGCTGGTGCTGGTCTAAGCAGTCTTGCTGGTCAAAGCAGTCTTGCTGTCCAAGGAGTCTTGCTGGTCAAAGCAGTCTGCTGGAAGCTGTGTTGCTGGTCCAAGCAGTCTTGCTGTTCAAAGCAGTCTTGCTGGTCAAAGCAGTCTTGCTGGTCGAAGCAGTCTTGCTGGTCAAAGCAGTCTAGCTGGTTGAAGCAGTCTTGCTGGTCAAAGCTGTCTTGCTGGTCAAATCAGTCTTGTTGATCGAAGCAACCTTGTGCCTTGTTTGTCGGATCAGTCTTGCTGGTCGAAGCAGCAGCTTTATTGATCGAAGCAGCCTTGTTGGTCGAAGCAGTCTTGTTGGTCGAAGCTGTCTTGCTGGTCGAAGCAGCCTTGTTGGTCGAAGCGGCCTTGTTGGACGAAGCCGCAGTCTTGATGGTCGAAGCATTCTTTCTGGTCGAAGGTCCAGAGCCTTGATTTTCGACTGCGAGTACTTGATTCACTTTGTTGGTGAGTTCCAGGGCACATCCGCACTGGAGAACGTTCTTGATCTCCTGGCGAAACTTAGGCATACGTAGAGTGTACACAAAAAGATTGGCAAATGAGTTGCTGTACATCAACAGTACTAGGCCCATGTAAACATTCGAAACTATTACTTTCGGGGGCTAGCTTCAACCCGCCAAAACTTCCAATAAATCGAGGTAACCACGTAGCTAGTGCTACCAACGTAGTGATCAGCATTGTTTTCGATAATCTGGCATTTTTACGCGTGGACAAGCTAGATTGCATGGTATGGAAGAACTTCATCTTGATGAATATTGCAGTGTATGAGACGACGATGATCAGGAGATTTGTTAGCCAGATTGCAATGAGGAAGACTTTGCGGACCATATGAGTACAATCAGCAAACTTTATGATGATCAGGTACGGGATGGACATACACCACGAGACGATTATAGCATAATTGTACTGCTTTTTGCTAACTCTGAGAAAGTACAAGGGAATGAGAGTGGCCGCGGCTCTTTCGAGGGCCATCAATGCAAGTGAAACCAACGAAGCACAACAAGCGAACACAGCAAAAGAAACGGATATTTCATTGAGCAACAGCAGATTTGTCTTGCAATAAAGAAACTCGTTGGAGTAAGTCACATCTATAAAGTTGAAGAACGCTGCAATCCCCACAAGAACGTCAGCAACTGTCAGGTTAACGAGCAAGTACGCAGACTTTGAAGCGAGGTGAAATTTTTTTTTCAGGAAAATGCGAATTGCGACGATATTACAGGAAATGATCAGAAAAGACTCGATGGCAAAAAGCACAGCCCAGAAGACCTGCATTTGGGAACTGAATACAGACTCTTCCATGGTTTTCTCTTTGATGTTCACGACAAAAATTGAAAGTTTTTACTCAGACGAAGGCGTGTGTCAGAATAAAATACAGGGCAGGTCTTTCCGTGCCGATGGTTCTGGTTGTTTCCTATTTCCCAACAATTGGTCCATCATTATGTCTTTTCGAAGCACTACTCTTTACATGCTCTCAGAGTCTGCCATTCTCCCTTATAAATGTAAATGGTACTGGTATTTGCAGCTGGGAGGTGTGAGGAAATAATATACACTGAATTGAGACTATCACACTAACACAATGTCAGACACTGAACGATTAATGAACTGCAAGACAGCGTCAGAATGGAATAAGAATTCCCAGATCGACGTTAGTACAAAGGACTAATTTGAATGATGTAATCACTGGGCTCAAAGAGCGATATATATTACATTTGCAGCTAGCCCTATTTATGAAACTTTGCAGTGTCCAAGAAGTACTTTTACAAGTGCAATGTCAGCTTCTGATTCCTTCTTAGCTTCAACTAATCGAAGCTCTCAGAGTTTCGGTTGAGTGTAAAAGAACAATATTTCCGCAATTCTTCAGTTTCAAGTTGTTAGACAGACACCTTTGTACTCCTTCACAAAAGACGCATTTGCTCAGTGTTAGTTTTAATAATAATAATAATTCAATAATTCAATTCAGTGTAAATTATTCCCTTAATAATTACACCTCCCAGCTGCAAATACCAAAGAGAACGAGTAAAAATGCTGACATTGGACACTCTTTCTTTCAGGTCCGCACCATACCCATCTGGAACTGTTTACCTGTATCTGTTGTAACCTCTAGTGACACTAAAATATTCAAAGTCTCAGCAATGTCTGTAATCGCAGTGTAATGCTTCTTTTTGTAAACTATTGATATACTATTTTACCTATTACTTTGATAATTTTTGTAACATTGTTGTGTTATCTCGGGGCCGCCGCCCCTCCTGCCGGGATTAGCCACAGCTAAATGGCAGCATTAACGATTAAAGATTAAAGATAGAAACTTGGATTGAAACTGTTTACAATAAACTTTAAAATGGAATTTCTGTTTGTTCAAAATAGACAGTCACCACGGTTTATTTAAATCTTGTAGTTGAAGCGTCGGAAACAACATCAACTTTAAGTCCTTGAAATATTCCGCTTTGGTACTTAGAGCCAACTTCCTAAGCCCTTTGGGTTTACTTAGTATTATTTGTACTAGACGCTCTACTAGCGTTCACTCGGACTACTTTCTCAGTTTCGAGCACAGGGGCGGACCCAGGTTTTTGTCAAACAGGGGGTTGTGTTGCGGCCGTTGTGTTGTGTGAGCGGCAAAAGCCGCGAACATCTAGGGGGGTTTGGGGGCATGCCCCCCCAGAAAATTTTGAAATCTACAAGCTCTAAAATGAAATTTTTAGAGATCTGGAGTTGTTTTATTAACACAACAAAACTCAATTTTCAGTAAAATTTTGAGTTTATTGGACATCCAACAAAGATGCTTGGAAGAATCTTCTTGGGTGAGCTTACAAGTATGAAGGCTTCACATACGTTTTTGACGCTAAAAACGGCAGGTTCTTTCTGTTATCAGTCAAACCGGCCTCGAAGTCGAACGGTCGTGTAAACAGTATGAATGAATGATATTATTCTTACGAGGGAGAGAGCTGAAAGTGCAAGAGAGACCTACGGACAGACATATCTATACAAGCGGTATTAAAAAAATATCCATAGGGGGGGTTGCAACCCCCAGAACCCTCCCCCTGTATCCGCCCCTGGGAGCACTGTTGAGTATAAAAGTCAAAAGTAAAGTCACTTTATTTAACATCGGTAACTAAGTTCACTTTTCAAATGGGATTTTGAATCGTAAATGAATTATCTTCTTAGTATTACTTGACGTACACGGTTTATTGTATTGTTCAGATATATCAAGTTCTTCCCTGTCGCTGAATCCTCTGTTAAGTACTTGGTAGATTTTCTTCTCGACTTCTTTCATAAAAAAAATGAAAAATGAAAAATGCAACTTACACATTAACTGAATCCATAATGGTTACTGTGTAAGTTGCATTTTTCAAATCCATAATATAAATCTAGTATTAATATTCCTAGTAGTTTTGTTATTGGCTAAGCTTAACTGCTGGAGTTGATTTGCTACTGCTACAAGTAGAACAAATCTTAATCTTAATCTTGAGAACATGGAAACGATTGATGTTGGTACTCTGATGTTGTGTTTTTAGGAGACTTCAATATCGACTACTCTTCAAAGCGGAAAACATCACTAAGAAAGAAGCTTGATGAATTTAGTTAAAAGTCCAACGAGAATAAACTGAAGCATCGCAGACTACAATTGACTTGTTTTTTACAAATAGTTCTGATAGGATTGTACAATGCGATGTTATTCATTCACAGTTTGATTTTTGGTGTCATGAAAGGGCGTGTCAGAAAAGTACCACCTATAAGTGCATACAGTTCATTTTCTTATGCAAAGGCGTCTGTTCGCAACGTTCGGAAGAAAGAGCAAAGTCGCCCCCCCCCCTCCCCCCCTCCAATAACTCTACTTTTGCTGACTAATTAGCACTCCGTGCTACTCCCTTGTTGGTTATTCGACAGGAGGGGCCTACCCGTACCTTAATGCTAATATTAAAGGCAGCAGAGAGGATAATGCACTGTAATTAAAAATCATTGTCTAAAGATTAATTTCCTCAGTCAAGGAACCGAGTATACTACCTGATCTAGCTGATTGAGAAGTAATTAAAAACACTAATGTCCTTATAAACAATCGGTCATTTTGAGGTGAATCTGTTTATAGACTTTATAATTATAATACAAGTATAAAGATTGTATGTCTTTGCACTGTATTTAACAGGTTCTGGTAATCCTCATCCCATTCATCGTTTTTAATATCAAGACTAGACGCTCCACATAGCACGCACTCGATGGACTGAAACTGACAAGTTACCGTAAAATGTTGTAAACTGACATAGAAGAACCGTGAGTTACATTATGGTTCTGTCTTATATGTAGTCTTGTAAACAGACAGTGGTAAATTACAAGTATACAATGATAAATATATTTCGAATATTTACTAGGCTTGTGTCTGTAATTTATATTGTATTCCATTTAATTTACTTAATGACATAAATAAGCTTAGCAATTATTTCTTTGTTTACAAACCCCGGCGTTCTTTCTTCGATTTACGTAAGACATAATTCTCACCATGACTTCCATATTCGTTGATATGACTGGTGTGTTTTTACGAATACGATCATAGACGAAAGCTTTCAGCTTTCTGATAGACGTTTCAGCGTTCGTACTGGTCATCTACGGTCTACTGGGGTCACGACCCTGTTCACAATCACGTCTAGCACTTATAAGACTACAGTTACAGACCCGGGGGGGCACTCCCGTAAATTTAGGATAGGAGTGTGCCCCCGGGATGTCGAAACCCTGACCCTATTTAAGGATGAAAAATTGGAAAATTCATACCCTTTCCAAGGATTTGTAACTGAAATATAGACCCAATTTAAGGAAAAAGTTAATAGTATTCCTTTGGAAATCGCTAATACAGAAGTGTACCCAAATTAAAGATCGAATAGTTTATTTTATGGTGAAAAAGCAAAATATGGTACCCAATAGGACCTGGAGGTTAAAAAAAAAACATAACCTATTTGGGAGCACATACCTATATAGCATATATATGGGAGTACCCCCCCCCCCCGGGGGTCCCCCCCCCGGGTTACAGAGCTGTATGATAAATAAACTGAGATCTGTACGTATATTCTGTTACGTGGATCTATCGCGAACGTCGTGTGCGTTTGTATGTGATGTGGAGTGAGCGTATTAGACTTGGCAGCATTCATGGCTTTACTACGGCAAGCTTACACAATATTTCCTCGACAAGATCTCAAAGCACGTGCTCGACCGAAGACCAATCGAGCATGCAAGGACAAGCGTATACGTAAGCATATTTACATTCGCACTACATTCGCTCTCATTCGCACTACATTCGGCTTGTTCGTCGCGTCGTCGGAGTTATTGAGCCGTCCAGCGGTGTTGCGAAGAAACGACAGCTTTGTAACGACGAAGAAAAGAGCCCATTTTATAACTCGATCGGGCTACGCCCATTGGGTAATATAATTTTGCTTACAAGGATGCAAAGTGGGTTTAACCCAATTGCCTTCAAGATTAGGGTTAACAGTTCACATAAGAAAGTCGACATACTCGCAAATTTTATTTTCTGCATTTTTACCTTGTTTTATAATTTATTTGCTTCTTTCCGACAGATCACATAAGTTGCCTTTAACTACATTTAGTGACTTTGCTACAAGATAACCAGTCTAGTTAAATTCACAAAGATTTGGATCACTTTCATGTTTTGCAAGTCCATGACAATGAATCGACCCTCGTTGGACAGCATATTCATATCTATACCAATACCATGTTTAAGCCAAAATTTAACAAAACGTCGCGGTACTTTAAAAGGTCTGTTTCTTTTAAAGAATTTGCCTAAAACAGTAAATTTGCCTCAGTTGTGTTTGGAACAGAATAATAAAACGATTTTTGACTACAAGATATATCTCATGAAACTTAACATTTTGGTGCATTTTTCACGATAAAGGATGGGTCACGTGACTTGTGACGTCACGAAACACGTTTCTTGGTTTGGGGTGATGGAGACAAAACTTTTTTGCATTATCTCCAAGTGACAATTATGAATTAGCCTTTAAAACACCTGGACCATCATTCTCACTTAAGGAGATATTTACCTAAAAAGGATAACAAATCAGGTCACGTGACCTATTTTACGTAATATCTCCTTAAACACGAAGACGCACTATAAAAGGAGAGGTACCTAAGGTAAGTTCGTTGGATCTGTCAATCAAATCTACCGAGACGTCACAGAGAGAGCATCTCAAGAACTGCAAGCTCTATAAATCAACTGAAATGAACAAGAAACTGGAAATAAGTACTAAAACGCACATGGATAATTTTTGTTGTACAATTCACTATCACTTTTCACTTTGGAAAAATAAAATTATGGTAATTTGAACTGGAACCGTTATAGCTGTTTTGAAGTCGCACGGCTCTAGTATTCTGCTTATATCGTTTCTTTCGTAGGTTAAAATTTACCCGCCAAGACATGGAAATGCCACTTGCGAATTAAATATACTCACAGCATAGCCAGTTCGAAACCTTAACGGCCTTTACCATAAAAGTACAGAGATGTACAAATGCTCGACACTTTTACCTCGTACTGAACAAGACGCCTTCGCGGCGAACGACGTCGTTCGTCTTGTTATGGTGACGACGAAGACTTGTGTAATGAAAACAATACTCTTGTCGCTTTATGTATAGAAATGACCGAACATAGTTTTATGCTTGGAAATGGTTATTACAGGCAAAGAGAATTTCGCTTCATGAATAAGAAGTACGGATGTTGATTGTTGTGATACATGTCGCGCGAAATTCAAAACATTCTTCGGTACGCGTGGTGCGACTGAAAATCGTATAGATAACTACCGAATACGAAAAATATTGACACGTCTGTCCGTCTCATAACTGTTTTAGACCTAAATTTACAATTTCTTCATCGACTTTGCTGTTGAAATGTGACTTTATTAAGAAAATTGTTTTACCCCGTTGTTCAGCCATGTTCAACCATTGTCCGCCGTATTCAAACTCATTATTATTCAAAAAATTGTGGGCGGAGCGATGCCCTTTTATAGTGCGTCTTCGTGTTTAAAAACGAAAGATGGTCCAGGTATTAAGGCTAATTCATAATTGTCACTTGGAGACAATGCTAAAACCGCATAAAACATTTTGGTTGGTTTTGTCTACATCACCCCAAATCAAGAAACGTCGGTTTCGTGACGTCAGAAGTCACGTGACCCATCCCTTATCTTGAAAAATGCACCAAACTGTTAAGTTTCATGAGATATATCCTGTAGTCAAAAATCGATTTATTTGTTTGCTCCAAACGCAATCTATAGCAATTTATCATAGAAATAAAATAGTTCAAGACATTAAACATGAAGAAATGTATGGAGCGAAGCCGTGTAATTGTTTGGGTTGAGTCAGTGACGTCACTGGCACCTCTAAAGATTCATTAAAATGTATTACTTTCCATTGGAATTTTTGAGAAAAAAATTAACCAGTGATTGTATGGGTCTTTCAGAATATGTCAGTGAAGTTTCAGCTAAATCAAACTTTGAACGATTTATGTACTAGTCCCCCTTTAAGTATACCTTGAGATCTGTGCGTTCAGTAAATAACCAATCAAGTATACAGCTATTTCAAAAAACGTTGAAAACTGAATACTGCATACTGAATTGTGTATTCCAAGACCAAAGGGCATTGTGGGTCTCGTTATTTTGAAATCAAAAGTAAATATACAGCGATTTGTTCGCCATATGGAGCTAGTATATTGTTTCTGACGGAAACGAATACACTAAAAATAACATAAAATATTGTTATTAATATTACTTTAGACAATATTACATACGAGTCCCAAAATGCATTTCGGTCTTGGAATACACTATTTAGAATGCAGTATTCAGTATCAACGTTTTTTTAAATAGCTGTATGGTGATTATTTATAACTTGCTCTTCTGTCAGAATGAGAAAGTTCTTTATGATTACTAAAGAGATTATGGAACTCTGGCCAATGAAAGTCAGCACAGGATAAGGTCCAAAATATTGTTGGTGCACTAACTTGAGTTATTATAGCCGCATTATTCCAATATGCATTATAAGCTTAGATAGTACTGAATGATAAGACTTTGATTTTACCATTCCCTTCAACTCATCAAAGGTAAGATGTGCCTCCATAGGATTTTGCTTGATAAAAAACTGCCTGGACTCAAGATGCGTTTACGATACAGTAAAAACCCGCATATAAGAAACTGCAGATTAAGAACCTCCATGCTGAAATTTAGCCAATTAAGCACCAACTGATATAAGAACCAGTTCAGCCTGACAAATGAAGCAGGTTCTTAATATGTGAAAAATGACTAAAGCTCAGAACACACAGGTATACAGTCGGTGCTGAATATTCAGAAATATTATATTTACTATACAGTTGGGTTGTTCCTATTTATTTGGACGATGGGTCCCATTTTAAATCGATGTTTTGAGCAGCAAAACGTTTACCGATTTCGGATATTTTTCATCTTGATAATGAGGTATTCTTAAATTTCATAAAAATCACAATTTTAATGTGATAAAAACAACATTTGCAGAGTTACAATCGATTTTGAAACAATCCATTTTCAGAGAAAATGCTTATATTTTCTTATGGATTTTTTTCAAATTACCTCAAACAAGTGTACAATTGTGAAGGATTACTGCTGCCAAGTTTCAAGAAAATCCGCACCTTGGAAAATGCTCCACAAGCGACTGCTAAATTTTAATACAAAATACTATACTCGCACACATTGTCAGCGCTGCCGTACAAATTTTAAAATAACACTAATTTTGAAACTATCATATGAAAGCTTCATATCACACCACAGGTAGCCCAAGCTCTCCTCATGGCAGCTTTGCCAATCAGTTTTATTGAAAAACCTAAAAACACAATTTCTCTGAAAATTCTGAATAAAGTTCATTAAAATAAACACAAATGTGTTCTACTATATTCTTCACATCTGGAGTGAATTTCAGCTCATTTTAATCATTTTGGTTAAATTTAATTAGGTGCTTCAGTTTTTTTGCAAATGATTCAGTATAGGGTTATTAGCAATATCAGATAAGAGAGCAATATTGGTTGGATCACCTTTTGTATCAGGAAAAAGGGTTGGAAATGCCATAGATGCTAAATTTTGGTTACAAAATTAATTAACAGGTTTTTCTTCAATTTTCCAATTATACTTTGTTGGTTCATTCAGTAGCTCTTCATTTACTATGTCTTCCTCTTTTCTGTTATCAATATGTGATGGTAGGTAACTGCTCATTTCACTGTCTTCATTATAAACAATTTCATCATTATGAGTTTGTTCGTTTCTTCAACCAAAACATTTTTATTTTAAAACCAAACTTTCGGACACATGGTCCATCTTCAGGCACAGGCAGCCCAAACAATAGACTTCTGGAGGCCTTTTATGAAGAAATTTTTTATTTCAATAAATTCTATTAAATTTATCTGAGTTGTTTATTGTGTCTTACTTTATCATCTTGTACAGTTTCAGCTCGATCCGAGGCCTATTTACGAAGATTTTCAATATCTGCTCCTCTCCACATGAATCAGTATGTGGAAGGCTGGAGACTCGGACTCGACTCAACCGCTATATTCGCCAGAAAAAACAAAATATGCCCATTTCAACGCTTGTCTCGCTACAATACCTACAGATATGCTTAGACCGATAATCCCTCCATCAGGCAGTGATTTCAAATTGTCATCAAACCTAATATTCCTCGAGAAATCCGTGGTTTTAAACGAATGTTTTGAAATCTTTTGAGGCTTGTGATCGCTGGGGTTCAAGTGGGAGTGAATTGCACGTCGCTGATTGGACAGAATTATCACCTGACTAGTGCGAAAAGCACGCTCCCCTCTGGGGCACAGGGATAATTTTAAAACAATTCTGTAGGTATTTTAGGCATGATTGCTTGAAATTTGCTCGAATTTACCGGCGAAAACTAACCAAAACAACAACCGGCGTACGAGGTTTTCCCCTAGTCATCGCTTGCTGTCGTGATTGGCTTGTTTAGGACAATTGATGTACAAAAAAGGTTCCCCGCTATACCCTGGTAAGTCTAATGTTTGTTTTAAATTATTCCTGTAGCCCAGATGGGAGCGTGCTTTTCGCACTAGTCAGGTGATAATTCTGTCCAATCAGCGATGTGGGAAGAAAACTGTAGGTCAAAAAGGGTACAAGTTTTTCGAAGAGAATTACATTCACGATGTTTTTGTCGGGGAGAAAACGAACATAGACAATGTTTTCGTGAAAGGGCGATGCTTCCGAAGCCAGAGGAAAAACGAAGAGCCTCATTCCCTCAATCTAGAGGTGAAAACTACCGGAGAAATTGTCTTGACACAATGTTCTTGCAAAGCTGGGTAAGTGTGCAGTTATTATTTTTACTGTAAAGGCGTCAAATCAGACTATTTTACAGCACAACTGTTCCCGTCTTGGAATCACAACACACACAAAAAGCCATGTTCGTAAATTCGCTGACCATTTCGGTAGCAAGATGAAACTCAGAGTAAATTTTATTGCATTTTCTGAAGTGCAGAGACCGGCAGAATTGTAGAAATATCAGTTAAGAATTTTGTATTTCTCATTTATTTTGTTTATTTTGTTTATTTTGTAAACAAATAATATAATTTATACTCGCATCACCGCACTGTTTTGCTTGGGTGGCATGGCAATGAAAGTCCAGTTATTCACACACAAAAAACTTATTCACTTACCTTCCTTAGCTTGAGATCGTCCGGAAATTTATGAAAAGATAGTCCAGGATATGTAGAATTGTTAGAACAGTATTTAACACAACAACAATGAACCATGCTTATAGTTTCATTCAGCAAAGCAAAGCTACTCAAGCTTGAGCTTTTGGCGGGAATCGATCGTTTTGGCGCGAATTCGCGCGTTTGTTTACCCAATACAAGTGACGTGACCCACCGGAAGTAAACAAGGCTGACTCGGTCTATTCGTCAAAACTAACGGCTATTACGTTGTAAACAAATAGCGCGCGCAAACAAAAACAATAACAAACAAAACAAAACAAAAAGACAATATGCGCGAGCAAGGAAACTAGCAAGTTAAGAATATAAATATAATATTAACCCCATCTAGTCCTCATTCTCGGCTTTGAAACATTACATCTAAAAGACTGAAAAATGATGTGTTTCAACCACGCGGAAATTGACAAGTGTCTAGACGACTGTCAAGCAGCTCTCTTCGGAAAGCGTCTAAATAACGTATATATTGTTTGATTCTTGGGGCAGTTTTTTTGGATTGCAGTTCTTTGTTGGGCCCCTTTGTTGTTGTAGTAATAGCTGCTGTACATTGAGAAGTAAGCATTTATAGCTTTCCAAAATCGAAAATATACAAAGTATGTGATAAAGCTAAGTTTGTTTTCCTCAGTACAATTCGTTTTAATTCATCCGGGAGTAGTGTACATTATTTTCACATCGGCATTAAATTCCATCAGTTTTATAGGTGGTTGTGGGTGGTTTTGGATGGTTTTGGGTGGTTTTGGATGGTTTTGGGTGGTTTTGGATGGTTTGGGTGGTTTTGGGTGGTTTTGGATGGTTCCATGTTATAGTCACTACCTGTTTATGATACGGTCATCCTGAGCCGGAAGTCACGCAACGACTTTCATTTGGAAAATATACCTCGAGTATCAGTCAAATTCGCTCCAAAACACGTTCAATAAGGCTCCTTTAGTGAATTAAACACCATTCGAATTGAAAACAACTACCAAACTGTATGTGTTAGGTATATTTAGAGCTCAATATTATAAACTAATTGCGATATCACAAAATATTGACGGCTAGTTGGGAGAAAATATATTCCGTATTGGGCGGAGTCGCGCGAATTCGAGTGAATTCAACGTGGAATTCACGAGTCGAGCCAATGAATTTTCCTTGAATCCCATAGCGTTCTCTTTGTTTTGAAAAATATATAGTTTTTAGACAATCTTGAGTCGCTATATCGCGCGTCGCTAAGAAAGCCAGTGCAGTGTTCAGTCTTTCGCTACGCTAGCCAATAGGAATCAAGCAAAATTGAATACTAAAATCAGTTTATCTGCATGAACTTGAAGACAAAAGTTGTTTTCTTCAGTCGTTTTAACGTCTAGATTTAGGGTCAATCTACAACAGAAACACAGCCATAGATTTAGATATGGATAACCAGTTCATAGTTAACGAAAACTTACAACCAAAAAGACTAAAAGTGATCAGTGACAGGCTCGAAGTTCAGTTCAAGTTTTCACAATCAATGAATCAGTCTTGTCAAACCTGTAAGTATGCTTTTCTGATGTTATTCAGTTAACAAAGAAGTCAATTGGAAATACACGAAAATACGGACTTATTCTATCCTCATAAGACTTAAATAAATCGTTCAAATTTTCTCAACTGACCGTTTCTTGTTGCTTTCAATCCGATCAGAGAACTGAGTGCCGCTTGCATGAGAAGTTGAATCTAGTGAACTTCAACATTTCACAGGACATTGATGGATTTGTTAACTACCTTACTGAATGCTGAAGATTCTCAGGCAAAATAGTTATTTCAAAGCCATATTTATTGATAAAGATGCAGAGGCGATAGCTCTGATTCAGTGAGTGAAGCTACATGACTTGTACAAAACAAGTACACAAGGCTCATAGTAAAAGGCAGCCGATCGACTGACAAGCAAAGAGAACACAACTGGAACACGGGATAAATTTGCAGTTTTGTATGATTACAGGTACAGATTTTGCTAGGTGTAAATGCTGAATTAAATTGGACTGATTTTGTTGTTTATCTGTTGGCTTAATCTATTAGATTGTGGTTGCTTTATGCCGGTCTGAAAATGTCGTTCGCCATGATTTGCTGTCGTTGTACTTCGTGGTCTCTCTTTCAAACATCGATTCTCATCTCGCTTTAATAGATTTCTTTACATCGATTATATTTAGTGCTAGAGATGCTAAAGCCAGATTCAAAACGATTTGCTTTGCTTTCGTGTTCAGTTTATATTTAAGCGTTGAGAAGACACTTGAAGTACAACTGAAAAAGCGTAAAGATTTTTCAGTACTCTGTGTTTGTGACATTAATTTCACTTCGATGAAAATGAATTTTACAAATGAAAAATGAGAGCAAACAAAGCTAAAATATTGATTTGACCTCAACTCTCAATCCATGCTTTGTACGCGTATATCGTATCTTAGCCACAGCCTCGCTTTCATCTCGCAATTCCACGCTAAATACCCATGCATCCGGTTTGCAAAGCACCCAATTCCACGCTGAATACCCTCTCATCCGGTTTGCTTCTCAGCCAATCAGCGCGCGAGTTTCATATGAGCTATGGGATTCTAACGGAAATCGGTAAAAATCGATGAAGAAAAAAAGTGTGATATCGATTTTTATCGATTTTTATCGATTTTTAACGGTTTGCTGTTTTCGCGTAATAATGTGTTGAATATCATCTGATTGACCCTAGAGTACAATTACCGAGACGCATAAACCAAACTACTATTGACAACTGCAACTTCTTTTATTCTAAAATCAATATATATATTTTTATTGTTATTATCTTTTTATTTATTAACGATACTACCGACGTAACAAGATGTAGATGTTTTTAGGTCACAGTATGGTTTCAAAACCATCGCAACCGTGAGAAGAACGGCTCTTACAAACCTGGTCGTTATCAACTAGCGTCTACATCTACTGTGTAAACATCATGCAATTCTTAGTCCTCGTAACAAAGATTGTGCACGCAGTCGGGACCCGTTCCGGCAACATCCGGACTATCTACAAACTGAGAATAAAAAGCCTTCCTAACCAGTACTATATAGTCCCCTCTATAGTAACTATGATACAACTATTGTGAATTGATATTATTTCATTACTTATTTTTTTATTATATAAGTAAACGTTTGCTAGAAAAGTATCCTTGTCTTGTCATTATATAATATAATTTTGAAATGAATACGGCAAAATCGATAAATGACGTAAATCGATAAAAAACGTGAATCGATAAAAATCGATATTAAAGAAAAAAAGTGTGATATCGATTTTTACCGATTGATCGATACAAATCGATATCAATCAATTCAAGGATATCGATTTTTACCGATTTATCGATTGGCAAATCGATATCGATTTTTATCGATTGACTACGTCGGGTATACAGGCCATCGAATATTTTAAAAAGTAAACATAGGAAATTATATTTTTGTAAGTTTTATTAGCCAGAACAAAGTATAAGGAGTAGTGGAATGCTATTCTACCACGGCAAATTAATTTTCTTCAGAACGTAGACTTTTATTTGCCTTGATTTGATCGCTTCCCATTTGATCGATTCCCAGTCAAACCTTTGCATTTGTATTCGCCATTTTGATTATTCGATTGGGGGAGACCGCTGCTTCATCGTGGGCTCAATGTCCGCGAAAGCTGGCCATGTTATTTGCGTGGAAGTTTGCGCAATTATCAACAAAAAGTGAATTTGTAACTCGCAGGGAATTGAATATTCATACGATACATTGATCGAATTGGCCACCATATCTGTCTCAACCTGGCCGGTAAATTATCATGTGCCCAATGTGAAAAATTCACAGACGCCCCAATGATAAAATCTGTATCCCCATCGCATTTCCTTTTCGTCTGAACTAGTGTTTTTTGAAAGAATTGAAGTGGGTGGCTTACATTACGTTTTGAAATCTGTAGTAAGATGCTATCATAGCCATTTCACTTGTGCCATCAAAACTAATAACGGTGCATGGATATACATTGATGATATGTCTACTTCTGTACAAGAGTTTTATACACTAAATCTTACATCAGTTTTATCGAGACGGTTGGTTCTTTACAATTTACGAGTTGGATGCTACTACAGAGCCAAGTCGAACGAGTTCAACTTTGCCCAATACCGCTAGCAACATGTTTGAAGCATTTCAAACAACCACAACTAAACAAGAGTGACAATATAAATGAAAAAGAACACTGTAAATTTCAAAAAATCGACTTCAAAACGTGACATTTCCCTTGGTAATTTAGAAAACACACGTGTCAATAATACATCAAGCCGCCAGAAAAAGAGAAAAGCAGCTTCATTATTGTCAGATCAGAAGAAAACAATTGTGAAAAAATAAACCCCAATAAGAAAACTAAATCCAATACAAAATTCTAGGTCATGTGAAAATTTTCAACCTGGGTCAACATTTTCAACCTATCACCACAGGAAGCCTGGTTCTTGTCACAAGAAGCCCATACACCGGCTCCATGGAATCGGAATGAATTCAAAAGTGACATGTAGGCATAATACTTTTATTGCAAATATTTGCATTAAAAACACATAATAATAACCCAATCAGTATATACTAAGTACATGGAGCCGGTGTATGGGCTTCCTGTGACAAGAACCAGGCTTCCTGTGGTGATACATTCAAGATGGCGTACGCCTGCAGATCGCTCGAATCGCCGAGGCTCAATCGCCCGATCTTCTGCAGTTTGCAGGCTATTTTTTACAGGATATTCAGGTATACTCAATATACCCGTATCGCAATGTTTCGCCTCGAATCGCAATGTTTCGCCTCGTATCGCAATGTTTCGCCTCGTATCGCAATGTTTCGTTTCGCAAAGTACCGTAAGCCCAAAAGTTGGCATGTTGGCCGATGGTGATTCGGTTAACCGTTTTGAGTATTAATTTTACTCAGTTTAGAACACAGGCTATCATATAGTCAGCAAATCGATCTAGAAAAGAGTACACAGTTCAGTATAACAAAAGCAAAGAACATAAATATCATAAATCTGACTGAGTGGTCAGAGCGTCGGTCTCAGAATCCGGTGACCCCGAGTTCGAGTCCGCTCTGTCCACTAGCTGCGACTGTTCTGGGCAATCCCTAGTTCAAATTCAGTTTCTCGACCACGCTTGTAAATAGCCAACTGGTTCGCCTCCTTGCCAGTTGGGTTTCTTAAAAAAATATTTATTTCAGTTTCAGTTTCATTTCAGGAGGACCAGATTGGAAAAAAGCATAGCTTTATCTGTTAGAGTGCTATTTAGAAAAGCGTGAAATAGTACTAACTTTAAATAGTACTAAATAGTGCTATTTCTATTGTTTTCTATTGTTTCATTAGTGCTATTTAGTACTAATTAGTTATTTAGTTTTCAAGCTTTTCTAAATTGCACTCTACATCCTCATTAAATAAAGTGTTTTAATTTTTTTCTTCCCGCGACAACCACGTGATTATTATGACGTCAGACAAAAGCGCTTTCTGATTGGTTTAGACCGTGGTCTACATTACATTACATTACATTACATTACATTACATTACATTACATTTTGGTGGTACATTCGAGATTTTTTCTGCATACAAGAAATGTTCGCGCTTCGGCACTATTTTGCTGCCGCCTCGTCAGCCTCGCGTCTTTTCTCGGCTGACTCGTTGGCAATTACGCGGGGACTATAATATATGCTTCCTCGGGTTGGCCTCTGGGCCGAAACCCTGCGGGGGGCAATTATGCCAACGGCTCAAATCAGCTGGCGTCGGTAAGTACATGTCGCCGAGAACAACAGAATTCTACCCGATGCATCACTCACATCATTTTAATGCATTTATTTGTTGTATTCAATTACATCCCAAATCTAAAAAACCCACAAAGCTGGAAATTAACACTTTCATTTTTAACAAGCGATCTCATTAGCTGGCCTCCTCGATGGTACTTTCTTTGGCTTCTTGACTTCTATAAGAGAATGATTATTGATAGCATGTTATTGTAATAGATTTATAATCGAGGGGTTTGTAGGCAAACACGAGCTAAGAATTCAAACAAACAGAACTAGCGTTACTTTTGGGGTTCAATGGAAGGCACTTTTACTATAATGCTGATGATACAAGTAGTTTTCACTGAGAAATCAAAGTTAAAGTTTAGGTAAATACGATCGATTTTGAGTATCAGATTTACAAACCGTCATTCATACTTTTGTACAGTGATTAATGATAAAGAAACTATGATGAGTATAGACAGAACAAATGTTCGGAAAAAATCAGACACCTCGAGCGGGATTCGACTCCACGACTCCCCGATTTCATGACAGGTGCTCTAACCACTGAGCTACCGAGGCAACTACAGTGGCGTGGAGTTCAAATTAGCTCAAAGACGCTGATTTTGACCGAACAATGATTAATCCAAGTAAACCATACAGTCATGTAAACTACCGGTGATTTTGATCTGATACTCACTTTCTCGGCGAGGCACTCTTATGGATTTCCTTCAAGCCACTTAAAAATCCCATCAATTGAGAAATGTCTTGGGCAACTGAAACCTGCAACAACACACGTGGTTAGTGCAATGTATTCGTTTGACTGAGTAAATCACTAACACAATAATCAACTCACCTCTGCGGAATCTTTTTTGGCATCTGTGCCCTTCAATTTATTACCAGCCAGCTCATTTAACTATGAAAACAACCATCCATCTTTGTTAGATATCTCATTATCAACATACATTACAAATACACCTCGTCTGACTTGTTTGGCAACGATTAGGCAACTGACTTGCCTAATACCACTCTAAACACCGCCATAACCGTATTAATGACTACCTCTCACCCTTTTTTGCATGGCCACAGCTTGCCTTGTACACTGTTTAAGATAATCAGAACTTTCCCTTGTACGTGGATCCTCGTCTCCATACTAGAAATGGATAAACATATTGAATATAATGATATACCAGCCACACACAAGTATTCTCACAGCCATGACAGTTTACTTGTTCACTATCTGTTTACCTATTCGCGTAATGTTAGTACCAGTTACAGGCATGGCAGTAGCTGTTTACCTGTTTACGTAATGTTAGTACCAGTCACAGGCATGCCAGTAGCTGTTTAGCTGTTTACGTAATGTTAGTACCAGTTACAGGCATGGCAGTAGCTGTTTACCTGTTTACGTAATGTTAGTACCAGTCACAGGCATGCCAGTAGCTGTTTAGCTGTTTACGTAATGTTAGTACCAGTCACAGGCATGGCAGTAGCTGTTTACCTGTTTACGTAATGTTAGTACCAGTCACAGGCATGCCAGTAGCTGTTTACCTGTTTACGTAATGTTAGCACCAGTCACAGGCATGCCAGTAGCTGCTACATCATGTATAGCAATAAATGTTCAACTTCTAATTAGTGCATAGCATGTAAGTACGAACCTTAGTTTGGTAGACTGTGTAAGCTGACTTTTCATTTTGAAGGGCAGCACGGTAATCATTGACACAGGCCTTGGCACGTGCTAACAGATGGAAGCTGTGGACAACAAGGATTGCAATGGTTACTGGTGGGCATTAGTTCTCTTACTACTAGCAGTTGCATAATGCAAAGGAAGTGCTGCTGAGCCACACCATCAACACATTAGATACGAAACATGATTAGTCATTAGTGTGTCCTGACAGTCAAGATTGAGAACTGTAGACAAAGCTAGTGAGAATAATTATTAACTGTAAAATATTAACTACAATGGGTAAATAGTTCAGGGACAATGTTTCTCTATCTGGGATATCTCCTCTACTAAGACAATCAAGGTAAAGACGGTAAAGTCTATCACCTTCGGCTTCGGTTAGGATCATCTCATCGATCGTTTCAGAAGTCCACCGAGCGATCGATAGGCAAATAAAAGAACACTGGCGTCCTCTCGAAATGTCACTGAAGCGTTTGCCAACTTGATGAATAGTTCCAGCAGTGAATAAACTGGTGTTTAACATGATAAATATTCGAAAAATCACACTGTTGTTGTATTACCATCGAAATAGCCACGTACAGTGGAACCCCGTTATAACGGACACCGAGGGACCACAGAAAGTGTCCGTTATAACGGGATGTCCGTTATAACGGGGTTTCTTACAGATTACGTCACTTTATTGAATTTATAATAGAAACCTCTATTATAGCATACACATCAATAACGCAACATTTGAAACGTCTAAAAACAAACATAAAACCTTGATAATACAAGGGAAACTTTGTTATTTTTCTAACAAAATGCTTATCCTCTTGCAAATATTCATTTCCATTCGTCTCTAATCAGGAATAAATCTTCACGAACAATGTGTGACGAAAGATTGACTCAGACTGTCCGTTATAACGGGTTTGATTTTGTATTACATTTTGCTGTTCGGGCTGTAAAAAAGTGTCCGTTGTCCGTTATAACGGGTGTCCGTTATAACGGGGTCTTTTTAACAGAAAATGTATCACCTTTCCGCCGGGACCTATAAAACTGTCCGTTATACCGGAGTGTCCGTTATACCGGGGTGTCCGTTAGGCGGGGTTCCACTGTACTTATATAGTTATGCAGGTAGCCAAAAGATACCAAAAGATCGACTGCTGTCAAGACTATTTCGATTTTCGCTGCTAGCTACGCTCGCAGCAATTACCTCATGGCAGTGTGAATACTGGAGCTTCCATGGTATCTGCAACAGGAAATACAAGTTTTAATAAAAGGCAAACAAAATCGGTGGTGTGTGGTATGGTGTGGTATGGTGTGTGGTATGATATGGTGTGTGGTATGGTGTGGTGTGTGGTATGATATGGTGTGGTGTGGTGTGTGGTATGGTGTGGTGTGGTGTGTGGTATGGTGTGGTGTGTGGTATGGTGGTGTGTGGTATGGTGTGTGGTATAGTGGCGTGTGGTATGGTGTGGTATGGTGTGGTGTGTGGTGTGGTATGGTGGTGTGGTGTGTGGTATGGTCACAGGAAACCCAGGCTGTGTATCTGTCTGGGTCTTTACGTAAATTATAGTAAAATACAGTAAATGAATGATAGCTTCTAAATAAAGTGTATTTCACATATACATACCGTCTTGTCTTCATTTTGCCTCGTTTCGGACGATTTTGACGTGTTTTGGCTCCTCTAACTCTCCCCTCCATATATAATGAGAAGGACGGAAACATCGAGTCTCAAATCACTACAGGTCACGATCGATCCTCCTCGATTTCTCTCCTGAAAATGTATTCCCCATCAATTCAAACAACCTCAGGTGAAAGAATGATAAATATGGATTCCTCGAAAGTGAGTCACGACAAGAAAAAGCATCAGATTCATTCTGGAATCCTTCGAAGAATCCATAACATACAGCCATTTTCATCCGGAGTTCCCGTTTGCTGTCCACGGAAGTAGACGTTACACCACACGAAATCCCAGCGGGCTTTGGCGCTCGGCCCTGATTGGACAAAAATTTCACTCGTGGGGACTATCGAGAGTAAGAAATGGATAGACAAATTATACACATCTAGGGGTAGGTACAATATGAACACCAATCCGAAATCCAACAACATGACGACCCGTGCATGGAAAAACAAAATTCCAGCGTTTATAGCGAGATTCAAAACGTTACCTTATGCATGGAAAATTGGTTATTCCCCGCGAAAAAATTAATTATATACAACGAGCCTTTAGCGAGTTGTATACTTAAAATAATTATTTTTAGTGCGAGATTCCATTGAAAACATGGAATAACCATATTATCCTATACATATACATCAACATTTACAACGTTTTGATTGGCTAATACAAACTATAATACCGCTCTGTATTTCATCGATGAAATACCGCTCTGTATTTCATACAAAATGCTCTACGCCGAGAAGCGGAGAGATAATTATTCGATATTGTCAAATACAAAATGCTGTCTACGCTGAAGCGGAGAGATGAAGAATGCCATGGAGTTGTTCCGAAGAAGAAGAGTAAAGGCGAAAAAGTTTTAGTTCCTTTTTATGTATCTTTGAAAGCCTGGTAAGTTTGAAGTTGTTGTTGTTGTCGATTTCGGATTGGTTGTTCATATTGTACCCACCCCTAGATGTGTATAATTTGTCTATCCATTTCTTACTCTCGTTAGTCCCCACGAGTGAAATTTTTGTCCAATCAGGGCCGAGCGCCAAAGCCCGTTGGGATTTCGTGTGGTGTAACGTCTACTTCCGTGGACAGCAAACGGGAACTCCGGATGAAAATGGCTGTATGTTATGGATTCTTCGAAGGATTCCAGAATGAATCTGATGCTTTTTCTTGTCGTGACTCACTTTCGAGGAATCCATATTTATCATTCTTTCACCTGAGGTCGTTTGAATTGATGGGGAATACATTTTCAGGAGAGAAATCGAGGAGGATCGATCGTGACCTGTAGTGATTTGAGACTCGATGTTTCCGTCCTTCTCATTATATATGGAGGGGAGAGTTAGAGGAGCCAAAACACGTCAAAATCGTCCGAAACGAGGCAAAATGAAGACAAGACGGTATGTATATGTGAAATACACTTTATTTAGAAGCTATCATTCATTTACTGTATTTTACTATAATTTACGTAAAGACCCAGACAGATAAACAGCCTGGGTTTCCTGTGGTATGGTGTGGTGTGTGGTATGGTGGTGTGTGGTATGGTGTGTGGTATGGTGGTGTGTGGTATGGTGTGTGGTATGGTGTGGTATGGTGTGGTGTGGTGTGGTATGGTGGTGTGGTGTGTGGTATGGTGTGGTGTGGTGTGGTGTATGGTGGTGTGTGGTATGGTGTGTGGTATGGTGGTGTGTGGTGTGGTGTGGTGTGTGGTATGGTGTGGTGGTGTGTGGTATGGTGTGGTGTAGAATAGTGTGATGTGATGGTGTGGTGTGGCACAGTGTGGTGCGTGGTGTGGTGTGGAGAGATGGGTGATCACCCGACCCACGTGAAGGACGGGATGAAAGAAAGGCAGCACCTCTTCAATTATTTTAAGACCCTGAGTGTTGGTCCGGCCAGGAACCAACTGTTTTAAATTATGGGCAAACGTTTTTGATACTCGCCCCGCATAGTTTCCAACATATAGTCACGTTTTAAAATGTTTGACACTTACTTGAGTTGCACGTT
The DNA here is from genome assembly GCA_033675265.1 of Actinostola sp. cb2023. Classification (NCBI taxonomy): domain Eukaryota; kingdom Metazoa; phylum Cnidaria; class Anthozoa; order Actiniaria; family Actinostolidae; genus Actinostola; species Actinostola sp. cb2023. The sequence continues at coordinate 106,704 of JAUJYZ010000477.1, forward strand.
AAGCACTTTCTCCATGAATTTTTCTGAAATCTTGAATTCCCGCTGGCCATGAAGCATGAGTCCAATGTTACTCTATGGATAGAAAATACTACAAGGCTTTAGCACTGACACAACATCCTTACTTCCCATTTACCCTTCTTAAGCCTCACATCTAGTTTCGTCTTTTCCCTACTCCTTAGTTACTTTAAAAGGCACCAAGTTACAACACAAGTCTTACTTACATCAAAAGTGGCCATGTCTGGATGACCTTCACCAAACACCAACACAGCTAAATACCGTACTCTGTACATGAATTTAAGGGCTATAGAGACCATACCAGCGTTGTGGCAATACAGAGCCAGATGAACCTAGAAGAATATAATAATTAATTGAGAAGGAAATCTGAGGATAATGAGCATGAAATCAGACTGACACTGTCAGAGGTTTGAGTATGTCCTCAGTGGTTCTTTTACTTCCCTCCAACGGACCATTTCCGCTTGCCTTAATGTTTTCCCTTATCAAACCTTGTGGGATTAATATTCTTTGTTCACAGTATTTGACCAAGAAATAACATAAACTAAAGAATAGCAAGATCCTTGCAGTGAAAGAAAACAAATTATACTCAAGGCAATGGTCACATGGTCTGAAATGGGACAACATCCAAGGAATCGGAAAAGCTCAGCAGTAGCGTAGTGTGGAGAGACGGGTCTACCGTTTAAGTGATAATCCGAGCCATGTGAAGGTGAAACATTTTGCTGACAGAAACAATGGCAGCACCTTCTCCTCTTACTGGACATGAGAATAGGTCTTCTTTGAACTACTTACATAGGCAATAATGGTATCTGGATGATCCACTCCAAGAACACGTTCACATACAATCACTGCTTTCTTCTGATAGGCAACAGACTGGAAGTAGAAATATACAGAGCATGGTGAATACCAGTGTATTGATGCCTTGTGCCACAAAGAAAGGCTATAAACATCGAAAAGTGCCTATAAATGTTTTATCACGAACTTTGTATCTGTGAATTATTAGTAGAAACCAACTAGCATACTATCACGAATCCTGCAATCTGATTGGCTAACGTACTCACTATCTATTGAGTGATAGATAGTGAGTAGCAAAAAAGCCGTCGTTTTGAACAAAAACAAAGCGAAAAATCAATCAATAAGTATAAATTCGAAGGTAGTATGCTAGTTGGTTTCTACTAAAACAATTAGACTACTCGTTCTCGTTTTCTATGAGTTCAAATGGTCAACTCGACCCTACGCTACTCGTTGACTATTGACTCATAGAAAACTCGAACTCGTAGTCTAATTGTTAATTAGGCTTTCAAAACACAGGAAATGTTTGGCAAATGGACAGCGTTCTACAGTGTTAACTCACCTGTGCCGCATCATCTGCCAGATAGTGCAACCTTGCTATTGATCTATTAAAGACATTTTAGTTTGAATAGAAGCAGAAATAATAATAATAATAACACCACCACCAACGTACAACAATAAGAGTAATTTTGTGGTAGTATATGTAGCTAACTAACCTGTAACAGGTGGCAATATCGGGATGAAGAGGACCATAAACTTGGTGAAACAAATTGAGTGCTTCAACCATCAACTCGTGGGCTTCACCAAGAAAACCTGCAAAAAAGCAATATGACGCAAAATAGTCAGGGAAAATAGTTGTTGTAAAATGGAAAGGTAGGACGAAAACTGTAAAATTTGTGTCGTTGAAGGGATAACAAAGAAAAGAAGAAGAAAAAGAGAAAACGAGAAGTGAAGAATATAAGAACCAAGTAGAATAACTGACTAACCTGTCTGAAGTTTTCCATTTGCAGCTTCAAACACAGCAGCAGCATCATAAGCCTATACAAAAAATGAGTTTTACATAAGAAACATAATACAACGTAAGTATTTTATATATAAGCTTCACAGTCTCTTTGATTAACAGCACCCTCTTGGCATTCCTTCATTTCATAGAATCTACATTGTAGTATGTTTCTAATTGGAAATATATATTATTGTGCTGAAAACCCGCAAAAAAGCCGCACCCTCAAATTTCACAAGTCGAATTTTTGGAAACAAAGCTTTTGGGAAGAAATCGAAACAAAACTGAAATTACAAATACAGCTGTCAGTAGTACCATGTAATGATGTCACTGCCGATGTAACTCAAGTAATTTCATGCAATTTCAACCCCATTCAGACCCAACTTTGTCAGGGCGTACCTTGGGATTAGTGTGTTTGACGATAGGAAACAGATTCATGATATCTTCCTCTTTAAAAGTAGGGTGTCTCTTGCTGTTGAAGTCATATTCACGAAGAAGAATTTGAACTCCTACAAAAACAGGAGAATAAAACTTTAGCCACTAGTTTATTTAATGAATAAGAAAACAAAACAAATGTTTCACTATTTTGAGAGATTGTCCAAGATGTCGAATGTTAAGTAATCATGGGTTTGAGAGTGTTTTACTCACCACACTTGAGACATAACGATCTAAGTAGTGAAATCTTCTGAATGTCGTACCTCGTGACGGCAGTGTCACAACTTTCACTAAATTCGAATGGAAACAACAATGAAGGGTATTATTATTATTTTTTAAAGTACTTAAAGTGCCTATGAAACGAAAAAACAGACCCCGTTTTTATTTGCTACTACGAAAGTTTACTATTTGCTTGTTTACATGGCGTCAATAAAAAGTGAATTAGCCATTTCAAAAACGAGTAAAGGACTGGGAACGAGTTTTTAGAATTAATCTAATTAAAAAATGAACCCCATCACAAGAAAGAGCATATCAGAATTAGTAAGTTTACAAAGTTTCGATAGTTTTAGTTAGATATTGAACGAGTAACAGCTTTCCAAACATCTCAAAAATTACAAAGAAATGTATGTTTACCAGGGACACTTGTCCCTCGTAACCATACATATCTTTGTAATTTTTGCAGTTTTTGAATGTCTGCAGTTCAGTTGCTACTTGTCCAAACCCTATCAAACTCCTGAAACTTACTAATTCTGATATGCTCTTTCTTGTGATGGGGTTGATTTCTTAATTAGATTAATTCTTAAAACTCGTTCCCAGTCCTCCACTCGTTTTTGAAATGGCTAATTGAGCTACGGGAACATTTTTTATTTCGCGCACGAAGTTGGGCATTTTGGGTTTCAAAGTGCGACAATTCCCGCTCGGTCAAACTATAGAAATGTGACGTCAAGAGTTGTGCAAACAAAGGCATGCACAACCTCTTGACGTCACCGAGCCATTGTCAAGGACCCAGTCTCTTGTCGCACATTTTGGTTGAAAATGATAATTTTCGAACACTCAAAGTCGACATTTAAATACAGCAAATGTTCAGAGAAAGACCAAACAACAATAATGTACAATAAAACAAGGATCGACATTTTCGTTTCATAGTGTAAAGTGTAGACAGAGAATGAGTAAAAAACTCAGCTAGATTAAAACGAGCATAAAGAGAGAACAAGAGTAGAAATAACAGATATTTCAAGACCAAATAAAATTGTATAAAGTTTCCAATGATAAATACCACTGCAGATCGTAACCAAAGCTTGACTTGACATCATCAATAATTGTCCTCCAGAGCTCTTCAGGAGTGAGTGCCGCCCAAGGTACTATATGAGAACCATTAGATATGTGTGGTTTGGTAGCTTTCTTTTTGCTCTTTTTCTTTTTGTTCATTACAAACTATCAAACAAAAACAAAAGACCACTTTATACAAAACCCACAAATTAACAGTGGAACAGAAGAACTTATGTATAGAAATAATTGATTTGCTGCATTAGGATGATCATCAGAAGACCGTAAGGGAAAAATACAACTTCAATCTTACTTCTTCAACAGGCAGCTGTGGTTGAGGGCTTGGATGTGAGGACTGCAATTGCAAATAGAACATTATTCTCATTAATCTCATAAGGCAGGATTGAGAATAACATTTTACAATGAAAATTAAGGTGGCTCACCTTGATTACTCAGACGCACACTACCCCAACTTTGAACGGCTGATACTTCACTGTCTGAGCTCGGTCGGGTAAACTGCGTCACACATTTACTAGAGTTTGAATGAACTTTCCAAAAAAGTAGGTTTGATTGACATCGGCGTTAACATAGCAATGATAGGCTGACGTCTTAGTTTTTGCATATCAGTAATTTTCTCGACATCTAGACCTAAACTTTGAAATCGACTAATGTCTCTTATATTCTAGATGGAGATCTTCAAGACTGCAAAGTTTGACAACATTCTATGAGAGCGTTTTTGAAATATATTGGATTGAATATTTTCCAGCAAAAATGTAAATATTCGCCTTACTTTCTGTTATATCATCGATGCCAGTGTTTTCCTGACAGATCGAAACAATGTTTTCACCATATATCATTACTATGGCATAAAACTACTTGTCTTGAAAGTTTCATCAAGTTTGATGCACTAGATTTTAGTCGATGAAGCAAAAGTGATGTCATAAATATGCTCATTTTACTTACAGAAGTAACGTCTTTGTTACGGAAGCTTTTATTTCAAAGCTAGTGGATAGATATTTTTAAAAGTCTTTAGATCTGAAGTCTATCATGTCATGCTATATCTCTGTAAATTGCAAGCGCATTGAACCATTTTAAGGGTGCGAAATAAAACTAAAAGTATAAGGGACGTTTGCATTCATCTTCAAAAGTTTCATTGCCGTATTATTTGTTGACAGTTGGTTTATTTCCGGAATTTGTCTTTTGTCTATATTCTACATATTTCTGTGCTTTTAAATCAACAAACTTGCCATGCCTGCTTGCAACGCTTCGCCGCTGCCGGAGTGATCGTGAAAATGCTGATCTTAGTACAATGGCATTGACATAGGCTGCGGTCACACAAGCTATCACGCTGTCATAACGATTTTTTGAAGAAGTAGGATAGCGTTCGTTGTTGTTTTCACATTGACAATTTCTCAGATTTTTGACTGCAGTTACACAGTTCTTGGTCATTCTAGAAATGAATGATATTTTTGTTGCATTCACTTTATTTTCATTCTGAATGAGCACATCAAGGCGCACAAATTAAATTGCATTGAAGAAACGAAGCTTGCAGTACAATCTTATGGTTTTTGTGTTTGTTTTAATGAAATTGTTTTGTTTTTAACAACTTTATTGGACACAAACTTACTGTGGCAAAAAGAAAATACAATAGGTGAATACAAGTTTTTTTCAAGCGTGTTACATCTGCGTGACCGCAGCCTATCTGTCAATGCCATTGTACTAAGATCAGCATTTTCACGATCACTCCGGCAGCGGCGAAGCGTTGCAAGCAGGCATGGCAAGTTTGTTGATTTAAAAGCACAGAAATATGTAGAATATAGACAAAAGACAAATTCCGGAAATAAACCAACTGTCAACAAATAATACGGCAATGAAACTTTTGAAGATGAATGCAAACATCCCTTATACTTTTAGTTTTATTTCGCACCCTTAAAATGGTTCAATGCGCTTGCAATTTACAGAGATATAGCATGACATGATAGACTTCAGATCTAAAGACTTTTAAAAATATCTATCCACTAGCTTTGAAATAAAAGCTTCCGTAACAAAGACGTTACTTCTGTAAGTAAAATGAGCATATTTATGACATCACTTTTGCTTCATCGACTAAAATCTAGTGCATCAAACTTGATGAAACTTTCAAGACAAGTAGTTTTATGCCATAGTAATGATATATGGTGAAAACATTGTTTCGATCTGTCAGGAAAACACTGGCATCGATGATATAACAGAAAGTAAGGCGAATATTTACATTTTTGCTGGAAAATATTCAATCCAATATATTTCAAAAACGCTCTCATAGAATGTTGTCAAACTTTGCAGTCTTGAAGATCTCCATCTAGAATATAAGAGACATTAGTCGATTTCAAAGTTTAGGTCTAGATGTCGAGAAAATTACTGATATGCAAAAACTAAGACGTCAGCCTATCATTGCTATGTTAACGCCGATGTCAATCAAACCTACTTTTTTGGAAAGTTCATTCAAACTCTAGTAAATGTGTGACGCAGTTTACCCGACCGAGCTCAGACAGTGAAGTATCAGCCGTTCAAAGTTGGGGTAGTGTGCGTCTGAGTAATCAAGGTGAGCCACCTTAAGGATAAAAAAGAACGACTTATTCTTTAATTATGCGCATTTTCAATAATCTTCATTTGAACCTGAAGATGTTGTCAAAATGTTATTCTCATTAAACTCATTTTTATGCTTTCCCAAATTACAAAAGTTGCTGCTTTGCCTGTAGCTCGTTTACTGGACAAGCTAAGGATAGCAGTCAAACTTGGAGTGAACTAGAGGCCCATAGCCGCTTTATTAGAAAAGTAAGCAGATTGATAAAAGGAGGTACTTACCAAAAAACAGTTCAGAAAATGGCTGACAGCGACAGACAAAGTACGAAGACTTGCTGGAATGATTACAATTATTGTGTATCAAAAATAGGGTCTTTGCAGAATAGAATAATAGCAAATACTTACAAGATTGCATGTGTAAACGGAACAGCTGCTTTGTTGTCCGTACTATCATTTCAGTTATACAAATTTTCTGTTGAAAGAAATCATAGTAAAGTAAAGCATAGTAAAACATGGTAAACTAAAAAGATTTTGAAATAAATGGGATCTTAAAAATGCTTACAAAAACGTGTTCCAGGTCTGGTCTTGTAGACATAATACTAGCAATAGTACCAAGATATCTCACATTGATACCCCTATGGACCAATACAGGAAACAATCATTTACAGGCGTTCACACCAATTATTAAGCAGATTGTCTCGATGAATATAAAAGTCTCACTGTAAAAGATGCTTCTTCCACGTAAATGGATTTTTATTATCCAAGCTTACGTGGAAGAAGCATCTTTTACAGTGAAATAATGATACCCACGTACAACGACACTCTTAATTTAATATAAAAGTCGTCTTTTTATGGACACCAACCATCACAATCTCGGAGTTCCCCACCCTGTGCTGACCAGTTAATTCACATTTATTGCCATTACATTTCTTGATCTCTTTCACATTGCATTGCATTTACACATAAACCTCAAACACTGCTTATGGCGTGGGGAATTAAGGTTTTGAAATTGCACCAGCCAAGATGTGAACGTTTCAACACACAAGAGATGAGAGTATCAATAATAGAATCGTTTTCGTATATATATGGGAAAGTAACGGTACTGTGATGTGCTGTATTGAAAGAGGTTGATTGAATGGGATGCATCTACTTGCTTTTTGATTGGTTCAGAAAGGAAGCCATTTGAGTGTCACGGTACCGTAGGTTTCCCACTCATACCAAAACGACTCTATACATATCATGTAAATGCATAGTGAGGTATTACACTAGTATTTATAAAGCATTTTATTTTACAATGTATAAGTCACATGACATCTAAAAATATATGCTAAAAAAACTGGAGAACTGAAAGTTGTCACTGACTAGAATTTATTATAGGACGTTTCGGTAATCAATTCTAGTCAGTGACACTTTCAGTTCTCAAGTTTTTCTCATACCTGTTGTGAAGAATTTCCGTAAGTTGTGCACCGTCGAGTGGGGTTTGTACAAGATTAATAAAATCTTCAACCTTATAAAGAGCATTACGTGTAAGTCATTTTAATGACTAAAAATATAACATATTGTTATCATCAGAAATATTAGCAATAGACATTATATAATAAACTTACCATTTTAACAACTGCGGTATCTAATAGAAAATTGGAAGCATCTTTAACCAGTTTTTGATCGATTATCAAGGCCTTATCCTAGCAGAAATAAAAAGCAACTCAAGTACATTCAGCTGTATTAATATTGCAACATTGATTGGTTGATGTTGGAACTTTCATTAGGAACTTGCAACGTTCAAGCTCCAACTTGAATTTGAAATTGCAACTTGGTGTTTTGAAATTTCCTCGAAGTTGTTGTCTAAACATATACATTGATTGTCGCTGAAACTACTTCCCGTGGTACATGGTTAAGAAATGCTTAGGTATGTGAGGCAATATCACACAGTCAAATCAACAAATTCGCAGTGAAATATACTGAATGGTAAACCTTGTCAGTTTAAACCTACTTGGTGGCAAACAAAGAAGGCAGCTTTTTCTTCCAATTCAATACAGTATAATTATACCTGGAAAATATAAGCGACTTTCCTTCTTCCTCCTTTCAAATCTATTCGACTGTTGTATCAGTTGCAGTTTCATTTTTGATCGGTTGAAAGCTTTGGAACTTTTCCATTTCCAAATTACAAACATATTTTGCAGCATCAAACTTGGTAGAATATCTTCAAAGTCGAATCTCAAGTTTTTCATAATTCATGATGTTATACGATCAAGAACTATTGAAATAATGTTGCAACGATTACACATATTTTAATTTTGTTTGTTATATTGTGAAGCGTATTTGGACTCTTACCTGTGCACAATGTGAATGGCGAGAGGAGTCAATTTGTTTGTACCATTATTTTCCAGATTTACTGCATCTATCAACGATAACTACAAAATGTAGCTTCAAACCTTCACCACGGATTTCTTTGACTGCATTAATTATGATTCAGTGCGGACCACAAAATCGTGAGTAGTTCTTGTTTTGAGAAAGAGATATAGATACATTTACATATGTGTTTAGAGCACAACTTAGGAAATTTTTTGTTTTTCAAAATAAATGTACCAAGCTGCAATTGCAACATTCAACATCAAAATTGGAATGGTGTTTGGGTAAATTGCAATATGGCTCGAAGGTCTTAGTAATAGCAAGTGAGCTATAAGTTTAAGCGAAATAATATGGCTCAGAAACGACCACCTGCATGGTAAAACTGTAAAAGTGCCTGTAGAAAGTGCTACCGATTTGAAAAATTCCATTTTTTTCAATTTGGAAAAAGGAACATGGGTTGTGTGTCTTTTTCAAAAGCTCTTGCAATTTGTAGGAAAACCAAAATGCCCTTTTTGACGTCATGGAACAAGAAAAAAACATCATCAGCATCTTTATTTATTATAACCTTTTACTTACCTCTGAGAGAGCATGTTGTACTTCAGGTGTGTTTATGTCTGGATTAAATCTTATGTCAAATTCTGAAGTAAAATTGTAAATGTATAAGTAAAATTATAAATCCCTCAAGGCCTACATAGTTTACATGTACGTGAACTTTTCTGTTGTCTAAGTTTTAGTTTGATCAGGTATATTATTTTAGGAGAATGGCGCCAGTATTCCATGTTCAGAGGCAATTTATCACACTTGGAAAACCACTAAGTGCCACAATGCGTACATATTTTTCAGAAAACTTTGGATGCCCATAGTCTGTTTCAGACCATAGCGTTAGGAAGGCCAAATGAAACCTACGATGAGTTGGTGTATGAAACTGGTATCATTGCGTTGTTTTGATTCACACTAGATCAACCACATTTTGCAACTTTCATAAAAAATTAACCAAGCCAAAAATGTTTGATTTCTCCACTATTATTGCTTCAAGACACGATGATAAGAAGAGCATTTTATGGCCTTTCAATCACAAGAAGTATTGTGTCTGTATTTTGGGCTGTTCTATGTAGTGGGAGGATGAGAAAAGTACAATCTACTCTGCACAACTCTAGACGACAACCCCGAGGTCAAACTAATTATACATTCATACGAGTCATGCAACAAAGATACAAATCCAAACAATTGTGCAATAAAATACCTCATGATATTTTGAAATTGATGAAAAATACGTTTAGCAACATCAATTATTATTACTATTATTATTATTATTATTAAAATCTTTACAAGGTCAGAAAAACTAGAATTCATTATATAAGCGTTAGAGTAAAAGTAGAAGTGATTTCGAAAATCGAATATTTTAGTGGTGCCATTTTCCTAAAATATTTATCCGATTGAAGTAAATGCTAGGCCGACATCCTGACCAATGAATGCCCTTACATCTTAATGCTCTGAAGTGTTTCAACAAACATGTGTCTGAATATGTTGTACCTGTTTCAGACAAAGAACCAATAGCAGTTGCCGCAGCCTTGAATGCTTCTAAATGGGTATCTTGAGCTGGAGATAAATATTTATTTGACTCAAATGTAATAACATTAATTACAGCACAAAAATTGAACACATCACACTATAAAGAATATGCCAATTCACACCATTTTGAATTGGGACAAACGCGGTAAAATTTATAGAAATCTGGATCACTTTGACTTGCCGTAACTCCGCTCTATTTTGTTGGATTTTCAAAATTTAAACTTCGATAGTCAGCAGGCATGCATGTCAGTTGTCGGACTGAAAATAAGACCAATGTAGGTGTTTTAACTACCTTTTACGATTCAATCAACTTTTCACAAATGTATCTTAAAATTTCGAGCTAATTTGCATATTCACGTTCCGAATGTTTTATTTTGAAAACAAAAATACTTTTTTCTCGATTTGTAGCCTTTCAATACACATCATATTATAGGTCCTAAATAAGAAAGAAAACATATTTTCTAAAATGGTAAGTTTTTGAAAATCCAACGAAATCGAGCGGAGATACGGCAAATCAAAGTGATCCAGATTTCAATAAATTTTGCCGCGTTTGTCCCAATTCAAAATGGCGGACGACAGCGTTAAGTGGCTTATTGAAACAATGATTGTTGTCTTTGTATTCCATACTTATTATTTTTGGTGCATTAGTAGCCTTGATTTCTTTCTCTTCAACTACTTGCATATCTATTTCTGGATCATCTTTAGGATTGTCATGACCATTTAATGTTACTTCTTTGTCTTTCGATGGGTCAGTATTGCCAGTCTTGTGATCGTCTTTATCTGTTTGACTTTCAGTTTGAATATCCTCTTTTTCCTCCACCCTGGTTTCTGATGCTGGTGACTAAAGGTAATACTATTTTTCAAAATTAGCCAACAAAATGTGTTGTGAGTTTCATGTCAAGAGTATTCATGTAATGAGGGTTTTTGGTCCAGAAGAAGAATATGACTGGAATATGTGTTATCAAAGTTAAGACCAGTGTCCATGACCATGATGCCTTGCACTATTTGTTTGATTTTGCCTACAAGAACCTGCTAAAACTTTATAATGTAATGACTGCTTGATCAAACAGTCTAATGCGGACTGTCTTTAGTGTCGGATTGTTGAAAAAAATATTGACGTTCAATTCGATATAAACAAACTTGATGACTCCCGTCATAACAAAAGTCGGCGTAAGGGTGCCGTCTGAATAGTCACTGTGTAGAAGAAAAGCTAAACTCTAGATTTGTTTTGTACTGTGTGTGATGAAGTGCATTGACTTACCTTGACTCTTGTTGATATATGTGATGCAACAAGCTTCAAGAATAACACATACGAATACCTATACATTTATAATAACAACATTAACTACAGCACCCATTGTCAACAATAACATATCGACACATAACTGCATAGAGTCGTTTTCGTACGAGTGGGAAGTAATTTAAATATTCATTGTTTTGGACTGACTAACCTCGTGTCCATGTGAAATCTCTTTTGTGCAGCATCATGGACACGAGGCTAGTCAGTCCAAAACAATTGTGATTTCAATTGGCAGCCATTTTTGAATTCGGAATATTTCAGCAATACTATTGGTGGAACTGATATGTCAACTGCACTGTACTTACGCAATAAAAGACTCTACAAGTTCTGGTCTGAGGCAGCACAACTTGTGTTTATATGAACGAGGATAAAGAGATGTTGAATTTTCATTTGCTAAAGAAAACAAAACGTTTTTGCAGGTTTCAGTATTTTGTGATTTGAACTTCGCGTTTGCAAGTTATAGAGGTTTGAAATCGCGATATGTAAATCAGATGAAGTCAAAATGACGTATTCTGGTACGTCATCATTCAGTGTAGCAATCCCATGAGATAGCACTGACCCTACCCATAATTCAATGCGCTCCCTTACCCAGCTAATGGCGGACGCATGGTCTTGAGCACGGCTCAAGTTTGAATATAATCCACAACAAGGAATCTGGTCTTATACAAAAACACCCTGGCTTGTGCAAATTACAGACATTTTGAAACTTGCAATATTATAATAGAATAACTTACCCCCAGCGAAGTTAACATCAGGAGGAAACGTTTTGAACAAATCAAGGATGTAATGGCGTCCATCTGCACCAATAATTCCCTATCAATCACAAAATATAACTTATTAGTATACAGCTATTTCAAAAAAGGTTGGTGAAGGTTTTGTTGCATGTTGCATCTTATGCACATACAGAAGAAAATATGCCGTCTCGATATTGCGAAGACAAAGTTTGGGGAAATTCCCAGAGTCCACACTGTTGTGACCTTTCGCTGATTCCATTCACATCGCCCATAGTGCATTTCGGGCTTGGTATGCAACATGCAAGATGCAACAAAACCTTCACCAAAGTTTTTTGAAATAGCTGTTACATATTACTGAGATTTACGCACAGATTTATTCAGGTGAAAAGCCACTTTAAAAAAATCAGCCAATCACAAACGTGAAATGATTTTTAGCATTTAGTTCATATCAGTTTTGTATAGTGTTTGTTCATTGGTCTTTTGGGTCGACTTATAAATTATAGTAACACGAGATACATGACAAATACTAGATTTTTAGTCCAAAAATGGGGGGTCAACTTATACACGAGGTCGACTTCTACACGGTAATATACGGCAAATTGCTTCTAGACATTATATATTTGTAAGTTTTGGCGTGTCCTCCAGAATTGTGTATGATAAAATAACTAAGTTTTGGACATGAATCCATGATTCTTGACAACGAGTAACTTTATCCTATCCCTCCCCTCCTTCTCCCCTTGAGAGTATGTGACTACAACATGTTCGGAGTACAACTTTCAAAATGTCTTGTGGCTGGAAATTATTAACAAGATGTCCAGCGCTAATGATTCAGAAACTTGTTAAAAGCTAACCTTGCATTCAATAGAGGAGCAAATTTTCACTTCTTCGTTGTTGCTGTCCATTACGCTGAAAAGGAAGGTTCATTCTGTAATAAGTACATGGGAGGACATACTTGGATTGCACAGTTTATGCTTAGGCCAAAAACTATCTGGTACATTGTATAGCCTCCAGGATTGTGAAGTCTCTTGTCACATGGCCTTGACCTGGCATACAATCATACCCACACACATACACCCTTCCTGATGTATATTTGTACTGTAGTCAAGCTCAATTAATGATTTAACACAACAGGAGCGCGATCACATTCACACTTTTAATCAGTCAATAAAGCATTTCACCATGACCCTTTACTGTACAAGTAATGAAAAAAGTAATGAACACTGAGAAAAAAGAAAAAAACCCATTATGTTGTCAAACAAAGCATTTTAATGCTATTCAAGAGGGAATTGAGAACAAGCCTTTCGGTTATCCATTCTAAATACCGTATTCACCGGCGTATAAGCCACACTTTTTTTCCGAAAATCGCGATCCAAAGTTGGGGGTGCGGCTTATCTTGGAGAACATCGGGAATTGGTACCAGAAATTTACATATAATTAACATAAAAGTATAAAAGAGTACGTACATTTGCTCATTTAGTTACTCCTAAAAGCATTGGCAATTGGTTAGACGTTAAACAGGTAAATTAATGGTGCTAACACCTTTTCAGACAGTTTACAATCGTGCTAACGGTTTTACTACAAGACCTAACGGGTTGGTTCACGTGCTATAATAACACAACATGTGTCAATCAATAACATAACATTCTCACGTGCATCATTGCTAACGAACCTTAGATTTTAGAACTGATAATGCTGAAAGTTGGTGGGAAAGACGTTTTTAATCAGTCATATAGGATTGTATTGGATCGTGATTTGTCGTAAAGAGTTCCATTGAAAAAGTGTCTTTATGATTAGTCTGTTACAAAGTTAAAATTATTGGTAAGCCTTTCAAGTATTCTCTGGGAGTTTACGTCCGATAACGCAAAGCATATAGTTTTCTCAAGATTCCACTCAATGTGTGATTTCTATTAATTTTATTCAAAAAAATTAATTTTATTCAAAACAATTCCAAAATTTGCGTTGCCAAACTCTGGGTGCGGCTTATCTGCGAGTGCGGCTTATACGCCGGTGAATACGGTAGTTAATAATAATAATTAATAATAATAATAATAATAATAATAATAATAATTAATAATAATAATAATAATAATAATAATAAAACTTATAATAATTTACAATGGTGGAATACACCTAACTGTTGTATCGACTTACTTATGAGGTCTTATGTGTAACGATCTGCCTGCTTTTTCAAGCTAAAAAACAAAAGCTTCATGTAAGATCAACATTGTTCACTGAATACATTTAGTATGCAAACGACAGTTGCATTTGTTACAGAACTGTTCAATATAAACTTAACAATATCAATGACATACCAATTTAACAAACTTTTCATGACTGGCAACATTTTTCCCAGAATCAATTGAGCCATAAACAACACTCTGTTCTTGTTCTCTTTGGAGAATTCCTGCAAGAAATATCAGAGGTTAACTTAGAATTGAACAGTCTTATTACAATACAATCGTCACTTGCCAGGTATAATTATTGACTGTACTATAGCAGCTGTATAAGGGGCACTTCTCAGGTATAATTGACTGTGCCATAACTCTATAAGTTAGAGTCACTTACCAGGTACAGTAACTGTGCTATAACTCTATAAGAGTCACTTACCAGGTACTAACAGTAACTGTGATATAACTCTATAAGAGTCACTTACCAGGTACAGTAACTGTGTTATAACTCTATAAGAGTCACTTACCAGGTACTAACAGTAACTGTGATATAACTCTATAAGAGTCACTTACCAGGTACAGTAACTGTACTATACATTGTAGCTCTATAAGAGTCACTTACCAGGTATAATTGACTGTGCTATAACTTTATAAGAGTCACTTAACAGGTACAGTAACTGTGATATAACTCTATAAGAGTCACTTACCAGGTATAATTGACTGTGCTATAACTCTATATCCTCTGTAATCCACCACTACTGTACCCAGAGTAAACAGACCCTTAAATCAAGATACACATACATTCATTTTAAATTCTTATTATCTCAAACGTGAAAGTGGCTTCTAATGCGCGTTCGCCCTGTGCCGGCTGCTGAGAATCAAATTGTCAGCACCACGGGATGCTTTGCAGACAGTGTCGTCATGCCATGCAATTATGTGTAGTTCACGTTTTGCTATTCATTCACTCTAGAATTTGCTATTTATGTATTTATTATTAATATAATATTTACATGAGACAAAAACCTTTGTAATTATGTCAATGAGTCCTGACTGCAACCAATCAATTTTAAAATATAATATCTATTATTTATTATTATTCGCTATTTTGTAGCTTTGCTATTCAATATTTTCATCTCTCTCTCCCTCTCCTCTCAGTAAGTATTCCACTGACTGGTTAGTGTGACGGGTGCTACATGGTTACTACAGTCCAGTCCAGTCAAGCCAGGCACCCCCCACTGACCAAGCACCTATGCCAACCTCATCTATTGGTGATGAGTTTAATTAATGATTAAAGAAAAATGGTTCTTAAACATGTCAACGATTTGTAGTTTGTACAAAGTGAGAATGCTCAATGCTGGGAATCAGTAGAAAAACTGTTTTCTCTATGTCCTATGAACCCTGTGACCAGCACATCTATGTCATGATTATTGAATGGGATTCAACTGACTTTTGCCAAACTGAAGGTTTGCAATACAAGGACTTTCACTGTAAGCTACAATGTCAGATGACTGGACTGCAAGCGCATACCTTGTTATCAATTCTGTTGTAAGCCATTACTCCCATTAGGTCACCATTCTGTCAATAAACCAAATATTAAAGAAATTAAACAGTGACTCCAATCAAATATATCCGTACATGTATATCATTTATTTAATACCGTAAAGTTCCGAAAATAGCGACCCCCCGAAAGTAACAGTAAAAACTGATGCTTGCTAACAAATCCCGAAAGTAACGAACCCCAAAAAATAGCGATCCCCCCGAAAGTAGTGATCCCCCGATGATTAGATTAGATGATGAACAGCACTAACAAACAGCACTACCAAACAGCACATAAAGAGAGCCAGAACATTTACTGCTACTGACACTGATAAGCAAATGTAATGAACAAAAGGAATATTCTTAATTAAATACGTTCTAGATCGGCCTGTGTTGTTTGTAAAATGCCGTACACGATGTCGTTTAAAGTACACGGTATGCCTGTCCTAAAAGTTAATGATTTTAGCATCCTGAAAGTAGCGACCACCCGAAAGTAACAGCTACCTAAGGTTGCTAAATCCGAAAGTAACGACCTCGCTACTTTCGGAACTTTACGGTAAGATTCTTCAACCACAGCATCATGTGGCAGTGAATTATATGTACATTACAGCTACATGTATAATGTAGTTATTTAACTACCCAAAGCATTGTAAGACAGCTGACACGTGACACAATTATAATAGAACTAATAAAGAAAGCATTTCAGCTCCTGACAAAGTTTGGACAGTACAGTAGGAATATAACATGATACTGAGTAGAGGAGGACTGGACATAAATTCTGATTGCAAATTAAGTGTCTTTGTACAAGTACTTGACTAAGTGATTATAAAAATGAAATGAGTCATGTACAAGTATTATTATTATTATTATTAATTATTATTATTATTATTATTATTATTATTATTTATTATTATTATTATTATTATTATTATTATTATTATTATTATTATTATTATTATTATTATTATTATTATTATTATTATTATTATTATTATTATTATTATTATTATTATTATTATTATTATTATTAATTATTATTATTATTATTATAAAGTATTATTATTATTATTATTAAGTATTATTATTATTATTATTATTAAGTATTATTATTATTATTATTATTATTAAGTATTATTATTATTGTACAAGTATTATTATTATTATTAAGTATTATTATTATTGTACAAGTATTATTATTATTATTATTATTAAGTATTATTATTATTATTATTATTAAGTATTATTATTATTGTACAAGTATTATTATTATTATTATTATTATTATTATTATTATTATTATTATTATTAAGTATTATTATTATTGTACAAGTATTATTATTAAGTATTATTATTATTGTTTTTTTTTATTATTGTTATTATTATTATTATTGTACAGTCAAGTATTATTATTATTATTATTATTATTATTAAGTATTATTATTATTATTATTAAGTATTATTATTATTAAGTATTATTATTATTGTACAAGTATTATTATTAAGTATTAATATTATTGTACAAGTATTATTATTATTATTATTATTATTATTATTATTATTAAGTATTATTATTATTATTATTATTAAGTATTATTATTGTACAAGTATTATTATTAAGTATTATTATTATTGTACAAGTATTATGATTAAGTATTATTATTATTGTTATTATTAAGTATTATTATTATTAAGTATTATTATTATTGTACAAGTATTATGATTATTATAATGTACATACAGGTAGCAATATATCTCATACAATGCACAATAGTTTGACTAAAGTTTGCTTGGTATACTTACTGCAGCTGCATGAGCAGCATCGTCACCTTAAAAAAGATAATAATAACAACATAAATAAGTCATCTTGTTTTCTTATAATAATAATGTGTAATTAATGGGGTTTTTTTCCCTTCTGTTGTGTTTTGTAGTGTATGTTTTGTGTATATATGAATATTGTTGGAAAAATCAATAAACATTAAAAAAATACAGTCATGTAAGTGATAGTAAGTTAAACATCTTCTTGATTGACAGTTTTTAGCTCAGCTGTGCACAAATTGTTTTCTTTGTTTCTCTCCTTCTTTATTCTCTTCCATTCCTCCATCCTATATAGGCTCGTTTCTTCCATGAAATATTATAAAAGCCAAAAGAGGTTAAATATGGTACTCTATTTATATGTACATAATATTTAATACTCAATTTACGGGAAAACTACCATATGATATCCTTGGAACCCTGGAAAACGTCTCAGATGGGTATGGTGATTGTGCTACTGATCACTACAAAACAACATACATTGTAATTATACTGTCAATGTCATACCTCCTAGGTCACTGTAGTGCTCTCTACTATCAAATGCAAAACTAAAAAATATATTATTCCATAGAAACATCCTTTTCCTAGAAAAACAAAATAAACATAATCATTAAACATAATAATTAAGAAAGTAGCAACAACATTTTGATTCCAATTTCTATTATCACACTCTTTTACCAGAACAAAATTGGATGCGATGCGTGGGACAGCATTTACTGTAGCGCTTAGAACAATTAGTGGATTTAGCGCTATATAAATAAAATTATTATTATTTATTATTATTATTTATTGTGATGATGTAGATACAAGTGCCATCCAAACTTACTTTTCATCTTCTCCTGGGTTTATAGCCATAACATTACCATCAACAACAGTCATGGCTCCTTTAGTTGCTGCTGATACAAAATCACTGGTGATCTAAAAGAAATTCAAACAACATAAAATATCAAGTAGTTGTTTGTAGGTTGTGCAGTGGTTCATAATAAGTAAATACTTGTATCATCAACCTGGAATATATTTTTAAAATAAACCAAGTTTTCGAGCTACATGCTTGTCTTTAGGGCTACAATGTCTTATGCATCATTGCAATCATTGAAAAATCTAACTAAGTTTTTCGAGGTGGTTGCCTTCAATGAAATATCACTTGAATGGATTCAACGTTCTATCTCCAACACATTGGATAGGCTATACAGCACATTGGATAGGCTATACAGTGTTTAAATTGGAGATAATATTGTCAAAATTTAAGAACTGCTCTGTCAATGGTTATACATGCAATGTTCACTCATACCAAGTCTTCCAATTTGCCACAGACCGGAATGACGCCTACTTTTATAAGCACATTATAACCCTGACGATATCATGAGCATGTAGCTCAAAAGCTCAGTTTATTTCAAAAATAAATTCCAGGTAAGATTGTCACGGAAAGCAAATGGCTGACAAGGCCGAAGAGAGGGTTCAACATTATTTCTCAACTTGATAGAATGGTACGACAATGACATTTCCAAACAAGTTCAGTGTAATATTTTGAATATTGAAGCATCACTTTAAACTGGTGTTTTGCTTACATGTACATGTAGTTGTATCAAAAAATAATTATACTTAACATAATGTATAAGACATTTGGTGAACATTTTAGAGTAAACATATAACTTACAGTAATTAAAATATATTATTACCTTAAACAAAGCTCTTTCCCTCAAAAGCCTTTGTTGCATGGTGTCATGGGGAAGCTCTCTGGCTGATTGCAGTTCCTCATTCCAATCACGCAACTAAAATAACAAAATAACAAATTAAAAATTACATAATGTATGAACTGCACATTAGATGTCACGAAAAAGGGTTCTCATGGTTACAATAGAGAACTACATGTACTTGGGTTCACAAGGTATTAGAGTAGCAAAAGCTTGGCTCTCATATCACAACTTAAATTGTGGAAAAGAAAGGAAAAAAAAGAAAGAAACTTACATGTACCGACTGTTGGCCAACAAACTACCGACTGTTGGCCAACAAACTACTGACTGTTGGCCAACAAACTTTTTACAATAACTTACAAATTTCTCGCGCGCTGATTGGTTAATTTTCATCATCAATAAGAGGACAGACAGATAAAAACAAAATGGCGCGTACAAAGCTGAAGATCGATGGAGAAAAATTTCATCAATGGACGATTTTCCTTCGTTCCAAGTTGAATTTCTTCAGGAAATTTCAGATGAAAAACTATGCTTGTCTCTGGAGGAAGTTGAGTCCGAACAGAAAGTAAATGATAGCGTTCGCTTTGCGACACTAAATGACTACGAACTGCACGAAATAGTCAAGAAATTCGTAAGATCGAGAAATACAAGATGGTGTGTAAACATGTTTGAATAATTTTTGTTATTGTAAAAAAAAATTTGACATCACTTTTTTATGCGTCTGTCCTCTTATTGACGATAAATTTCGTCATAACATTGTCAAAGTAGTATGCGGATCCACTCGGCTGTCGCCTCGTGGATCCACACTACTTTGACAATGTTATGACGAAATTTATCGTCAATAAGAGGACAGACGCATAAAAAAGTGATGTCAAATATATAACTGACTGTTGGCCAACAAACTACTGACTGTCAGTCAACTATGACAACTACGAATCATGGGAGTTCCTTTTTCCAATGCATACAAACTATTATGGTCATGCAAATGTGCTATCAATACCAATTTGAAATCTTAAATCAATTAAGAAAAGACAACCTGTCCTGGCATGTGCTCCTCATAGCCAATCCTGATTGCTGCAGCTAATAATTAAAAACAATAAAAACTAAATGAGAAAATACTCGATAAAATAACTAGTTAACTAGTAGCAGGTCATGTGACAGAGGTAATGAGATCCCCACAATAAACCCCCTTTGCACTTAATTGTGGTTCAGTTCATAAAGCACATCTGTACTTCTGTGGCATAATATTGAGCAGTACTGTATGAATGCTTACCATCTTCAGACCTCAACGTGTCTGCTGTGTGCTCTGTTCTTGGTACAGCCCAAGGAAATACTATGTGAAGGGAAGAATTTATCTATTTTTGGTGAATTTTCCAAAGTTTATCTTACCGCAAAATGCAACTAATAAATGAAAACTATGATCAATAACAAAATATATTATTATGTATACTATAACATATATACAAACATCAAGCTACTAATTGAATTATTCTACTAAATTAAATATTCTTTAATCCAGTTGCAGTCAGTCAAACACTAACTGAGTTATGGACGCTAGTCACAGACACTTGCACACTTTTCCCAAAAACATTTCATCTTTTGAAATTCCACAGTGTTCTCCATAATAACAAGACGCTCAATGAGCGTACACTCGGGCATTATGACAATGACAATAACAGTTGCGTGACAAGGGAGACTATGTGTCGGTGATGACAGTTGCGTGACGAGGGAGACTATATGTCGGTGAGCATAGATAAAGATCTCCGAATCAGTACGTACGTACTTGGTACGTCTTGAGGTTGCATAGGTCAGATGGTTCTGATATTAAATGCCCTTCGTTTGTTTGTTGTAATTCAAGGCGCGTTTGTTTTTGTTTTAAATGAAAACAACTCGACTGGCTCGACTGTTTGACTTCTGTAGCTTTCTGTTGATTAGATGTATTTTTACATCGCTGGTCGTGAGTTTAAATACAAGGATATACTGACTGTACACGTACTATTACAATTAGCAACAAACATGGCATAGCGAGATCATCATGATAGTTTTTGAGTTCATTTGATTTGCTTTTGAGTTCATTTTTGATGAAATGAGCGTGTTTAAAAGGAAGTGATCGATGGCTTGCCTTCAATACAACATCATTTCTCTTCTGTATATTAAACACAACTGCTTCTCTCTCGATACAGCACAAGCTTCTATACATTTCTATACAGCACTTCCAGTCGGTAGTCATGGAACAATGAGTTAGCACTTCTATTTTAAAACGATGACCCAGAGCGAACAATACTTCGGATTTAGTTTGATATACGCTTGGAAACTATTTGACATTTGACCCGTTTGAGCATAGAATTACTTCATTAGGCGTTCAGATATCATCGCCCCCGTTTTCAGCCAATCGAAACCCTGAAACAGACATTCCTGACCGATACGATCACATTCTTCACATTTTGTGTACTACCAAGAAAAATTAAAAAAAAAAAGAAAGCACATTTTATAACTCGGGCTTCCTCCGTTAGTGCCCGAGTAATAAAAATAAAATATTATTATTATTATTATTAATATTTATTAATATTGATGCTGACAATGATGATGATGATTTATTAGAGACCTTTAGATTCGACTACGAGTACGACTATGAGTTTTCATTATTTCGATTATTACACATGCATCAAAATGTGACATTGTCCCGCCAGCTTGAAAATCGTGTTGTCATTGTTTCGACTACAATGAGATTTCTTGCAAAACTCGTTGTCTAGACTACGAGTTTTGAGTGAGACATTTTGACTAAATATTTAATAGATCTTTAAAATATAGAACACTCAATAACATCTTCTTTTATTAACGATTGTTCTTCTTGTTATGACAAGCAAAAATTAAAGATCAGTGTATGTTATTTTTGCTAAAATTTGAAGAAAAAGCTGAAGAGATACAATTTTGTTTGTTTTTTAATCTAAATTTGGAATTTGTGCGAGCATGATTACGACAACAAGTTAGCTCGCTCTCTCAAAACGGGTACTCGTACATGTAGTTGTACTTGTAGTCAAATCTAAAGGTCTCTATTAACAATGTATCACCTTGAAATGGTGTAGGAATGACCTCAAGCGGATGCCTTTTTAAACTGAAATAAAAAGGTAAACAATGTGTTTGTTGTAGGTTGATAAGGTAAACTATGTGTTTGTTGTAGGTTGATACATGTAAGGTAAACAATGTGTTTGTTGTAGGTTGATAAGGTAAACAATGTGTTTGTTGTAGGTTGATAAGGTAAACAATGTGTTTGTTGTAGGTTGATAAGGTAAACAATGTGTTTGTTGTAGGTTGATAAGGTAAACAATGTGTTTGTTGTAGGTTGATACATGTAAGGTAAACAATGTGTTTGTTGTAGGTTGATAAGGTAAACAATGTGTTTGTTGTAGGTTGATAAGGTAAACTATGTGTTTGTTGTAGGTTGATACATGTAAGGTAAACAATGTGTTTGTTGTAGGTTGATAAGGTAAACAATGTGTTTGTTGTAGGTTGATAAGGTAAACAATGTGTTTGTTGTAGGTTGATAAGGTAAACAATGTGTTTGTTGTAGGTTGATAAGGTAAACAATGTGTTTGTTGTAGGTTGATAAGGTAAACAATGTGTTTGTTGTAGGTTGATAAGGTAAACAATGTGTTTGTTGTAGGTTGATAAGGTAAACAATGTGTTTGTTGTAGGTTGATGAGGTAAACAATGTGTTTTATTGTAGGTTGATGAGGTAAACAATGTGTTTGTTGTAGGTTGATGAGGTAAACAATGTGTTTGTTGTAGGTTGATGAGGTAAACAATGTGTTTGTTGTAGGTTGATGAAGTAAACAATGTGTTTGTTGTAGGTTGATAAGGTAAACAATGTGTTTGTTGTAGGTTGATAAGGTAAACAATGTGTTTGTTGTAGGTTGATAAGGTAAACAATGTGTTTGTTGTAGGTTGATAAGGTAAACAATGTGTTTGTTGTAGGTTGATAAGGTAAACAATGTGTTTGTTGTAGGTTGATAAGGTAAACAATGTGTTTGTTGTAGGTTGATAAGGTAAACAATGTGTTTGTTGTAGGTTGATAAGGTAAACATGTGTTTTTGTTGTAGGTTGATAAGGTACACAATGTGTTTGTTATAGGTTGATAAGGTAAACAATGTGTTTGTTATAGGTTGATAAGGTAAACAATGTGTTTGTTATAGGTTGATAAGGTAAACAATGTGTTTGTTATAGGTTGATAAGGTAAACAATGTGTTTGTTGTAGGTTGATAAGGTAAACAATGTGTTTGTTGTAGGTTGATAAGGTAAACAATGTGTTTGTTGTAGGTTGATAAGGTAAACAATGTGTTTGTTGTAGGTTGATAAGGTAAACAATGTGTTTGTTGTAGGTTGATAAGGTAAACAATGTGACGTCACTGACACCTCTAAAGATTCATCAAAATGTATTACTTCCCATTGGAATTGTTGAGAAAAAAATTAACCAGTGATTGTATATATGGGTCTTTGAGATTATTTCAGTGAAGTTTCAGCTAAATCAAATTTTGAACGATTTACGTACTAGTCTCCCTAAATATTTAATTGTTTTGAGGTGGCTCACATCAGTCACAAGGCTACTTGTCAATCATACTCGCTAGCGGAGGTTACTCACAAGTGATACTGTACATACATGTTATTGCAAAATCATTGTTGGGTTGAAAATCATAAATCATAGACATATATGGCTAAGACCACAAGAATGGATGAGAAATCAGTTCCTGGGACTTAATACATAAATTCAATGTTCGTATTTGTTAGTTTTTTTAGTCTTTCAAGGTAAACATGGTGAAACATTGCTCGCAACATTGCTGACAATACACTAGCATGCACCCGCACAACACACTTTGTTGCTTGCACATGCAGCCCAAGCAATTATTGTCTTGTATATACAGTAAATGTATGGGTCAAAAATATCGTAAAATTGGTTTGTAATAAACTTGACTAACCTTTGTCTGTAGTTGTTTTTGATATTATGTAGATCTTTTCTAGCTGGTTTTTAGCCGTTTTAGGTTTTTTTTATAGATTTTTCAGTAGCACTGGTGGGGAGAAAAATCTAAAAAAACCCACCTTAAAATGGCTAAAAACCAGCTAGAAAGGATCTACATAATATCAAAAATAACTACAGACAAAAGTTAGTCAAGTTTATTACAAACCAATTTTACGATATTTTCGACCCATACATTTACTGTATATACAAGACAATTGCTTGGGCTGCCTGTGTTGCTTGCAATGTTGCACCATATGACCACATGTTAAGAGTCAATATTTCACAGAATTTATTTTCGTCATACAAAGTACCGGTAACTTTAATTCATGATTTTCAACCTGACAACGATTATGCAATAATTCTATAGCCTATGGCCTATACATACCTTGTTTTTTGTAAGGCTGCAAAATTCTTTCTAAAGAGAGGACTAAGCTATAGAGGAAATTGGTTGAATGCAAATTAGTCCAATCAAAAAATGCACTTGATGAGAAAGCACACAGTACATGTATGTAATATGGTCAGTTCCAAGTGAGACATGAAAAAATTTGAAAATTTAAAATACAGCATTTTATGGTGATATATATCCATACAATGTATTTTAATATTGTCAATTATATTGGATTGTCAGAAAACAGATTGCATTTTGAAATTCTGGCCACACCCATGCTGCGGCAGGCCATTAAATCTAAATTCCCAAAAATGTAATGTCCACAACATCAGAAGCATAATGTCTGCAACACAAAGTTTGGACAATAGAATAAACCCAAAGTACATTATGGAACAGTCTGTCATGATAGTTTTGAACCAGCTACATTATGTCTAAGAGCAGGCAGTGTTTTAGTTTATTTGATACCTTTCACAGTTCACAGGAAATTCAATTTTAAAAACATCACTAAAAAGAGTGGTTGATTTTGCTGTAATGTCCGCGACAGAGTTTTTAAAATTAATTACAAGACAGAATAATGAGTCAGAGTGTTACCTAGATTTGTTTAGAGCAAAGTGGAAGGGTCCCCATAAGGTTTATATACACAAACAAAATGTAAGCTTGAGCAGCTCAGTTTATTGCACTTAGGAAATAGCGCTAGTTTTGTTTCAGATATTTGCTTCTGAATGTAATGTCTGCAACATGGAACTGACCATTAATGTACATAATCTCAAAGAATTTGATCCGATTTTCACATCACAAATGTCTCATGGCTATGAATTAGTGACACAGCCAACATGTGTATACCTGCAGCTAATGCACTTCTTTATTATACTAGTAAGGATGTCATTTTATATATGAAATATTTATAGAAAGATGTCTAATAGAGGATTACAGTAGGTCACTCTACTGATAAAACACTCCTGCTCATTTATTAAACTTGTGGCAGTTTAACATTAAATGTTATGAAACAACCATATAACCACCATGTCACTGCTGCTTTATGGTTGTGATATATCGGTATATGCTACCCACCTGATTCAAAAGTCCAACAAGGGTGTGGGATCGACAAGGTTCACCACTTGGTTGAGAATTAAAAGTTGCACCATTTGTCCTAAAATTATTTGTACATTAAAGCCAATTAATGTTAGTTCTATATACAATACACAACGTACAGTATTTGATGATTATAAACAAGATTTAATACTTTAGCTACGGATACAAAAATGCTCACACATAAAAGCACATGACTGTAATAGAGGGCAAGTACAATGTACATTGTAGACATTGCTTTAAATACTGACACAGGAGAGTATAAAAACACTGCATAGTAAAGCTATAAATGTACCACATACTTATTAACAAAAAATCCAGAAGTTGATGCTGTAACAACAACTTGATCTTCCTCAAGTGTTGTGATGTCAATGTACATGAGATCACCTGCACAACATAAATCAAATATGTAAGTCAATTAGAACTCAATTATGCCTGCTGCAGGTCACATATGCAATCCTATACAATGTACCTACATTGTTTGCCATACGCATACCTACATGTACATGTATGCCATACTATACAATGTACCTATGCCATACCCATACCTTACATTGTATACCATACGCATACCTATGCCATACTATACAATGTACCAATGCCATACCCATACCTTACATTGTATACCATACGCATACCTATGCCATACTATACAATGTACCAATGCCATACCCATACCTTACATTGTATACCATACGCATACCTATGCCATACTATACAATGTACCTATGCCATACCCATACCTTACATTGTATACCATACGCATACCTATGCCATACTATACAATGTACCAATGCCATACCCATACCTACATTGTATGCCATACCCATGTGCATCAACACTACATGTATACCACCTACATGTACAATGTATACCCCATAGCTACACCTATGCCATGTAAACATGTACCTACATGTATATCAATGCCATACCCACACCAATACTATACCTATACCCCATAGCTACACCTATGCCATGTACCTACAATGTATACCTATGCCATACCCACACCAATATTATACCTATACCCCATACATGTAGCTACATCTATGCCATGTACCTACATTTGTATACCAATGCCATACCCACACCAATACTATACCAGTCCTATACCACATGGCTATACAGTTGTACCTATGCCGTGTACCTATACCAATACTATACCCACACCAATACCATACCTATCCCCATAGCTACACCTACATGTATGTCATACATGTACCTACATTACATGTACTGTATGTACACCAATGCATAGATAATATTAATTTCGGCTAAACGACATATCACCTATTCAAAATATCACTTCTAAAGGTGATATACACATATTTCAGAAAACGTTGTCATGTTCAAAGCAACAAGCACGTCGGGCCAAAAAGGCCCCGAAATCGGCACCAATCATTCAACTTCTACAGTTTTAATCCAATCAAAATGAAACTTGGCTACATGACAGTACATGGCAAGGCAATAAATCGTATCTTTTTTGTTTTTCAATTTTAATGATTTTTGGCGGGAAAATAACGTCATTAACAAACCCACAAATTTTGAAATTCACAAATATACTAATTTGATCATCGCATTCAAAAGAACATGTAAAATGAGAGATATAATCGAAACAATATCTCAGTTATCGTTATTCTATCCAAAGATATGAATTTTTGAAATTTCAATTTCCGCCATTTTGTTACTAAAAATAGCACAAAATGGCGGATTTTTGAAATTTCAAAAATTCATATCTTTAAATAGAATAGCAATAACTGAGATATTGTTTCGGTTATATCTTTCATTTTACATGTTCTTTCGAATGCGATGATCAAATTAGAATATTTGTGAATTTCAAAATTTGTGGGTTTGTTCATGACGTCATTTTCCCGCCAAAAATCATTAAAATTGAAAAACAAAAAAGATACGATTTGTTGCCTTGCCATGTACTGTCATGTTGCCAAGTTTCGTTTTGATTGGATTAAAACTGTAGAAGTTGAATGATTGGTGCCGATTTCGGGGCCTTTTTGGCCCGACGTGAGAGTCAAGGCAATTCAAGACTAAGCTAGGTGAATGCTGGTTTTGTATATTTGTCAAATTATTCAAATCAGACATTTTCTATGGAATGAAGTGTGATATGCAAACAATCACATGAAAACATTTTGTAATTAGCCCTTATAGAATCAATAATAATTATTGTGATATTCATGTAGTATTCACTTCGGCCTTGGCGTGATGCTCGTTGCTTTGAATGCTGAATGCAACAATGTTTTTTTAAATAGGTGTACATCGGTCGACAACAACCGATATTTCAGTTGAGCATCAGCTGATGGATTGGCTAGGCGATATTTTCCTCACTGAATTTCAAAACTCACATTATGATTGAAATTGAGGGTAATCATTCAAAAGTAATAGGGGACTTGCACTAAGAGGTCAAGTGACCCCACCTCAGTTAAATCAAGTAGCAAAATCAAGTGTCAAAATGAACTGCAGAAATGAAAAGAGCAGCTCGATATTTATAGTATAAAGGTGAATTTTCAGCTCATGATGTTAGGCATTAAAAATATATCAAAAATTTAATTAGGATTCATTGGCAAGCTCTTGCCATCCAATGCATTGTCCATACAAATTCTTAGAAATCATTTGATTTAATATTTCTCCTTTTCCAAACATTATGAGCTGAAAATTCACTTTTTACTAATATTGAGTTGCTCTTTTCATTTCTACAGTTCATTTTGACACTGCTGCTTGATTTAAAGGTGTGGGGTCATGTGATAGATCTTGTCCCCATTACTGTATCACTTGATCAAAATGAGTGGGTTGGCTAAAGTTCCTGTAAATTGCTTGGAGAAATCAGAATGTTTTGCTGGGAGAAATGTATAGGATGTTTTCTTGTGTTGTGCCATCATCCTGTGCAACACTAATTCCTAAGTTACTATCACTATATACATGTAGGACTGATAGAATATTGACAGGTTGAGACTGACCTCCCAGTTTTCTATATCCTGGTGGGGGATTCCAACTGCTTGGTGCAAGAGATTTTACACAATTAGGAACCTGCAAGTAAATCATTTTATGCAGTTAAACAGTCTCATACCAGTACACAATTCCAGGCCCCGGTTACACGAACGGTGAATAGCGCTATCCACCAGATAAGTCCTATTCAACGGATAAAATTTATTGGATAACTGCATCAGTTTTATCCGTTGGATAAGACTTATCCGGTGGATAGCGCTATTCACCTTTCGTGCAACCGGGGCCAGGTGTACATGTACATGTAGAAGAGATAACGACCTTGAGGGAGTTCTGAGGACCCTTGCTACTGTGTACCCATTATGCACATCACACTTTTCACCACTTATTTCAAGTATTGGTACTTTTATTCTAACAATTTTTATTTAATAACATGTAAGTAGAAAACAATAATTATTTTATGTGGAAATCTCCCCCAATTTTCGTAGGTGGGGGAGACCATTAAGTCCAGTTCCCAATTCATGAAATATATTCCAACAAGAACTGGCAATTGTAGCTGAAATTTTGTATAACAAATGTCATTTATATACAAATGTACACATGTACAGTACTTCAAATCATCTGAAATGACTTTTGAATCACCCAATAATTATGATCACAGCACAGTAAAGTTACTCAACTTGCAAAACTTTAAAAAACGTTTCCAACTTTTATGGGTTTTTCATCTTGTATTACATATTATCTAGAAGTCAAATACTTATGTTTTGGGATGATGTGAGTTTGTGTAACAAACCTTTGGTTCAGTATTTGCAGGATAAAGTGGTTCCAGAAGAGGCAGAACCTCATCAGATCCAAACACATGGCTAGGTGGTATACACTCCTCTGTTGACATTGTTCCTTGACTTTGCCCTTTCGTCTTTAATGCTTCCTCTGAGAGAGTTAATGAACTATTTAGTTTGGAACAAAAATAGAGAATCCAGCAGATTGTGTGGTTTCCTTAATATAATCATTGAAGACATATTATTCTAGAGCAACTTTAATACTTTATGAAATACAGAGGCAAGGGCCCACACCAGGCTAAGGACCTCCAAACAAGTATAATACCACCATTATTCAATTTCCATACATTGTACAAATTCCGATCTTCTGGTTGGTTGATTTGTACCACGTGATGAGTGGTTATGACGTGACAACCGTGGCGACATCATTATCATGGTGTAAAAACTGTGGTGTAAATTATTTACACCACGGCTATTAATATTAGTTAGTATTATATGTAGCTTGCCTCTGCAATGTATTCAAATTGAATAATAAAAATGTTAACGCCCTCTTTGCTCGTGAGTTATTGGTATTTTACCTGCATGAGTTCACTAACGATGAACTCGAAATTTTCTCATACTGCACTCGGCTATATGCCTCATGCAGTATATAAATTTCTTGTTCATTGTTAGTGAACTTGTGCAGGTAAATCCTGATATCCCACTCGCTCGAGTACGTTAACTCTAAATATTCATTGATAAATTGAAGGCTTTCCCATGAAAATGGCCTAGTAAGTGACTATTTTGATGATTTTAAAAATGTTTTGCAATTGCTTCAAATATAGAACTACTGGCTTCTAAATACCTATACAAACATTAATTGATATTTTAGATCGATTACACTCGAATTGCGGGCACTACAGTATTTATAATTACGGCTTGAACACACTACAATGTAAGTGTTTAATTATTAAATAAATAACCTTTATTTATTGAATTATTGTTTGATTGTTTGGTAGCCTTACCTTCCACATCAATACCAGCTATAGCAGACAAAAATGACAGGGATAGATTATCTACTGCAGACTGTGCATTGGCTTCAAATGATGTGCTTAGAAGATCCTTTAACCGTCTCAAATGAATTCTTGCTTCTCTTACAGTGTAGGTTTCTTGAAAGCATTCAAAGACATAAAAGGGTAATTTACATGTATCATAGTAGAGAGTCATGTACATGTAACAAGGAGCATTGTCAGACAATTGTCAGCTGACCGGTTGGCAAACAGCCAGTCACATGATGAACTACGTTTAAGGTGGCTTCCCATAGATCTTTAGAATCAAATAAAATTGATAACGTTTCTGATAAGCTCAAAAAGTACAGCACATGTATATGTATGCAATACCATCTCAAACATACATGTAACATTCTCATGTGCACACTAATGAACCTGAGAAAAGTGAAAAATGCCCAAAATTGGTGGGAAAGACATTTCAAATGAATGACTGTTCTTTGCACATGCAACTGATAAAATCCACTGATTGGTGGATTCATTGGAAGACATACAATACAATGCATCAATCAAATGTACTGTACTTGGTGTCGGCCACCAAGTCAAAAGTTCTACATGAGTTAGAACAAGACTTTGACATGACTTTACAAGAGATAATAGTTTCAGAGAATATTCTCATCTGTGATGCAGAATGATCATTGTATTAGAAATGCATTATAATTATTGATTGACGTCCACTAAGTTCACTTCTGGCATGCAACATTTATTTTATTTTATTTCATCACAGACCTGCATGTGTAAGGCCAAGTTCACACGTTGCGATTATCATGAGTCGTTCTCATTTCAAACAATAGATAATGAGGCGGCTTCTTTTCAAGTAATTAAGAACGGCTCTTTGAAAGTACGGTGTTTGAACTTAAGGCCTAGCTGGCTGTAGAAATAAAGACTAATTGGATTACAGACTACCTTCAACTGCCTTTATTAAGGAATTGTCTTTTAACCCTTCAATCATATGCAGCTCTGCAAAGTCATCTAATCGAACTCCATCAAGCAACAAGGAGAAACATGTTCTGTAACAGCTTTCTGGTCGGTCCAATACAACTTGTCGCATGTCCTGTACATTGTCTTGTAATGAAAACTGATAGAAACAAAATAGTTTGACCTCATTTTAGAGGGCTAATTTATACAACAAGTCCACTTTAATATACACCAGCAAATTTATACAAGCTAGCACATCAAACCCCAACCAAGCATATATAATACAATTATTAACTATAAATAACATTCACAAATCTCTGTGATCTGATTGGCTGTTACCCGTGTTTGTATAGCCTGATGCAAACACTTGGGGGTTAGAGAGAACTCTAGAGCTCTGTGTACATCAGCTCTTGACTTCTACCCAACTCCCCCTCATATTTGAATCAGGCTATATACAAACACAGACTGAAAATGTTTTAAATTTCTTTTAAGAAATATAAAACAACCACAAGCACCCACATGAAACCAAATCATTACAAGAGCGTAAAACCCCAAAAAAACTGCACAAAACCCCAAGCAACTGCACAAAACCCCAAGCAACTGCATTAAACTCTAAACAACTGCACAAAACCCCAAGCAACTGCATGAAACTCCAAGCAACTGCATGAAACCCCAAACAACTGCATAAAATGTCAAGCAACAGCATGAAACCCCAAGCAACTGCACAAAACTCCAAGCAACTGCATGAAACTCCAAGCAACTGCATAAAACCCCAAGCAACTGCATGAATCCCCAAGCAACTGCACAAAACCCCAAGCAACAGCATGAAACCCCAAGCAACTGCATGAAACCCCAAGCAACTGCATGAATCCCCAAGCAACTGCACAAAACCCCAAGCAACAGCATGAAACTCCAAGCAACTGCATAAAATCCCAAACAACTGCACAAAACCCCAAGCAACTGCACAAAACCCCAAGCAACTGCACAAAACCCCAAGCAACTGCATGAAACCCCAAGCAACTGTACGAAAACCCCAAGCAACTGCATGAAACCCCAAGCAACTGCATGAAACCCCAAGCAATCTGTTAAAGACCAAACCACTTTGTGTTCGCTCATGAGGAAGACCCATTACATACATGTATGCAAATTATTTTTTTGTAATTGCTCAGAGTAGATACACCTTTGCTTTGGATTTGCTAGAAGCAAACACAATCAAGCTTAATCTTGTTATTCTTTTCTTTTAATTGCAAGAGTTACTGTAATAGTGAGATACATGTACATGTATAAAGTGTATAATTACCGTTGCAACAACAGGTTCACTTGTCCCTGGGATTAGAAATTGCAAGGTAACTGTCCCCACTGGGATATCTGTACCATCATCTTGTGTCTCATTCTCTGTGAGAACAATTATTACAAGTATTGGTAAGCCGTTGAAGTATTCAAAGTATGGAATGTACATGTAGCTTTCTCAAGAATCCAATTAAGGTGGCTCCATACAGTTTAAGCAAGCGTGCGTGCGCAAGACGATGAGCATGCGCAATAATGGAACTTGAATTTTTTTTATTTTGATGACATCATGCACGGGCAATCTTTTTTGAAAAGAAACTCCAAAACTACAAATGTACACGATAAAATCTTTTCATAATTTTACAATTTGTTTGTAATATAAAGCTACAGTAATTAACATAATATGAAAAAAATTGGTGCTACAGATTTTTCTTTATATATTTTGGATTCTGTAGTGTGGAATGTTTCAGTTCTTTGTCAAATGAAAGGTGAAGTGTAGAATTTTCATATTGAAAAGTATTAAAAAGATTCACCGTGTAAACCGAGCGTTTTTATTGATTTTATGAGAAAAATGACCTTTGTTAAAGCTGGCATGGCATTGCTATGGTAACCTTTCGAGTGATCATTTTCATATAAAACGATTCCCCAACTCATGATCTGTCATATGGTTGGCTGAACGGATGTCAAATTATACATCTGTATTAGCTATAAGACGCTTTTTACATTTGGTATAAAGGCCCTTAAAACTATTTGGAGCCTCCTTAATGTTAGTCTCCTATGCACCCGTTCTTAGTTTCGGGATCCCTGTGCTCCCTCTCCACAATCGGCTGCTTTCTTTTGAACTACATTCCTTTCCCGGATCTGACCAATAATAGTTTGGTTCTCATATCCTGAAACTGTTCGCGCCAAATTTTCTAGCCAATTAGAGTCTGTGTTAGAAATTCAAGACTCTGACGTTTCAACTTCAGCGTTGCTAGCTGAGTGTTTGTTGTTGACTAAAGAGTAAAAATTGCTCCTCTAATTCCACTACGAGGCAGAAAGAAACATATTATTGTATAGAAGAGAGCTATTTTCGTGAAAGTGAGCATTGCATAGGCTTCAAAAAGTAATTTGATAAATCACGAGACCATTTAACCGCCCAGTTTGTTTATTATATCACAGAGGTCAGCAAATATGTCATCACATTTCAAATCCTACTCTCACGCTGATTGGTTGATAGCTCATTTTAATTGGGGTTTTATGGAACAAAGGGAAAGGAATGTAGTTCAAAAGAAAGCAGCCAATTGTGGAGAGGGAGCACAGGGATCCTGAAACTAAGAACGGGTGCATAGGAGACTACCTTAAAGGGCAAGTTTCATGGAAATTTTTTTTTTCTAAAAATGATTTGTTTAGTATTATATAATAAAGGTAATTTACTATAACTAAACTTATTTGCAAGAAAATCTATTTTCAAGAACGAATTTATTTTCTGAAGTTTCACTAATCAGAATTCGAATTTCCCGCACGTGTGACGTCATGGGGGTCCACTATCAACCTTATTGCTCTCTTCAGACTCACGTTAGCCCTCTATGATTTCTAAATCGTTTCCCAAATAAAGACTTTCGAGTGAACTCGGACTTGAAGACTCGTCCGCCATGTTAACTTCAAGTCGGCTGCGTTCAGTGCATTGGATTGACCCCCATGACGTCACTTCCGCTTCTTGCTGGTTTTCTTGATTTCCGTTTTTACGATGCTTTTTCAATTATTTCCAAAAGAGTATTCAAGTTATTATTGCTGCGAGCGAAGCGAGCAGCGAAACTAATCTGGACATGGGCTTCCTGTGTTGTGTGTGGACGCGTTTCACTGGGCTCTTTATTATCCCGCTTGATTCGAGACTTTGAGGAATCGATCGAGATGATTTCTGAGTATGACGTCACTGGTCATGACCTCGTGGTTATTGCAAAATCCACATGGTACTTATGATCAGCGGTGGTAATAACATGGCCGCTGTGATACAATACGTTCTCCTTGTAGCTATTGGTTGCATTGTACTTACACTCGGAAAAGAAAGCGAAAGCTTGACATGTTCATAGCGACTATACAGTCAGGAATATTTGGCGAGATTGTCTACTATAGCCGTGTACGGGGGGTGATGAAAGTTCGCCGTGATAATCGTGCTAGAACTGATAAACAAACGAATAGCTGGTCATCTACACATCTATATTAAATATAGATGTTCTTAAGTTTTATTCATCTACTGGTATATGTTCAAGGTAATTTAATCATGGAGCAGAAGCCGTCAAAGTTCGTTCTACGATGACGGTAAATAAGAATACATGCGTACTTTATTTTACCTCACATCGACCGTTTCAAGTTCGACTAAAAATACTACTGCAGCCTGGCTACGCAGGCTATTATATTTCTGAAATTTATTCGTTCATATTGAAAGGACTGATTCTCCAGAGAACACCATGTTTACATCACATGGTTTGAAATGGGCAATTTACATACGAAGCTAAATAGGTCTATTGTGTCGAGGTCTATTGTGTCGCCAATTGCTGGCTTTCAATCAGCTGTTAAAACTCCTTGAATCTCATTATTTGCTTCAAATGACGGGCAAACACTGCCCGTCATGTGCTATCAACCAGAGAGTATTCTTTTGAAAAGGTGCAATTCAGCTGATGAAAATTCCTCACGAGACCGGAAGTGACGTCTAATGAAAAGAAGCACAGGAAGCCCAAACATAGAAGTGAACTTTAAAATATATCATATCATTTGCTGAAATGTAGAATGAATGTTCACA
Source organism: Actinostola sp. cb2023 (assembly GCA_033675265.1). Taxonomy (NCBI): domain Eukaryota; kingdom Metazoa; phylum Cnidaria; class Anthozoa; order Actiniaria; family Actinostolidae; genus Actinostola; species Actinostola sp. cb2023. The sequence continues at coordinate 142,197 of JAUJYZ010000477.1, forward strand.
GTTACATTTTGCAACTAATTCAACTCGCAGCACTTCACTTTCTATTAGAAACGGCTAGTTTTAACTATTTATTAGTGAGACCAATTACTATCATTTGATATAATTTCCAGCTTTTTGACAACACCCATGAAACTTGCCCTTTAAGGTATCAGGGGACCTTCGTGACCACTGTTCACTGAAAGCCGCGTAGCGCGCTAACCACTCGTCCAACATGTATAAAAGTATACATTTTCTTAAAGCTGAATAAATGCAGATTCTAAATATGCTGGAGATTATTTCCTACTTTGTAAATATTTTTTGTTATTGCACATTTTAGAAAATTTGACCAGCCTTGTTCAAAGAGAATTTTGCACGCGGGAATTCAATCGATTTTTAAACGGAAAGTGCCATTGTAATGAACACACTTTGTTCTAAAAAACTGTGTCTCCGATTTCCGATAAACGCTTTTGTTGAGGAGATATTTGCTGTCAAAGTTCATTAATGTGTTTTTAAGCGATTTACACATAAATCATCAAATAACTTTTAAACGAGGCAACGTATCAAAAATCGGAGACACGGTTTTTTGGAACAAAGTGTGTTCATTACAATGGCACTTTCCGTTTAGAAATCGATTGAATTCCCGCGTGCAAAATTCTCTTTGAACAAGGCCGGTCGAATTTTCTAAAATGTGCAATAACAAAATATATTTACAAAATAGGAAATAATCGCCAGCATATTTAGAATCTGCATTTATTCAGCTTTAAGAAAATGTATACTTTTATACATGTTGGACGAGTGGTTAGTGCGCTACGTGGCTTTCAGTGACAGTGGTCACGAAGGTCCCCTGGTACCTTAATGTGTGCTTTCTATTAATTTTATTCAAAAAACTTTTTTCCAAAATTTGCATTGCCAAACTCGGGATGCGGCTTATCTGCGAGTGCAGCTTATATGCTGGTAAATACATTATTAAATTATTATAATTAGTATGTTTCATTTGTGCAATGACCAAGTATTTCTAGTCAGTTTAAGGACTATTTAATCATCATCTTGTTTACAAATCATGGCAGAGAGTCGTTTTACCTTTGTAAAAGTCGTTGAAGTTGACCAAGCAAGGGAAAATACAATGGCCGAAAATATGGTGGGGGGGGGGGGGGGGGGAAACACTTCATTGTTTGATAACGTTTATAAGCATAGGCTAAAGCATATAGTTAATAGAGGGGAGTGGTTTATAGGAAGCCTTTTGTTAAATTTCTAAATTGTTCTAGTCCGGATGTTGAACGGGTCCTGACTGTGCACTTTATTAGAAAATAATAATAATAATAAATGAATGAACCCAAATGTTCTCTATTGGATTATTTATTTAAATATTCCAATATATTTAACTTTGAATTGGAATATATTGCACAAGCAGCCAAAAGAAACATTTGGGTTCAATTGCTCAACCATAGTAAATTAAGGAAAAACAATGACAAAACAAAAGTTTTGTGCATGGTCACGGTTGAAAAAAAATGAACAAAAACATATATATATATACGGTATACATTTTTTTACAAAATGCAAGAAATAAAGAGTTCCATGGTTTTAGTCCAGTCTTTGCATATGCTCGAGGACATACACGTACAATGTAGCATTCCACATGTGTTGGACTCTTGAGTAACATGGAACTCGTAGAGCCTGTTTTCAGGTTAAAGTCGAGAGAATTCAGCAATATGGCAGGGCCGTACACAGCACAGGGGCAGGGGGGCAGTTGCTGTACTATTTATTTTTTGTGTTATTAAATATGTACTGCCTCCCCCCCTCCCCCCTTGAATTTTGGGTTATGTATAGATATTTATTTTTTCAGAGTCGGTGCACTTTTCCCACTTTGGATTCACCAAAATGATACAAAACCCATGTCTTTTTGGAAATCTTTCCCAGTGAAATGTCATTTCAGTTGAAGGCCAACACATATATGCTATGCTTAAGTTATATTAGTTGTGGTTTCAGTAGTACTGACACTAAATGACTAATACATGTACATGAGTAACTATGAATAAGTTATAAGCTTAAGTTAAGCTTAATAGTAAAGATGATTAACTTAAGCTTATAACTTATAGTTATAGTAGAATTAAAAAAGGATAGTTTACTTTCAGGTTCGAGTCCAGACGGCTCAGGCGCTTCGTCAGTAGTTTTATGAGCTGCCTCCTTCTGTTCTGACAGTTTTTTCAAATGAGGACACAGCATTTCTGGAGTCTGTTCGAGGGAGGCCGTTGCTTCAGCCGAATCAACAGAAGGCATGTTCAACACCTTTACTGGAATGCAAACACAACAACAAACAAAGTTATGAGAGGAATATATTAAAGAAACCTGCAGAACAATGAGTAATGAATACAATTTTACATAAAAATCACAATACAACTGAGAAAATAACCACAGAACTGAAATCGACACGTGGAAATCTTTCATCGCTGCAAAGCTACAAACCTACAAGGCGTGCATCAAACTACAGCATCTCTGCACTTACCAGCAAAACTGTTAATGGGCTCCGATCACTAATATATCTGTTAAAGGGCTATCAAGGTATTGGTGTTGGTCACAGAAAATTTGAGCAATTGAATTGTGTCATGTGGAGAATTTCACGACGATCACAGTACCGGCTTACGCAACCTAACTGTACAGCGGCCATCCGCTGAAAATAAGGTAAGTACTTTATGTAGAATTATTATTATGTCCTCAAGCCTTTTCTCTAAATTTAGTATTTATAATTTTTAGTACTCATTGATCAATCATCGATTTCTTCAATTTATTTGAGTTAACAGAGCTAATCTAGCACTTGTCAGCGGTTACAACATTTATTTCAGTGGCACTCTAAACTTGCCATTTATGCCAATTGAAGTAGCATCGATCTAAAAAAAGGTAAAATCAGTATTTGAATTTGCCACTAGCTTGATATATTTTAACGTGCATTTTAATAGTTCTCGAAAATACAGTAGCCCGAGTGAACGCCTATAGGGCGTCTAGTTTAAATTATTACTCGGGCACTTCCGGTAGCCCGAGTTGTAAAATGGGCTCTTTTTGTTGTTGTTGTTCATGTTGGCCACAAACGGGTCAAATAGTTTCCGAATGCCTATCGAACTAAATCCGAAAGTGTGATTCGTTCAAACGGATCGAATAGTTTCCGAGCGTATATCGAACTAAATCCGAAGTATTGTTCGCTCTACGAAGGCAGATAAATATAGAAGTGCTGAGTCATTGTCTTCGACGACCAGCCAGAAGTGCTAAGTCATCGTTCGACGACTAAAAGTGCTGAGTCATCGTCTTCGACCGACCAGTAGAAGTGCTAGGAAGATCGTGCTGGAATAGCTGGATCGAGAGAGAAGCAGTTGTCTTTAGTAGTCAATCGATAAAAATCGATATCGATTTGCCAATCGATAAATCGGGTAAAAATCGATATACTGATTTTGATTGCTATCGATTTGTATCGGCAATCGGTAAAAATCGACATCACACTTTTTTTCTTTATCGATTTTTACCGATTTCCGTTACTAAAAATCGATAAAAATCACTTGATTTTTGTCGATTTGTATCGATATAGATTTTTATCGGCAAGGGACGGGGATTTGAACATCCATGCTGGCACGTGGGTAGGGAATTTGATTTTCGTTTCATCCCCGAGAGCGAGGTTATTTGATTTCGGACTTGCACCGGGGGTCGGGCTCTATCATCTCAGATAGTTAACGTCGTTTGCCGTCTGCGGGCTCCCTGCAAGCTGTGGTACAATGCTTTTCCCGCGCTGATATCACGTGATATGTGCTGGCGAAAGTGTCGTGTCGTGTTCGTTGACTCGTACTAGAGCAGAATTCGTATGACTGTACGTGAAACTGAGTTACGGCACGGACGTGTCGTGCCGTGACCGTGATGAAATCTGCTCTATCCGGAGGCAAAAAGGTTAGTAATAATACATCATTGTATACTTTAAGTCTCTCTCTTTTTTGTATACTATCTCTCGCGGTTTCTTATTAGTCGGGCTTCCTGTGGAATGCCCGACTTTAAAAATGCAGACCGGTCGTATTCTTTTGACCTCAAATCGCCAACTGCGTTCTACAGCGCATGCGCCCTGTGCCGGCCGCTAAGATAATCACCGAAGGCTCTAGCAACCCCCATATATGGGGGTACTCCCATATATACGCTATATAGGTATGTGCCCCCGAATAGGGTATATATAGTTTTTGAACCTCCAGATCCTTAAATTGGGTTCCATTTTTTTCTTTTTCACCATAAACTGATAAAATATTCCATCTTTAAATTGGGTGCACTTTTTTATTACTCGGGCCCTTCCGAAGGAAGCCCGAGTTATAAAATGGGTTTTTCGGTAGTAGTAGTAGTAGTTTTGTTCGGTCAAAGAATGAAGAAAGTATGCGACGTATTTAATCGTATCGAGTTTCAAGATTACTCAGCAGATAAGAAAAAAACAAACGACACACAGGACTCAACGTTCTTACTCAAATACTTCAATATTTCTGACATCAACAGTCACCAAGAAGAAGCAATAAGATCAATCAGTATCACAAAGAAGAGATACGTTTGTGAATCTTCCTACAAGCTTCATTTACATGAGCGACCTCACCGAAGCTGCTTGATCACCTAAATCGTACGTGTACAGTTATGTCCTTGTTGTTATAAATGAAACGACATCTTTCAGAGTGGGCCCACACGAATCGGCGTATGCTTTTGTCTGTGAGATGAGAGTGTTTAAAGCCCGTGTTTTATCGGCTGTTGTACAACGTCGTTCCACGAACTCGAACTCATCAAAAAATGAATTGAAAAGCAAATGAAATGAACTCAAAAAGTATCAAGACCTCGCTATGTTGTCATGTTTGTTGCTAATTGAGCCAGTCGAGACTGAAAAGTAAATGAAATGAACTGAAAAACTATCATGACCTCGCTATGCCATGTTTGTTGCTAATTGTAATAGTACGTGTACAGTCCAGTCGTATGTCCTTGAGTACATGTTTGTTGCTAATTGTAATAGTACGTGTACAGTTATGTCCTCGAGTATTTATAATTAAACTCACGACCAACGATGTATAACTACATCTATAGACAGAAAGCTATATGTACAGAAGTCATGCAAACAGTCGAGGTTTATAATTAAACTCACGACCAACGATGTATATAACTCCATCTATTGACAGAAAGCTATATGTACAGAAGTCATGCAAACAGTCGAGCCAGTCGAGTTATTTTCAGTAACTCATGATGGATGTTTATTTTATTCCACGGCGTTGTTGATTTTTCTCAAAACTTTCGGGAAATCGTTCAAATTTAGCGTTAAAGACAGAAAACCGAACATTCTCCGAACACATCCCGAAAGAAGGACGCCCTGTTGTGACGTCACAACAGGGAGTCATTCTTTGAACACAAAATGGCGGACAAGCAGGAGCGGATGTCAGAAGTTTTACTAGATGTTTTATTGAAGAGGAATTAGATGAAGGGAGAAAATTAGTGCAGTAAAGTGTAGAACTATACTAATATGAGCCAAATAGACACCAAGACGATGATGGAGAGGCAGAAGAAGAGCCACAGATTGTAATGAATTTTCGAATTCGAGTGCAGTCTGCAGATCGTCTAGGATTATACAATACTCAATAGTAAGCTTTATATAGATATAAACGTTTTAAAATGTGTTTCACATCATTTGACATAGTTCGTTGTTTTGTACTTGTTGAAAATGTGCTTGAAATTGAACAATAATTTATTGTAATGGAGACTGAGAGCGAGACTGAAAGTTGATTAAGCTATTTCCTCCATCCACCTGCTCACTCATCCAGGTTTCTCCAGCATGCCTGTGTTGCTAAATCTAATTATTTTTCTAAGATGCTCCAGAAGTTCAATTACATATCGTTGTATTATTACATTTGTTTTGTAAATAGAGAGTGAAATCACAACAACAGTCATTACCATTATTTGGTGAGAGCATAAAATACCTGCTATTTATTATACATGTAAGCTTATGTATTTTACAAGCTTAGTACTGATTTAAATTTGATTTTGACATACAAAATGAGGGACTGCATACATTGATATGCCCTATAATATTGTTAGATAATTTTATAGTGAGTGTCAACTACTGAAAGTATTAGTCTATTATTATGTACTTTTCTAAAATCACTTACTCTTTTTATACTTTCTGGTATGAAAAAGTTGGTTGTCATCACTACATGTACATGTATGTAACAGCTTTCACTGTGTGACTGTTTTTGGTAGACTTCAGCCAAAAGTATAGAGGATACAGTTTAGTTGTACTTTCTATGGAAACAAATACTACCCGATACTAAGATGGGAAGTAATTTTAATAAACCAGTATATTTTCCTAAGCATCCCCCTCCACTCCCTGGCCTCCCTCCCTCAAGAATATGATCAATAACAGACAACCATTATTCTGCAATGTGTAATATATGCCACATGCAATCAAAATTAATCAGCATAGTTTCAGCTGTCACGCTGATTCAATATGATTAACATTAATGATAGGGAAGTGATTGCAACTAGTCTGACTAGTAAACTACCTTTTATACATACTCAACTTACTACAAAGCACAAAAGAATGGTCTCTTATTTATAGCTACACAAAATAAGAAAAGGCTAAGTATGTCATGCCTATGTACATTGTCGTATGGTGAATGTACAAGTCATCATACATTGTATGAACATCAATAAATATGCCTGTTGTTACCCCCGGGTACCATAAATAAGCTATTATTATTGGTTTTGCACCACACATTATTATTATTTCTCATTGGGCCATGTCGTATAATGCACCAGGGTGGTGTAAGGTTTTAGAGCCCCTGATCATCATCATAATTAATTAATTATTACAGCGTGAAGCTCTCGACTATGACCGCCTTTAATGTATTCACATACTTTTGTCTCGCCATCCTCCAATTAGTAGTTAGATCAGAGATAAGATAAGACAATCCTGCAAAGCTGATTGGACAATGGCCGAGACGAAAGTATGCAAATACATTTAGGTGGTCATACATTAACCATTTGCGTTTCGCGCTGAAAGGGTGGGGGTTGGGTGGGGGTTGGGTGGGGGTCGGGTGGAGGTGTGTCACTGAGCCTGAACTCTGACAATGTTTCAATGCATCAATTTTCATACGGCCCTGTTTACTAGCTTATCACCCTGTTTCAGTGTACATTGCCAACATTATTTGTTACCTTGTAAGTTTGATGTTTCAGTGCTGTGAGGGTGGCACACACACATGTACCAATTAAAATGGTGTACTAACCGGGGGGGGAGGGGGGGGGGGGGGGGGGCACTAAGGGTATTTTTGGGTAAGGGTGTGCCACGGACACCTCAAAACCCTGACCCTATCCCAGACCTAAAATTTTGATTTTCCATCCCCTATTCCAGACTAAAGCTTAAAAATGATATGTAAACTGATAGTGGCGTTATTGCGGAAACCATACCCTATACCAGACCAAAACGTACCCGATCCCAGCCTAAAAAGGCTAAAATTGATACCCAACCCCAGACCTGGAAGCTCAAAAACCATACCCTTTCCCACGGCACATACCCATATAGCGTATATAGGGGATGCCCCCCCCCCCCCCCCCCCCCCCCCCCCCCCCCCCCCCCCCCCCCCCCCCCCCCCCCCCCGGGTGTACTAAGTACCCCTGCCCCTGGGTTTTAGTTACTGACAAAAACTACTACAGATGAATAGTACAAAAAGCTGTTAATGAAACAAACCTGGAATACAGAATGTAGGTGAATGACAATTTAGGATTTAGGTGAATGTCAATTTAGCTTCGGTTTGATACTACAGTATAAATACAGCCCAAACTTGGCACTATGACATCCAGCCTGTGGACTATACTATCAGATAATCACCATCTCTATAAGCTTACAACAACACAACAATCTCGCTCAGTAGGAAACACTAAATTTTCTAAAGGTTCCAGCATGATGAGTCAGCTCTGGCTGGAGGACAAGGAGAAGAGAATGGTTAATGTCAGTCATGACAATGAAATAATTAGCCTCTTTATATAATCATGCAACTGAATTGCTTTCAATTTATTGTCATTGAGCACACACGTATTTACATTATGTGATAAAGCCAAAGCTAGACAGAGTAGTATAAAATAAAGTCAACAACAACAGTAACAAAAGTACATTTGCTCAGGCTGGTAAGTAAGCTTTTTAATAACTTTTAAAGTTCTTAAATTCCAATCTTCATTGCAAAAAAGAACTGCTAGAAGTATTAAAAAACTGAATCGAAGCCGTGGGCTTAGCTAAATCAGTAAATGAAGATTGAAGTGCAAACATACCCTACGTCTTTCTCTCTTTATAAACGCTGAACGATCATTAGATAAATCTTGGAAGTGCCATTCCTTATTTGAGCGGTTTTTGTTCGTCTTAAAAATCGAACCCACACTAATCGGCCATGATCAATGTTTTCAATACAAAAATAATCAATTTTCGTCTTCAGCTTCTTTCAGAAACAAATTCAGGTCTCTTCGCTTCCAGAAACTGTGCAAAAAGTTGGCATTTAGAGCAGAGAAACGAATAAAGAAGGAGATAACAACTCACAACACTGAACAAACATGGTGTCCCGCGAAAGTGACTCCCTGTTGTGACGTCATTCCGACCAATTTCCGAGTGCATCCCGGACTTTCCCGATTGCTGAACGGAAACTTTAGCCTTAAATTTTCGTACTTTAAAAACGTTTTTGAGAAAAATCAACAACGAAGTGATATTTAGCACACTTTCAACTGTTTATTCCGTTTGCTTTCAAAAGATTCATTTTTCGGTTGAAGTCCCCCTTTAAGGCGAGCAAGGTCAATGTTCGTAAATCGAGATCGTACATAGCCCTTCATCAGACATAGAGTCTCCCTCGTCACGCAACTGTCAGTCATTGTCAGGTCTCTCCTCACGCAACTGACATTGTCCTTTTCATAAGCCCGAGTGTACGCTCATTGAGCGTCTTGTTTTGATAAAAAATCCGCTTAGCGTAACAGACAGCGTATGTATTTCTGATACAGTGGAACCTCTACTTTGGGACACCTCTATTCAGGGGATACCTCCATTAAGGGGACACTTTTCCAGGCAAAACACTCATATAATCTTTGTACTTACCACCTCTATTAAAGGGACACCTCTATTAGGGGACGGGGACACTTTTTGAGCGTCCCGAGTGCTATTTTAACCTCCATTAAGGGGAAAACTACTACTAATAATATACAGCACATGAAAAAAATTAACGATTCTGATTGGCTAAGAAGGTAACTGAGTACACGCTACAGTGCATTTGAATTGCAAAAGTAATTGTCTGTAAAACATTTCATGAATATTATTACATTGGTAATCATATAATTACCTGGCTAAGCTAATCTATGTACAAAGTCAAATCGCTATTTAAAGCAGTCCCAAGGGAGTTGCTGCATGTTATAAGCTTAAATCAGTTTTAGATAGTTTAGATATATAGCTTAGATAGTTTAGATAGCCTTTAAACGGGGAAGAGCCAACATGGATCTGTTTAATAAATCGTTATTATTATTATTATTATTATTATTATTATTATTATTATTATTATTATTATTATTATTATTATTATTATTATTATTATTATTATTATTATTATTATTATTATTATTATTATTATTATAAATCATGCATGTGACTGTTGAACAAAATAAATGGCTGCATTCCAAGTAAAAAATTAATTAAGAGTAACAGGGGCTCCTGGAGTTAATTATTAACAAACCCCGCCCAACCTCTATTCAGGGGACACCTCCATTAAGGGGACACTTTCCCTTGTCCCGAGGGTGTCCCCTTAATAGAGGTTTCACTGTATTAGCGATTTCCAAAGGAATACTATTAACTTTTTCCTTAAATTAGGTCTATATTTCAGTGACAAATCCTTGGAAAGGGTATGAATTTTCCAATTTTTCATGCAGCCTTAAATAGGGTCAGGGTTTCGACATTCCGGCGGCACACCCCTATCCCAAATTTCCAAACGAGGGAGCACGGCAGAAACTGGACTGCCTGTGGTGATGACGCGTTTTTGTGGATTTCCACAATAAGATAGCGCGGGCTCATAAACAAAGAAAACGTTACATCACTTTATTTAGGCAGCCATATTTATTCAGTATTGATGAGCCCGCACGATCTTATTGTGGAAAACCGCAAAAACGTCAGCATTAGCAACAGGACTCCCAATTTACTGATGAACTAGCCCGCGCGCGCAATAACCAAAAACCAGAAAAATGCGTCATCACCACAGGCAGCCCAGTTTCTGCCGTGCTCCCTTGTCCAAACACGACTGCGAGCTAGGGGGACCACAGGAAGCCCAAGCTCTGTAATGCCCGAGTATACCCATTGAGCATTTTGGTTTTGAAGTAATTCTGAAGAAGGATGAAAAGTCTGCACGGTCCATTTATTTATTAAGGTGGCCCATAAGTGAAAAACACTAAACACAAAAACCAAAACACAAACACACAAATGCCAGAACACAAACGCAAAAGCCAAAACACAAACAAAAAAGCCAAAACACTAGCGTAAAAGCCAAAACACTAGCGTAAAAGCCAAAACACTAACGCAAAAGCCAAAACACAAACACAAAAGCCAAAACACAAACGCAAATGCCAAAACACAAACACAAAAGCCAAAACACAAACGCAAAAGCCAAAACACAAACACAAAAGCCAAAACACTAACGCAAAAGCCAAAACACGTCGAACGCAAAAGCCAAAACACCAACGCAAAAGCCAAAACACAAACACAAAAGCCAAAACACAAACACAAAAGCCAAAACACAAACGCAAAAGCCAAAACATAAACACAAAAGCCAAAACACTAACGCAAAAGCCAAAACACTAACGCAAAAGCCAAAACACTAACGCAAAAGCCAAAACACAAACACAAAAGCCAAAACCGACCAACGCAAAAGCCAAAACACCAACGCAAAAGCCAAAACACCAACGCAAAAGCCAAAACACCAACGCAAAAGCCAAAATATCTTGAAAAAGAAACATTTCAATTAATGTGATACATTCAATTAATATATAATTATCGATGAAATATCTATATTTCTCTTGTGAAGATATCATATCGTAATAAAAATTTAAAAAAAATAAAAAAAATACGAATTTTATCTTCGAGTGTTGATGATATCTCAGATATTCAACACGAGAAGATAAAATTCGTATCTCCGCGCGCCCATATAATATCCTCTATACACTTGGCCACCCTTTGGGGCGCTAAGTGTAAATTTATTACTTAGATAATTTGTTGTGCAATTTTTCATTATTTCCCATTGGCAACTCTAGAAAATTTGTAGAAATTACAATCATGTGGAAGGATTTCGATTATTTCAAATAACCAAATCATTATTTCACATACGGCGACCCGTTGCATGCGGTATTTCGGCCAGCAGCTGGACATGTGCTTTCTCTCCAAGTACTTGGCTTCGACAAGTGCCGTGGCAGTATATAGATGATCTTGGCGAATTGTCTCGCATAATCAGTGATGCAATTCAATTATTTGAATGAGGGTTTATCACGTAATTTCAAAACTTATAGGAGACATAGGACAAAAAAATGATTATCATAGCTGGAAAGAGCTCGTTGAAATGAGTAAAAATGTGAAGTTTGGAAAAGATCGCTTCACAAATTGCGAAGATATGAATTTTCAAATATCGAAATTTTGTATGAATAATGAAAATAATGACAATAATGAAAATCGAAATTTTGCCTACCAGCATAAATTTCAAAAGGTTTTCATATAAAATTTCGATGTTTGAAAATTCATATCTTCGCAATTTGTGAAGCGATCTTTTCCAAACTTCACATTTTTACTAATTTCAACGAGCTCTTTCCAGCTATGATAATCATGTTTGTGTCCTATAAGTTTTGAAATTACATGATAAACCCTCATTAAAACGTCTGCTTTTTGACACAGGAAGCCCATACAAACTGCCTTCTAGCTTTTGTGTTTGTGTTTAATTTGGCTTTTGTGTTCGTGTTTTGCACTTATGAACCACCGTAATTTATGCTACTGAGTTTTTTTCACTATCTCACATGCACTTGCCCTATATTTATATCTATTCATTATTAAATTATTCATTTCTTTCCCAGTAACGATTGAGAAGATATGGATCGCAAATATGGTTTTGAATGGTCTGGCTGATTTTCTGTTAACAATAGCATCCCCTTTGGGTGGAAATCATCTGCATATGTATATCAGAATACGGGTCTCCTTGTGTCACATATTGTTCGGTCTATGTCAAATCCGTGCTCTTTATCTATAGACGACCGCCATAGGGGCGAGCTCCAACTTCCCACGTGCGTGCCGCTTACGTACGCCCACCTTCATTCTGGCCGAGCAGTTGTTTTAGCCCGTGCCTTATCGGCCAGTTTCTGTGTCTGTTATACCTTGGTGTCCCTGGGGTACTTCGTTGGACTTAAAATGTCTATTCTTGTCCCGCGACAAGCTGTTCCTTACCTTGGATTTGTGATTGATTCCTCGAAACAGGCCTTTTTGCTGTGTGAGGATAAAAAGCAAAAATTCTGTGCGCTGATTCGATTTATCCTGACTATAAATTATAATAATAGAAATAATGAACTTAGTCACGTGACCTGTTTTGTGGATTATCTCGTTAGCAAAATAGGAAAAATATCCATTCCAAACGGAACCTTGTTATGCACCTTCAATGCAACAATATTACACCAAAAGATTTCAGAAATAAATCACAACCATCACCCCATTTCCAAATCTATATTTTCTCCGTCAATAGGTCACGTGACCATGTAATGGCAAAAATGTCTAACTTAAAATGTTAAGCAACCTAAATGTCACTTTAGGACCAAACTTCAATTTAATAGGTTTAAACTGGAAGACGATATTTGAAAACATAGAAAGTGTAAATAGACCCTGCTTGAGGAGTCGTGGGAAGGTTTTCTGCCTTGGCGAGCTACATGCCATCACCAAGTTGTACTTTGCACCGATGCTTCTTTATTTGCTTTGGGAGGAGTCCTAAACCCGGGAGCTCAGGCCACTGTTATCATGGATTATTGGCCTTCTACGGACTCCCATTTGGATATCGTCGTGAAGGAAATCCTCGCCCTTTCGAATGTGTTGGAATCCTTCTTGTCTTCAATGAATAAATGCTTGGTGTCTTTACTGATAGTCAGGTTTTGATAAGTACCTGGGAATAACGCCAAAGAGGGAGATCTCATCAGCTTATTACCTCTTGTTTACGGTTGTTTTTGCCACTAATACCCACCTCAACCTCTATTTTATTTCTTGTAAGAGTAATTTGGCCGACCTCCCCTCCCGCATGTTAATAATAATAATAAGAAATAATATTTTATATAGCGTCAATTCCGAAAGTTCAACAATGCTTTACAATTCCAATACAGTCGTACTGATTAATGAGGATTTATCATGTAATTTCAAAACTCATAGGACAAAAAAATGATTATCATAGCTGGAAAGACTGAGCTCGTTGAAATTAGTAAAAATGTTAAGTTTGGAAAAGATCGCTTCACAAATTGCGAAGAGGAATTTTCAAAAATCGAAATTTTATATGAAAACCTTTGGAAATTTATTCTGGTAGGCAACTCTTGCCTACCAACAAAGGTTTTCGTACAAAATTTCGATTTTGAAAAATCATATCTTCGCAATTTCTATTTTAACAAGCTCTTTCCAGCTATGATAATCTTTTTTTTGTCCTATGCCTCCTATAAGTTTTGAAATTACATGATAAACCCTCATTTATTAAAGTATTTTTAAGATTGATTAAGAATTTTTTATGTTAACCCTTCAAGATGCTATAATCTCGCCCCTACTGCATGGGCTCATTTCCAAGATGCCTTTGGAGGCCGCGATTTCGGCCACTCTGCTGATTTGATGGCTTTACCTTTTAATGTGCAGATGTCTCCTGATGGCTCGTCCCTTCCTTTCTTCTCTCCTTTCCCTGTTTCGGGCTCCAGAGGGGTGAACTAATCTGCGCAGCTCCCCTCCATAGCATGTAGCACATTTCTGCAAGCGTTGTGGCTATGTGCGAAGGAGGGGGTTCTACCAGGAGCGTGCCACAATGTCTGCCACAATCACGTTTGACCTGCCGTTGATCGATAAACGAATGGAAGAGCTACAGTAAAAGCTTCGGCCGCCAAGGTGAATGGGATAGAACAGTTTACTTTTTGGGCAACGCCGCCGGTGAATTGGTTAGGCAGTATTTAAAGCAAGTCACGGCAGAGCAATTGCAAGCTCGCGAGTCGTTATTCACATATGGACCTTTTCGTAGTTTCCCAGAATGCTTCATGATTCTGCGCGTGCAAGCGAGGTCAGGGTACAAAATAGATCGAAAATATTAAGAGAGAGCGAAGAAATTCAGTAGAAAACTTAAACCTTTAAATTAAAAGTGCGTAAGAAGAATTATAAAGATATATGCAAATTGTCAAGCAAAGAAAATAGTTTTTTCCTGTTCTTGATCATCCTCGGAAACCCAGGGGCTGTAGGGGGAGGGGGAGGGGAAAAGGAAAGGGGTCGGAAAACAGCCCCTGGGGACAAACTCTTACAGAACGAGTTCCAGAGAAGTTAATGAGATGTGCTCTGATTGGCCACAAAAATATTTTGTGGCCAATCAGCAAAGAGCGGTACGTTGCACGATGACAGATAGTGTGAAGACATCCGGTAGCCCGTTTTAACTTCAAAGTGCACGATTCCCATATGGCAATATGTAGTCTAAATGCAGTCGTTTCCCTTCTTTCTGCATGTGATCCATAGTTTTCCCTGGCGCCGTTTTTTGGGAGTTTCTCTCTCGTTTCAAAACGAAGAGCACAAAAGGTTTCCATACAGGAACATTGGGGTCAACTTTCTCGTTAATAATCACGAAATCTTCAACATTTCTTTTTCTTCTTTTATCGAGATATTCTTTGCCACAAACATGGAAGCAGTCATTAACAGCCTTTTTAGAGGTTTTCTGAACTTCTTCCATACAACCGGACGACAACAAGCGTAGAATAGAATATAATTTAGCGAGATCCATCAGTTTGTATTCATGTTAACAATGGCTCAGTGATAACTTCAAAGTGATAATTGATTTGGATTGGCAGTTTTTGTTAACAGATCGTTAAATCATTTAATCCCATTAACCTTCTCTGGAACTCGTTCTGTAAGAGTATGTCCCCAGGGGCTGTTTTTCCCTCTTTCCCTTTCCTTTCCCCCTCCCCCTAAAGCCCCTGGGTTTCCGAGGATGGTTCTTGATTAGATACTGTAGTGATATTTTCCTCAATACACGATCAATTCTAAATATTTTTTCCCCCTGACCTCGATTGCGCGCGCAGAATCATGAAGCATTCTGGGAAACTACGAAAAGGTCCATGGAGCAAGACTCTGAGAGATGGAGCCTCTAACTTATTTGGCTTACGACGACATCCGAACCCATCGCTGTGTCCGGTTAGGGCCATTGAAGGGTCTGTCGCCACCTCCAAAGAATTGTGAATTGACCTCGCGCGTGGCTACTTATTTCGTCCAACCGATCCTAATCATCATATCATCGACTAGCCTTTCTCCAGCTCAGCAGCGGAATCAAGATTACAATTATATCTTAAAGAGGCGCGACTGGATGCTGTTGAAACCTTGCATAGCTAGTTTCCGTCCTTTTTTTTCTGGGGTGTGCTCTCACTTAATCTTCTCTGGTGCACAACTCGCAGACTTTATGTCCCACATTCGTTTGTCGACACCTAGCACATGCTCGAAGATCCAGCGGTTTTTGTCGGACAAAAACCGCTGGATCCTCGAGCATGCACCTAGCACTGCTGAGTATTATATTCCTGAAACTTGCCAACGTCATTAAGACTGGTGCACCAGCTGACCTTCTCCCACAAGACCCCTCGATAACATCTGAAGCGACAACTCTTTACACTAAGTACAATGCCCTTCAGGGATTTATCTCTGCCTTCCCTATTCTAAGCAATCTTCCCTGCTCTATAATGGCTAAGTCATGGGGAAATTTCTGGCCGGATTACTATCAAGGGAGATGATACGAAAATAAGAGGGTGCATGGGAGGGTGCATGGACCAAAAAATAACCAACAGAACGATAGCAAACACGACCACCGGGAGCAAGCTGAGAAGACCACAAGATGTAATCAAATACAATATTGTGAAATCCTTGCGCTGTATCGGGACCAACACTTACTATCGAGTGACGTCGATGGGCATTGGTACTCCATTCCTTATATACGCCGTGGCGCGCGGAGACCGCTAAGGATAGTACAGTAAAAACCCGCATAAAAGAACCCCTATTTTTCCAAGTCAGGCTGAAATGGTTCTTATATATTGGGTGTCTAGTGAGAAATCAGGCTGAATAGGTTCTTAACAGGTTCTTATTTACAGGGCAAAAAAACAATTATTGTTCCTGATACAGTATGGTGTATTTCCTTACAATTTGTTTTAATTAGTGAACTATTGACACTGAAAGGTCTAATATTCACACTAAACATTAACAACCCAACTGTATAGTAAATATAATTTATTTCTGCATATTCAGCACCGACTGTACCTGTGTGTTCTGAGCTTTAGTCACTTTTCACATAAGAACCAGCAAACGGCAGGCGGAACGACCGCAACCACCATAACGGGAAACGACCAGTTAACATGAGGACTCACCGCGACAACTGGAGTTGCGAAAACTGGAGTTTACCGACCAGATAACATGCGGACTCACCGCGACAACTGTAGTTTACCGACCAGTCACAAAACATGCGGACTCACCGCGACAACTGTAGTTTACCGACCAGTTAACATGTGGACTCACCGCGACAACTGGAATTTACCGACCAGATAACATGCGGACTCACCGCGATAACTGTAGTTTACCGACCAGTTAGCATGTTGACACACCGCGACAATCTGGATAAACCACTGAACTACACAGAAACGAAAATATAGAACAATACCAAAGAAGTAAACAGCAAAGTTTATGACTACGATATCGAAAACGCGTGATAAACATTCCTTAATGCAAGTGAGTAAAGAAACACAATGGGAACTAATTATGAAGGCATGTACGTGAAAGCGAGCGGAACACGTGGAATGAAAATGCGACGAGAGTGCAGTAATACGGGCAACAAAATCGTGCAACTTGTCGCGTAACATTGTTGCGTTGCAAGTTGCAGAGCAATGTTTCTCGTATTACCACCGTTCGCGCAACTTGTCGCGCAACACTTTTTCGTGTTGCAGGTTGCAAAACTTTGTTGCGCAAAGTAGAAGCTCTTTCTACTTCATGCAACAATGTTTCGCAACCTGCAACAAATGACCGAAAATTTAATTTGTTGCGCGACAAGTTGCGCGAACGATGAAATACGAGAAACATTGCTCTGCAACTTGCAACGCAATAATCTGGAAATGTTGCGCGACAAGTTGCACGATTTTGTTGCCCGTATTACCGCACCTTAAGGATTAATGACATGACCACAACACAACACAGCCACGTGGAGCAAATCAAGAACGATAAACAACTCTGAAGCAAATAAAACCAGGATAAGAACCAAGCCGTTTACCTATTCCCTAATAGAATGAACACCGCACCTTTAGAACCTTCAGAGCCTGTACGAGCGAATACGAAGAAGCTTGACATAAGTGTCTTCAGTGCTGGCGGGAAAATTAACTGTAGAACCGACCGTTGAACGTAAATAAAAGAATATGAACAGCTTTCACCACAGGAGGTACAACATGGGGTACAATTCAAACATCTATAACTCGCTTAATTTTAATTGTACATTAAAAAAAAAAAATGTTTGGGTGGTCCCCGAATTTTTCAGTGACCCCCCCAAAAAACTACAGACTTTCAGTAACGTTGCAGAAATGCACATGCAATGAGATATTATGCTCTACAAATGGAACTAATTGGAAAACTTGGAAAATATGTCGAACAAATTTCTTAGATACTTTTTCAATATCTTTTGCATTTATTTATGTAAAATTCAATAATGTTTTCATGGTTTTCCCACGTTTCCAATTAGATATGTGCAAACATGACAACAGGCTTGCTTATTATTCAATTTGTTTTATTTAAATTGTTTTAGCACGTTTTCAAAGTCCTTGAATCCAAAATTCCAAATGTCGACCACATAGTCACGTGGTTTTGTTTCCACGGAAACTAAACCCTGAAAATGTGTTTTCTATGACATATACAGTGTGTTGCCCTAAATCCGGCCGCTTTTTGCATTAATCGCTGTATCTTACTTTAGAAAAATAGTAGCGGTCTAAAAATTAGTCAAAGGCTAGATTTCTCTTTCACCTACCTTGTCACAAATTGACATTTGTTTTAATTCAACATTGAGCTTGTTATATTCAAAAATATTGATCGAGGTAGATGCCCTAAGTTCGGCCAGGTTGCCCTAAATTCCGGCCATAAATAAGCAGGAATTGCTCGGTAAGTTTTACATTATCTTCCATCGTTTTAACTAATTTTTTCCGCATTGCTATAATAAAGGACTTTTTAAGTCATTCTACATGAAAAGATTGTAAAGATAAATTGTAAAAAGACCGAAAAAAGACCCTCCTCTACTACTTCATTGGGAACCCTGTATAACGGGTCTCTCCTGCGCCCACAATGACATCTAGAGTGCTTACCATTTACCCGGAAAAACTGGAAATTCCGCTTTGAAAATCAAATTGTATGTGTATTTCCGATCTGAAAGTTCGAATTCCGGAAAGCTCGGGCTTCCGTTTCAGCATAGTTAATAACTATGGTTTCAGGTAATCCGGCCACTTTTCCCGCTCTGTTTTGTATGTGACTTGTGGCCGGATTTAGGTATACCTACTAATATGCACGTAATTTCACCTGACCTGAACTTCCGTTTATTTAAGCCGTTCATGATTGTTTTTCTTTGTGTCCAAAGCTACTCATTAACGTCGTATTTCTGCCAAATATAATCTGTTTACGTTCCATAACTTACGAGGACATGTTTGAAGACTTTGCCCGCATGACTTAAACACGAGGGCGCACTATAAAAGGGCATCGCTCCGCCCTCAATTTTTTGAATGATAATGAGTTTGAATATGGCGGACAATGGTTGAACATTGCTGAACAACGGGGTAAAATAATTTTCTTAATAAAGTCACATTTCAACAGCAAAGTCAATGAAGAAATTGTACATTTACGTCTAAAACAGTTATAATAGACGGACGTGTCAATATTTTTCGTATTCGGTAGTTATCTATACGATTTTCAGTCGCGCCACGCGTACCGAAGAATGTTTTGAATTTCGCGCGCCATCATCACAACAATCAACATCCGTACTTATCCAGGCCTACAAATTAATGAAGCGAAATCCTCTTTGCCTGTAATAAGCATTTCCAAGCATAAAACTATGTTCGGTCATTTCTAAATAAAGCGACAAGAGCATTGTTTTCATTACACAAGTTACGTTCGTACCATAACAAGACGAACGACGTCGTTCGCCGCGAAGGCGAATGTGTTGAGCATTTGTACATCTCTGTACTTTTATGGTAAAGGCCGATAAGGTTTCGAAACCTATGCTTTGAGTATATTTAATTCGCAAGTGGCATTTCCATGTCTTGGCGGGTAAATTTAAGATAACCTACGAAAGAAACGAAAAGCAGAATACTAGAGCCGTGCGACTTCAAAATGGCTTACGGTTCCAGTTCAAAGTACCATAATTTATTTTACCAAAGTGAAAAGTAATAGTGAATTAATTGTACAACAAAAATTATCCATGTGCGTTTTAGCACTTATTTCCACAGTTTCTCTTGTTCATTAGAGTTGATTTATAAAGCTTGTAGTTCTTCGGATCCTCTCTCTGTGACGTCTCGGTTGATTTGATTGACAGATCCAACGAACTTACCCTGGGTAGCTCCCCTTTTATAGTGCGCCCTCGTGTTTAAGATGCACGAAAACATGAAAGTTACTGAAGCGATTATTTTACCTACTTTCAAAACACATTTGAATTCCCACCTAAAAAGCGGTCAGGAATCCTACAACAGCAGTTAATAAACCTAAACTCATCAATAATTCATGCGATTATCTTGTTTGTCGTTTTTTGAAATATTCGAGAAATCACAGCGCTTTAAAGTTGAAATGGCCGGATTAGGGTACGGCCGGTTTGCAAGTACAGTGTGTTGCCCTAAGTTCGTTGTAGTTTCCTTGAAACGCCTGAGAGACACATTCCACAGTAAAATATATTTGTTCTCCGAAAGTATTACAATTATCAAACATCTGGTGGCAAAAATCACAAAAATGGAATTCGTTCTAACTTTGCATATGGGTAGCCCTTGGTCTGAATATAAACGCTGTGTAGTTTGTTTGGGAAAATATTTATTTGTTTTGGAGAAAATCGAAAAAAACGATTTTGGCTTCAGACACCATGTAATGACTGTCGGCGGAGTAAA
The DNA here is from genome assembly GCA_033675265.1 of Actinostola sp. cb2023. NCBI lineage: Eukaryota > Metazoa > Cnidaria > Anthozoa > Actiniaria > Actinostolidae > Actinostola > Actinostola sp. cb2023. The sequence continues at coordinate 162,579 of JAUJYZ010000477.1, forward strand.
AATGCATCAAATTCATTCCATTCGTATATCAAAACTAAAAACAACAGAAATATTTCAACACCATCGCTGTATTACATAACTCTTCCTTGATCTCTAGGCTTAATTCCAAATCTAAGTGCACTGTTTGGAAATTCCAGCCGGTGGGTCAAAAAGAATAGTTTTTTAGTCATGTGCCAGTGATCCAAATTTTATAATATTGCAGCTACGTACTAAGAAGATGATGTAGTTTTAGAATCTTGAAAGTTTTATTTGGGCAATTAACGTTTTGCTTCTGAGAAAACTCTTTTATTCACCACTCGAAAAACATCAAAAACGGTGATTGCGTGACCGCGTGACAATTGGTAAAATAACCGTACAATGTTTCTATTATCTTCACAGCCATGTATAACTGTTAAACAACATACATTTTCTCTTTTTCATGCTTGCAATCCATCGGGATATTTTTGCATGACATATTATGCTGTTTAATATGTGTGCGTTGAATATTTGACATTTGGATTCTGAAATACGGTTGAATTATCCAGCCGTCAAAACTGTTCATAACTTGAATATTCCTTTACATTCTTGTTCCTCTACTGTTGTCCCGGCGTAGTCAATCGAATAAAACCGAACAAAAAATGGAATTGAATCCAATCGAACCCAATCGTTCGATTGTTTTGCGATTGGATTGGCGATCGAACAGAATAGAATCGAACCCCATCCTCGGAAACCCAGGGGCTGTAGGTGGAGGGGGGAGGGGAAGGGAAAAGGATGAATCGAACCGGATCTTTTGGGAAAATGCGATTACCGAACACAAGATTACTACAAGATCGAACCAATCGAACTCACAATCATTTCGATTAGTTAGATTTTGTTCGGTGAAAATAAAACGCCATAAAAATTAAATATTGATAAGCAGCACTGCAGTCCTAATAAAATCGGAAGATTTCTGCCATCTAATAGCCATGTAAGCCAAGGCTAAAGAACGCAATGTAAAAAGTTAAAAATCCTGGTACAGTTGAACCCGGTTAATACGGACACCATCGGGATGAGACGCAGTGTCCTTATTAATCGGGTGTCCATATAAACCGGGTCGGTCAATTTACGTCACTTACATTTTTGGCGGAACCAATGACTGCATGACACTGGTGATCTGTTTATTTTTAGGGGTGGACCATTAGATTATTGATGGGGGGGTTGCATGAATTTTGGCTGCTCGATTTTTTTTTCTTTGCTCCTAGCTCTGCACGTTATTTTTTTCAAGGACCTTGACCTTGCACGATATTTTTTTTCCTCAAGTTTATAAATTTATAAGTTTACCTTACAAAAATTTCGCATTAACATAGAATTTATAGTGCCGTCTTATGGCCAATAACTGAATAATAATTATGTTCAATCAAGAAAATATTTAATACTTACTATTGTTACTGTTTCTAAAAGGAAACTAAGATTCCTTTTTAAGATTTATATATATATATTTATAACTATCTATTTTGTATATATTTTATATACACTCGATTGCAGAAAGGTTGTTAAGTAAGTATACATTTATACAAATATCTAATGAGATACAAGTCTAATGACAGAGATACAAAGTGTGAAACATCACTTATTATCTTCTAATATATCATAATCATCAATTTAGATTAGTATCGCATCCAGCAAGGGTAGTTTTCAGCACTATTTTGTGTTGAAACAGTTGTATTTTAGCATGAATAACATTTTGCATCTTATTTGAGATATTTCAGTATTAATACAAAATGTACTATACAACGTTTCTGCAATTGAGTGATTGCAGAAACGTTGTAGTATACATTTGATATATTTCGTAGCAGCCAGAATGGCCAGAATGGATGTATCTTAAATAATGTAGGAGAGAGTTGAAGGCAGCCAACTTCTAATGTCCACAAAACTTTAATAAATAGACGTTTCGACCTTCACTCTTCTTAAAAATTCCATAATTTTCCTTCCTTCCAGTGCGCCTTTGCGCCCCACCTTCCCAAGCGCCTTTGCGCACTTTCCATTTTTTTCCCGGTTTCTTTCCGGTCCGGTTTACTTCCCTTTCCACGGTATTAAAGTAACGACTAGGAACGAGTCTGGTGTATTATTAAAATCAAATGATCTTTATCGTCTTTTAATATTTATATATTGAAATCGGCTACATTGCTTGCGCGATTTTTTTTCCTTCCTTTATGTGTTGCGCGATTTTTTTTTTCCTTAGGAACTGAGGCTTGCTCGATATTTATTTTGGGATTCGTGCAACCCCCCCATCAGTAGTCTAATGGTCCACCCCTTAGTGGGGAAACTATAAATGCACGTAATTAGCGATCAGTTTACAAGTTGAACGTGAGAAAGCACAGAACATGCGTAATTTTGATTAAAAAGCGATCAGTTTACACATTGTCGTTGTTTTGGGAAAATAAAGTGTCCATATTGACCGGGTACACCTTGTATGAAAATGGGCATTTTGAGACAGGAAAAAATATCCGTTGTCCGTGTTATCCGGTGTCCGTATTAAACAGGTATATTTTAGAGATGATATTGTATAGATATTTGTATGAGTTTCGCCATGCAGGGACAGAACCGGGTGTCCGTAAGGCCCGGGGTTCCACTGTTCTGAATAAAGATGTGACAGTATGTGTATGTATGTACGCATGCAATAAATTTAATTTAAACACATTTCAAAGGCAACTCTTAAATTTATCAGAAGCACTATAAAAACATCAACAACAGCAAATCAACAAGTGCCTTTACAACAGAGAGTTGGGATATTCTTATACGAATATACTGGGTCTACTACCCGGGGGAGGGGGGGTCCCATATATAAAGTGGTTGGGATGCTCGTCGTACCTCACCTTATTATCACTTATTTTCGCGCGTATTTAATTTCGCGCCGTTTTCGCGTTTGAAAAAAAAAGCGAAATTAAAGACTCGCGAATAATAATTACCGCGAAAATTAACAACGCGAAATTTTATGTCAACGCAGTGAGGTCTTGAATTGAATTGTTACATCATTTACCCAATTCAAAACAATATGTTTGTATACTGCGCCAGATCATAATTTCAAAAAACGCAAAAATTAAGTTCCCCTATACACGTTTTTTTCTGCAAAATCGCGAAATTACAGCCTCATGTCCGCGAAATTAAGGACGCGCGAAAATAAGTGATAATAAGGTACCATTTAGGGGTCCAGATCCGCGATTTGGTACCTCTTAGGGTGTCACAAATCTAAAAGGACCACAAGAGACTAAGCCGGTACCTTTTAGGGTGTTTGTCAGTAAATAAGATACCCGAGACAAGATAATGACAGCCGGAATGACAGTTATAGCTTTTGTCACTTTAGAGTTGGTACCTTTTAATTTAGGGGTAAAAATTATTTGTTGCCACACCCACCTGGAAAAGACTCGGATACCTTTTACGGGTAAATTTCAAAATTTCCGACGAGCATCCCAAACGTTAAATATGGTTTTAACCGGTATTTTATAATAGCCAGTCGAGATCCGAGACGTTTGCCCGTCTTTTATAGCAGGTCATCAGTCAACATAAAACGGGATGTTTCTTAATTGGTGTTGCAGTCTGCATTGTATTCTTAGTTAGGTTTCTTTGTATGTAGGGTATTGTTTTGGTTCAAGTTCATTCTTCTCGTTCTTCAGTGTTCATTGTCTAACGTCCTGTGGTGTTCTTGTTCTGCAACACCAAGAAATCTCCATAAAACGCGTTAAAATTGTGTAAAAGAAGACAATGTGTATTTTGTCCTTTGTCCTAAACAGGGTCCTAAAATAGAGGGTGTTGTCCTAGACAGGGTAGGTATTTTAGATTTGTTTGTCCACAGTGTCAGGGTTTCAAACCCTCAGCGGCACCCCTATACCCAAACATGGGTCAAGTACCCCCCGGGTGTATATACTGCGTATTTCAATCAATTGCTAGACATCCCGACCACCGTTGACCAACATGCTGGTCTTATGCAAATTATATTCACAGTGACCCGAAAACGTGTTTAGAAGATATTTCCAGAAATCTTGCTAACCTATATCGCTTAACAACAGTACGGAACAAGATCGTAAAGGAATATTCAAGTTATGAACAGTTTTGAGGGCTGGATAATTCAACCGTATTTCAGAATCCAAATCAGTGTCAAATATTCAACGCACACATAACAGCATAATATGTCATGCAAAAATATCCCGATGGATTGCAAGCATGAAAAAGAGAAAATGTATGTTGTTTAACAGTTATACATGGCTGTGAAGATAATAGAAACATTGTACGGTTATTTTACCAATTGTCACGCGGTCACGCAATCACCGTTTTTGATGTTTTTCGAGTGGTGAATAAAAGAGTTTTCTCAGAAGCAAAACGTTAATTGCCCAAATAAAACTTTCAAGATTCCAAAACTACATCATCTTCTTAGTACGTAGCTGCAATATTATAAAATTTGGATCACTGGCACATGACTAAAAAACTATTATTTTTCACCCACCGGTTGGATTTTCCAAATAGTGCACTTTGATTTGGAATTTATTGGACTTCTTAAACTCGCTCAATGTTTATGATATTAAGCCTAGAGATCAAGGAAGAATTATACAATACAGCGATGGTGTTGAAATATTTCTGTTGTTTTTAGTTTTGATATACGAATGGAATGAATTTGATGCATTTTTACTCCGCCAACAGTCATTACATGGTATCTGAAGCCAAAATCGTATTTTTCGATTTTCTCCCAAACAAATAAATATTTTCCCAAACAAACTACACAGCGTTTATATTCAGACCAAGGGCTACCCATATGCAAAGTTAGAGCGAATTCCATTTTCAAAATCGAAATTTTATATGAAAACCTATGGAAATTACGCTTGGAGGCAACTCTTGCCTCCAACTGAAAGGTTTTCATACAAAATTTCGATTTTTGTAAATTCATATCTTCGTAATTTGTGGAGCGATCTTTTCCAAACTTCACATTTTTACTAATTTCAACGAGCTCTTTCCAGCTATGATAATCATTTTTTTGTCCTATGAGTTTTGAAATTATGTGATAAACCCTTATTGTTACTGGAGAAAGTGGCTGACCCACCGTCCAAAACCCCCGTAGCCACCCCTGAGCACGAGGTTGGTGAAATGATACCTTATTTGGTAAATCAATCGATCACGTGTTCACCATGATGCTTGTCGACACTCTGCAATATGGCGTCGGTTAGTTGGTTTTACGTAAAAAGAAGTACGTTCGAAGACGTTTTCACGGTAAATTAAGCTGAATAGCTCTATGAATCATCTCGAAATGAAAGGAGAATGCCTTCATTCTGTTAGGGAACGATGTTTGTTGCCGTTTTCCAGTATAAGTTTGGTATATAAATGTTGGTGGATTTTAGTCTGGCCATGCGCACATGACGAGTACGGTGCCTGTTTCGTGGATGATTTTATGTCACTTCTTCTGAGTTCTGGGAGCTCCATAATACACCAGGTTAGTAAATGATGAAAGCTGCCTTATTAACTGTCGTTTGATAGTAGTATGATGTTGTGTACACCCGACTTGATCAATCGATAAAATCTACGAATACTCCAGTTTCGAGTGGTTTAGACACCGCTGTCACAGTGATATGTGTATCCCCGTACACATATCACTAGGGATATTTGTATCCCCTCCAAGATGGCGGCTAGGGATATGTGTATCCCCAACCCCCCTCCCCTTTCACTTAAAGAACTGAACTGATGCATATTACAAGAAGAAGGACAATTATTATTTGACGTAGAGTAATATTTACTTCGTAGACTGACCGTCATATGATGCAAGTGAAGTGCTTTGAGTGATAATATGTTGCTCGAATTGCTAGCGTACGATCGATAACGAATCGTCAAAAATATTGAAGTAGTTCATGCAGTTGTAGATCGTTGAAAGGCAACAACTCATCGATATTAGCGAAAAAATAAATACATTTTTGAACACAGTGAACATATAATCTATAAAAATGGCTATCACAGTGAAAATAAAATGACAAACGTTTTTGATGTCAACATCCCACATGAGGTTGAAACGGAGGAAAAGCCGGGAAAATTTTGGTTTTCGCGACTGGGATTTTCGATTGAACTTGTACATGTACATGCAGCAAAATAGAGATGGATCCCATCAAATAACATGTACATTTGTCAGTGATTTGGTGGTTTTGATGAGTCCGTTTACACTCTAAAATCCCACTCCAAGTACCAACATCTGAAACTGCCGATCCCGACAAATCTGGACTTTCAAGGATCATAACGATGGATGTGTGTTTACAACTGAACAACAAGAATGAAGTTATGGTTGGAGAACTTTTAACAAAAAAGAACTCATTAGTTGTATTCAAACAAGACGCTCAATGAGCGTACACTCGGGCATTATGACAATGACATTTGCGTGACAAAGGAGATCGGAACGATGAGTTAGCACTTCTATTAACATAATGATGACCCATCACTTCTAGTTTTCGAACCTAGAGCGAACAATAGTTTGATATACACTCGGAAACTATTTGACCCGTTTGAGCGAATCATACTTTTGGAATTACTTCATTAGGCGTTCGAATATCATCGCCCCCGTCTTCAGCCAACCGAAACCCTTGCTTTTTATGAGTTCGTGTACCAGCCCTTTCGAAAACGCTCAACAAATAATTTTTACCGGCCCCCCAAATTTTAAATACCCTAGTAGCATCGCCTAAATGGGTACAGCAATCAGTAATTCAGTGAATCGTCTGATCAAGAAAACATATTTAAAATACTCTTTCATTGTTACATGAGCTCTCTGCATGATCTGTTTAATATAATTTAAAAGCTTTAGTGCGCAATTCTAAATTTAAAGAAATGAATGAACGAAATGAATATAAACTAGACGCTCCATCTAGCGTGAAGTCGGGCTTCTAACTGAACTGTAGCCTATTTGAACTAAATATAGATATCTTAGTGCGATCGTTGCGTGACTCAGTAGAAGATCCTTTCAGTACTGAATTCGTAAACTCAGCGAATCATGAATGACAATGACATAGTTTATTTGGTACCATAAATATATCCATACAAATACAAATAGCGTATACATAAACTAGACATCGCAGAGTGATTAAACAGTGTTTGGATGAAGTGTAAATATGGGTTTAGGTACCTCGGCTCGGTGTCCGGTGAAAACCTCACAACTGTTCTCTTCACTACATGCGTGTATCATCAACTCACTTCGATTCGTTCTAAGTTCTGAAGATCTCTAAACCCTTTGCAGTACTAGTAATGGATTGATAAATCCATATCTCTATGAATTATTGTGGTTATTTTGAAAACAATACGACATACCAGCTGTAACCTTCCTCCCGAACTGCTAACAAGGTTTGTGAAGAAGCCATGTTGTTTACGGAGCCTTTGGTGATTATGGATGACTCGGTGGAACATGCTTTCTTTGAAAAATCGATTTCACAAACTCAGCGAATCATAGAAATGACAATGACAATAGTTTATTTGATGCCATAAATATATCTATACCAAATACAAATATAAGCTTAAATAAACTAGACATCGCAGCGTGACTCGGCGAACAATCATGCACAATATTTCCTGCCGATTCTGGGCATTCAAATCAGTGATTTACTTATACAATAATTTCAAAATTCAACAAAATAAAGATCTATCAGTGTTATAAGCTTACCACAACACACAATTACAGCGGTACAAAGTATAGAAGACATTTGACTTCGTTTAGATGCGTGACGACAGTCAGGCAGCAAGGAAAGCGAGATTAGCTATCAAAACAAAATCTACTGGAAAATCAAACCCTCGCTCTCTAGCTTCAGAGACATAATAATATAACATCCAGACGATTCAGACTATGATCTGGCGAAGCCGGCTCACATGGCAAAACTCGAGAAGGTCACATACTTCACATTGTGTGTACCGATATGATCAAATACTTTGCATTCCGTGGCCTAACAAAAATAATAATAATAAAAAGAAAGCCCATTTTATAACTCGGGCTTCCTTCGGAAGGGCCCGAGTAATAAACTTTACTGATGTAATAAACATGTCATTCTGCAATACCTTTCTTCCCTTTCTTGTAAATAATTATGAAGAAAATAAGACTCATCACGTACGTCCGAACTGCACATTAAGCTTACATCTTTTCCATGTAAACTCTCCGAATCGTTTCGTCCATCCATCTTTCCAGACTTTAGGCTTGGATACAAAGCTAGCGTTTTGTGTATCCTCACCGGGGGATACAGATATCCCTAGTGATATGTGTACGGGGATACAGATATCACGGAGGTACACATATCACTGTGACACTGCTGTAAACCTTGACAAAAGACGTGTTTGCTCAGGCTTTATAGCCTCAATCCAGAGAATAACCAGTGGAATTCTATTGTTTCGCGTTCTCGTTGGTATTTGTGCATAATTTACACTAGCCGTGTTCACACTAAGCCCATTTTCGTTTGTAAATGCATCGTTTTTATATTGTTCTATATCCTCAAGGGAATCGAAAACAATCTGCTCATTACCAGAAACAATAGGAAAACGTAGGTTAGCGTTTTAGTGTGGACAGGGTCTAAGCCCCAAGTAGGCCGTAAGTAAACCGCATCTACACGAACAAGTTTTCCTTGACAAGTTTTCCTTGACAAGGAAAAATTGCCGTTCGCAAGTTATACTTGAAGTCATGGATGGTTAATTTGTTAGATATGCGTTCACACTGACTTCATAAGTAATATTTAGAAGTCAATCAAGGGATGGGAAAGTCGAAACTATGGATCTATTCTCACCTCAAAATGCAGATCATTTCCATGCTGTTGTCGTTAACACAAAGCAATCTTTGATGCTTGATTAGCGAATGCATTTCTTTTTTCTAATGGAGGAGGCCTTGCAGCTAAATTTGAACAAATAAGCACAAATACTAAAAAAAATTAATTATATGGTCAAAATGTACCGGCGGGCCTGCCGGATAGTTGAGATGATTTGTTCGAAACAGGTGAGCCATCGCTTTCGAATATCAATGTATCTGTTTAAGCTAGAACTGAAAGTAACTAAAATACCATACGAGCTTAGCACAAAGTAGCAAAAATTACAAAATGGACGATGTGATTGGCGTTTTTTAGTTAGACGATCTAAAGTATGACTGTAAGTGTGGTTGAAACCATCTTGAACTCCTACTTCGGTATCTTTGAAGTGCAGACGTAACCATAACTACTTAAGTCAACCAAAAATGGGACTTCAACCGAAAAATGAATCTTTTGAAAGCAAACGGAATAAACAGTTGAAAGTGTGCTAACTATCACATCGTTGTTGATTTTTCTCAAAAACGTTTTTGAGCTATTTTGAGTTTTTTAGTGATTTTCTGGACCTAATCACGTCGTAGGAAATTTCGATTCCATATAAGGGGTTTCCATGGAAATCTTGACAGTTCTGAAAGCCCACGGGCTCAGGTTCTAACGTAATCTTTCTCTTGTCATGGATCTCCAGAAGGACCAGCAGCTCGTAGTTGCTAGGAGCGGCCAATTTTGCATTTTTAGAGTGTTTATAGCCATTATTCACCACAGAAGCCCCCAGGACAGCATCATTAAGCTTGACTGGTGTGGTAGAGACCGTTCTCCTGGAAGAAATCAGGAGTTTAGATACGAATTCACGAACTCATTTCGGCAGTGCCGTTTCGAAATTCAAAATGGCGGACTCAACTGTGAAATCGTCTCTCTGGTCTTTCTGTGGTGGATTCCAGGACCTACAAAGGCATTTTTGGCGACTTTGAACTTGTAAAGAATGCAACCGGTGCAATATTTTGCCTGTAGGACCGACTGGCTCGACACTCTATATATTCTTAAAAACACAAATGGCGGGAGGATTTCTGTCGAAAATTCCCGGATGTTCCCGGCATCCTTTTCGGGCGTGCAGAATGAAAACACGTGTTAGCGAAAGTGGTCCTAAGGAAATGGCTATTGTTCGGCGAGTTAAGGAAGAGAGAGGGAAAAATTCACGAATATATCAAGAAGAGAGATGGAAGTTTGCTCAGAAAGTGGCGTTTTGTTTCGCAAGGATGTATTTTGGAAGAAAATCCAAGTCAAATGTCGTTCATTTTCGAGGTGTAAAATTGCATCAAAAACACGCATTTTTGATTTTTATGGCAAACAAATTGAACTAATGCCCAGAAATCGGACCTGTAAGTCAGTTTACTTGAGGTTAAAATATGAAGAGTTATCTAGTTGTCACTAATAACTGGCCATGAGATCGATGTTACGAAAATTCAGAAAGTTAGAATTTTTCAAAGCAGTATCGATGTTTACGGCCGGTTTCGGCCGGTGTAGGAGTCAATGGGTTAAAGTACGAAAAATTAAGGTTAAAGTTTCCGTTCAGCAATCGGGAAAGTCCGGGATGCACTTGGAAATTGGTCGGGATGACTTAATAGAAGGGAGTCACTTCGCGGGACACCATGTTTGTTCAGTGTTGTGAGTTGTTTATATCTCCTTCTTTATTCATTTCTCTGCTCTAAATGCCAACTTTTTGCACAGTTTCTGGAAGTGAAGAGACCTGCATTTGTTTCTGAAAGAAGCTGAAGACAAAAATTGATTATTTTTGATTGAAAACATTGATCATGGCCGATTACTGTGGGATCGATTTTTAAACACGAACAAAACATCAAAAACCGCTCAAATAGCCGGAGCACTTCCAAGATTTATCTAATGATCGTTTCAGCGTTTATAAAGAGAGAAAGACGTCAGGTATGTTTGCATTTCAATGTTCATTTACTGATTTAGTTAAGCCCACGGCTTCGATTCAGTTTTTTAATACTTCTAGATTAAAGAACTTTTAAAGTTACTTACCAGCTTGAGCAAATGTACTTTTGTTACTGTTGTTGTTGACTTTTTATACTACTCTGTCTAGCTTTGGCTTTATCACATAATGTAAATAAATGTGTGCTAAATGACAATAAATTGAAAGCAATTCAGTTGCATGATTACATAAAGAGGCTAATTATTTCATTGTCATGACATAACCATTCTCTTCTCCTTGTCCTCCAGCCAGAGCTGACTCATCATGCTGGAACCTTTAGAACATTTAGTTTTTCCTACTGAGCAAGATTGTTGTGTTGTTGTAAGCTTATAGAGATGGTGATTATCTGATAGTATAGTCCACAGGCTGGATGTCAAGTGCCAAGTATTACTGTATACTATCAAACCAAAGCTAAATTTACATTCACCTCAATCCTAAATTGACATTCGCCTACATTCTGTATTCCAGGTTTGTTTCATAAACAGCTTTTTTTGTGCTATTCATCTGTAGTAGTTTTTGTCAATAACTAAAACCCAGGGGCAGGGGTACTTAGTACACCATTATAATTGGTACATGTGTGTGTGCCACCTTCACAGCACTGAAACATTGAACTTACAAGGTAACAAATAATGTTGGCAATGTACACTGAAACAGGGTGATAAGCTAGTAAACAGGGTATGAAAATTGATGCATTGAAACATTGTCAGAGTTCAGGCGCAGTGACACACCTCCACCCGACCCCACCCTTTCAGCGCGAAATGCAAATGGTTAATGTATGACCACCTAAATGTATTTGCATACTTTCATCTCTGCCAATATCCAATCAGCTTTGCAGGATTGTCTTATCTTATCTCTGATCTAACGGCTAATTGGAGGATTTAATATTAAAATTACTTCCCATCTTAGTATCGGGTAGTATTTGTTTCCATATAAATTACAACTAAACTGTATCCTCTATACTTTTGGCTGAAGTCTACCAAAAACAGTCACACAGTGGAAGCTGTTACATACATGTAGTGATGACAACCAACTTTTTCATACCAGATAATATAAAAAGAGTAGGTGTTTTGAGAAAAGTACATAATAATAGACTTTACTTTCAGTAATTGACACCACAATAAAATTATTAATAATATTATATGGCATATCAATGTATGCAGTCCCTCATTTTGAATGTCAAAATCAAATTTAATCAGTACTAAGCTTTTTAAAATACATAAGCTTACATGTATAATAAATAGCAGGTATTTTATGCTCTCACCAAATAATGGTAATGACTGTTGTTGTGATTTCACTCTCTATTTACAAAACAAATGTAATAATACAACAGAATATGTAATTGAACTAGTACAATTACATATTATGTTGTATTATTATTACATTTGTTTTGTAAATAGAGAGTGAAATCACAACAACAGTCAATAGAAAAATAATTAGAAAGCAACACAGGCATGCTGGAGAAACCTAGATGAGTAAGCTGGTGGATGGAGGAAATAGACTAGAAAATCTAGGGATTCGACTCTACACTACTACAGTATAAATAATGATAATAAGCTTATAATCAACTTTCAGTCTCAGTCTCCATTACAATTGTTCAATTTCAATTTCAAGCACATTTTCAAGTAGTTCAACAAGTACAAAACAACGAACTATGTCAAATGATGTGAAACACATTTTAAAACGTTTATATCTATATAAAGCTTACTATTGAGTAAGCTTTAATCCTAGACGATCTGCAGACTGCACTCGAATTCGAAAATTCATTACAATCTGTGGCTCTTCTTCTGCCTCTCCATCATCGTCTTGGTGTCTATTTGGCTCATATTAGTATAGCTCTACACTTTACTGCACTAATTTTCTCCCTTCATCTAATTCCTCTTCAATAAAACATCTATTTAATTAGTAAAACTTCTGAGATCCGCTCGTTGTTGTCCGCCATTTTTTGTTCAAAGAATGACTCCCTGTTGTGACGTCACAACAGGGCGTCCTTCTTTCGGGATGCGTTCGGAGAATGTTCGGTTTTTTGTTTTTAACGTTAAATTTGAACGATTTCCCGAAAGTTTTGAGAAAAATCAACAACGAAGTGATATTTAGCACACTTTCAGCTGTTTATTCTGTTTGCTTTCAAAAAATTCACGTTTTGGTTCAAGTCCCTCTTTAAAGGTAATTCCTCAGTATATCTTCCCAAATTGAAAAATAGGCAGTCAAGGACTGCATGTGGCTACTGTAAATAAACCTGGGAATAATAATAATAATAATAATAATAATAACCAAAAAAAGAAATAAACAAAAAAGATAGTCTATAACTACACGTATGTAGTTACTGCGGTTTTGAAATGTAGAAGCAATATGTAGTTGGATTGATTCCTCTGTTGAACTAGTATGCTTGAACTATCTATGTATTTGAATTTAACAATTGTGTACAAATAATTGAACAATAACAGTTGTTATCAACAATCGATATGAACAGCATTGATATATCATTAGTGATTGAATATTAATATTAATTTAACAATGTTCTGTATATAAGATCGTTGAACTCAAACTTTGATGAAGTGGTGTTTATTTATTTATTTGACTTCGCCTAAATATATGAAAACATTGAATATACATTGTAATAAAAAGTACACACACATTGTAATATTAAAATAGAAACTCTAATTTGAAGATAAATTTACACTCTATTATATACATGTACTATGATTTTATGCTATTTTGCACCAGAAACCAGACACCTCTCTCGTGTGCAAATATTTTTTCAGGTTTCACAGGCTCACCACCCTGTGTTTGTGTATTGGGCTTCCTGTGTCTTATTTGATCAACAAAAGCATGCAGATACCATTATGGCTGGTAAATCACTGTCCTTTTGATATCTTGAATTTCTAAAACTGCTTTCTAAATAAAGATTAATATCTACTTGAGTCCTGTATGTGATTTATTTAGCGATTAGAACAGCAGAGCGGAAAAACGTTTTATAGCCTCTTCTAATAAGGACACCTATAGGCCGTTAAGCTCAATATTTTGTATACAAGCCCTTTTATGCTCAAATAACAAAATGTCAAATGCCACCAAAATTCGGTGAATGTGTCTCAGAGATATAAGGCATTGTACTTTGGGAGAGGTAACGTTTTGATCAGCAGAAAAACCATCATTTTCGTAAATATCTCCGAGAAGCTTTACTGTAACTTAATAAGATTTTGCCACAAGTTTTGAGTAATGGTATCACAAATGCATCAATTGCAGTTCTTGATGTATCATTGCTAGTTAATGAAAACTGTATGAAAACAGCAGCTTTGCAGTTTTTCCGCTATGTCGATTAGAACGGGATTTGAGAGTTTTGGGACTAAACGAGAGCCGAATCTGTCTGAATCGAATTCGAAGTGTTTGTTTGTGTCTCGTATAAAGACATTTGTTCCTCGAAGAGAATTACTTATAGTATTAACTTGACACTTTAACAGGTTCACATGGAAGTGCTCGACTGCACAACTGACCAGTCGATCAGTCGATCAGTCCACAGCTATTTATAAAAGACCGAACAAACACAATCGATATTCACGGCTGGAAAATAATCTCAACAAACCGTCACTATGTCACTGAAAAACTTGAAAACATCTTTATGAACAAACACTTGACACTTTGTATGAGAGATGTGTCTTTTTTATGGTGCAAAATAGCATAGAATAATAGTATATTTAGAGGTGTAAACTTACCCTTCTAAACAACGCGTTCATGAAGCGAAAAATTAAACCAAAAATTAAACCAACGCGTGAAGTAAATAAAGTACATGGAAAACCTCCTACAGACGTTTAGAATCGATAAAACGTCGACAACCACACGAGAGATCACGAAAATAGCAGATAACTTTCCGAAAGCTGCCGAAAGAGCTGATAGTCACGAAAATCCTACGAAAATCTATCGGAGACCACCGGTGAAACGTCGGGTATATCGTCGTTTACTTCGTCGCTGTTCGTCGCCCAGTGCTCGCCCAGTGTTCGATTGATATCAATCGGTTCCGAACACTATCCGAAGATTAGGGTTACTTACTGACGGACGGATGGACGGACGGACTTACACACTCGATGGCATAGTGGCTACTTTCTTCTGAGAAGAGAAGTAGCCACAAAAATCGCTGAAATTTTGCAGGTGAATTATTTTTGAGTTTTTATTGTCAGAAAAGTAAAAAAAAATGGGGGTCACCACGCTTGTTTCAGTAATATTGGTCAGAATAAACCATGCGGTATAAGCAAAATCGACTCAAAACAATTGAATATCGTGTCACGATGTTAAAATGGCTCAAAAAAATTGTGGGAGTGCTTTTCTGCAACCGATTTACCGTTTTTTAAATAACACCAGTTCAACAAAGGTGATGTACCAAAAATTTCATAACAATTTTACCAATTGAGTCATTTACAAGACGGGTTTTGACAAAGGAATGTCCGAATTTCCTTCCATTTTCGTATGCAAACCGAGAAAATGACACGGAAAACGCAAAAACAAATTGACTTCCCAAATTGATTTTTTTTATATTTTTTCACAAAAGATGTGAAATCGATAATGTAAATAAAATATACAATAAAAATTGATGGTCACCGTGCTTCGTTTGGAGAAAAATCGGTTTGAAGACTTTCCCTGAATGACCCTTAACAAATTTGTTTAACTAAAACCCAGCGCACGTTCGATGGCGTAAGTTAGCGCGCGCTCTTCAACTAAAATTTAATTCAAAAACACAACATAATCCTCCATTTTCTTTTCACTATTCTTGTTCTTTTTTAATCCAAAATCCATTGTTTCGGTTGTTATGCAGTGTTTTTCAACACCAAATTATTATTTCACGTAATAGATCATGCAATACGTCACGCTATATAATATATGCGCAGTAGAATTGAGCAGTGCAAAACTAAGGAATTATCTTAAGGCCTACTTTAGAGGTCTAGTGTGAACACGGCTACTGAATTGAGGCTAATACTGAGCAAATGCGTCTTTTGTCAAGGAGTACAGCGGTGTCTAAACTGGAGTAAACTCGAAACTGGAGTATTAGTTAATTGTATCAAAACTCAATAACAGTCGATAAAGTTATGCATTGTGAGTATTCAATAATTATTGATTTATCGATTGTATCAATTTTACTCTCAATTCACCAATGGCAATGATGTGTTTTAAACAAAAATCCACAGTAAATGTCAAAAAGACAAACTCATCCCAACTTTCCGAGGTATAACAACAACAAACAATACAATGCAATTCTATAAACTTTAAACAAGATGTCATTTAAATATGGAAAATGTCTTCCTAAACTGGAAAATTTCCGGTGTTGACTTGGCTTCAGATATCATATCCGAGTTCAAGATATTATATCTGGGATCAGCCAATCATATACTGTTTCCTTTACACACTCTCAGGCAGAGATATTATATCCAATGTTGTCCAATCACCTGCCTGCTATTTTTAGAAGCAGATATAATATCCTCTCTCGACCAATACGTAATCATTGCTGACGCAGCGAGCGAGCCTGAAGTGAGCGAGCAAGGAAGCAATTCTAATTCATTCACATAGGCAGAAAAAATCTCGATTTTTACCCGGCATGCAGTTTCCAATAACCATCATGCAATTCTCAAGAACCATCATGCAATTCTCAAGAACCATCATGCAATTCTCAAGAACCATCATGCTTTTCGCGCCAACTCCCACATACGCTATAGCCTGAAGCGAGTGGTTTTCCTATTCAAGATTTCGCGTTTCTGATCGGTAAATGTCGTGCCCAAAATCTGTGTCCCTAATTAATTTGTACATGTGTACAATACAATACAATACAATGTACGTTTCTTTAGCTGCTAATATCCTTACTTGTAAGCCCATCAGATACCGTATCTTGTGCTTTTCGTGGGAATTGTGTAGTTCAGAAGATCACTGTATTAATTGAGCTGATTAGTGCCGGCTGACCGTGTCAGTTTCAAGTGTGAATATTCGCATTGAAATCTCAATTATAAGTAATACATTAGTTATTCATAAGCTATCCAGTTTTTCAAATAGACAAATACTATTCAAAACAAAGAAAGGTTGACTCGCCTAATACTGCATACTTGTCACCTGGCATAAAACAAAACATTTCATAACTACAGTAGTCTAAGCTCTCCGGCACCAACTCTTATCCACAACTACTAACATTGCATTCACCGTCAGCATTCACTGCTGTTAGGTAGCCTAGTTATAAGTTTGTTGAGAATTGTTTGCTAGAACAGTCAGGACATATTTTTAAAATTTATATCAAGAATTGAAGTACATACAGCTTAAAATGGTTAACTAGAGTGAAGTCAGCTCAAATTGAAACATCTTGTTGGTTTTGAATGCAAAGAAACGTTTTCGGCTGCAATTTTGAGAGTTAATAATTTTATGACTCTCGTTGAAATAATACTAGTCTGTGAAAAAGAAAATTAATTTGACTGAACAAAAAGAACGGCCTACAGGAATCAGTATTTAGTTCTCGATGCCCGTGCTAAAAGTGCTCACAATGTAACATGATCGCGACTTAGTGTGATTTCCTGTTTGTTTAGTCGTTGACTCGCTAATGGCTTGCATGATAAGGACATAAGTGGGGTCATTTCTAATATCAAAGAATAAAAACGTGATGTTCATCCAGCTTAATGCTAACATTTTGTGAGAACCATCAACAAAATAAACATGCTACCAACCTTTTGTACAATATTTACTTGGGCCTTTGATATCATATCTGGACTTGGGATGCCATTTATATCTGTCCTTTACACACTCTCGTGAATCATGAAGTGAGATATCATATCCTATCTTGTTCAATCACCAGCCTGCTATTTTTAGAAGCAGATATAATATCCTCCCTCTACCAATATCATAAGTCTAAGAAAATCATGAGAACTGTTTGTCAGATTACGGAAAACTGATAATGACCGGCAACTGGGCAGTTTTTTTAACTCGGTCATGAAAGCTCAATGAAGTAAAAGTTTTCGTTGCAAACTAGAATACAGTATCCTTATGGTTCTCTTTGAAATTTAAAAGTACATGTATATGAACTAGTTTCTTGATAAAAAAGACATTTCAAATGAAAGGCCACTTCTGACTGAAACAATAAAGTTCTCGATGTCTAAGTGCTGAAAGTATTTCATGCTCAACGGCAATGTGACACGATCGTGACTCAATTGTATGTCACCGAATTTGTTTTTATTTGTATTCGTTTTCTTTCTCGGCTCAGGTAATATAACTAGTGAGGTAAGCGATCGACAGATATCTCGATTTTCCGAAACTACAGAATAAAGTTCGTGGTTCAAAACTGTCGTAATACCGTTTGAATATGACATGTACATTTCACCTCCTTGACTACGTCACTAATGAGGTTGCTCACTGTAAGGAAATGAAAAGTATTTTGCTACAAAGTTTTCAGACTACAATATTTGAATCTAGAAAATATTGTAGTCTGAAAACTTTTGTAACAAAATACTTTTCATTTCCTTACTAATACAGTCAGTAACCTCACACACGAAGTTGAATACCATGAACTATTGCCGGCAAAGAGCTAAACTTCAAACAAAAAGCCAATGTTTACTTAGACGTTTCGACCCCTGTTCCCAACTAGGGTTGTAGCCGTACCACAACAAAAGCAACAAATCAAATGAGTTCTTGAGTTAATCGATTTTCCAGATTCACTGCGCCGTGTGTGAATTTGGTGCTAATGGTACTGAGTTCTTCTTGTCTTTTGCTGAAGATTCTAGCGAGTAATTCATGGCGAATAATAATATCGTTTAGCTTGAAGCATTTGGCTTTCGCTACGCAATTGTATACCGACAATGATAAGAGTGACGACAGCAATGTGACAGCTCAGCTCGGTAACTTATCGCGTGTGTGAACGCTTCTAAAGAGAGCCATTAGGATACTGTATTCTAGTTTGCAACGAAAACTTTTACTTCATTGAGCTTTCATGACCGAGTTAAAAAAATTACCGTTGAGCACGAAATACTTTCAGCACTTAGACATCGAGAACTTTATTGTTTCAGTCAGAAGCGGCCTTTCATTTGAAATACAGTAAAAACTCGCATAAAAGAACCCCTATTCCAAGTCAGGTTGAAATGGTTCTTATATATTGGGTGTCTAGTGAGAAATCAGGCTGAATAGGTTCTTAACAGGTTCTTATTTACAGGGCAAAAAAACAATTATAATTGTTCGTGATAAGTATGGTGTATTTCCTTACAATTTGTTTTAATTAGTGAACTATTGACCCTGAAAGGTCTAATATTCACACTAAACATTTTAAACAACCCAACTGTATAGTAAATATAATATTTCTGCATATTCAGCACCGACTGTACCGGTGTGTTCTGAGCTTTAGTCACTTTTCACATAAGAACCTGCTTCATTTGTCAGGCTGAACTGGTTCTTATATATTAGGTGCTTAATTGGCTAAATTTCAGCCTGGAGGTTCTTAATCCGCAGTTTCTTATATGCAGGTTTTTACTGTATCTTTTTTATCAAGAAACTAGTTCATATACATGTACTTTTAAATTTCAAAGAGAGCCATAAGGATACTGTATTCTAGTTTGCAACGAAAACTTTTACATCATTGAGCTTTTATGACCGAGTTAAAAAAACTGCCCTGTTGCCGGTCATTATCAGTTTTCCGTAATCTGACAAACAGTTCTCAAGATTTTCTTAGACTTATGATATCGGTAGAGAGAGGATATTATATCTGCTTCTAAAAATAGCAGGCTGGTGATTGAACAAGATAGGATATGATATCTCACTTCATGATTCACGAGAGTGTGTAAAGGACAGATATAAATGGCATCCCAAGTCCAGATATGATATCAAAGGCCCAAGTAAATATTGTACAAAAGGTTGGTAGCATGTTTATTTTGTTGATGGTTCTCACAAAATGTTAGCATTAAGCTGGATGAACATCACGTTTTTACTCTGATTTGATATTAGAAATGACCCCACTTATGTCCTTATCATGCAAGCCATTAGCGAGTCAACGACTAAACAAACAGGAAATCACACTAAGTCGCGATCATGTTACATTGTGAGCACTTTTAGCGCGGGCATCGAGAACTAAATACTGATTCCTGTAGGCCGTTCTTTTTGTTCAGTCAAATTAATTTTCTTTTTCACAGACTAGTATTATTTCAACGAGAGTCATAAAATTATTAACTCTCAAAATTGCAGCCGAAAACGTTTCTTTGCATTCAAAACCAACAAGATGTTTCAATTTGAGCTGACTTCACTCTAGTTAACCATTTTAAGCTGTATGTACTTCAATTCTTGATATAAATTTTAAAAATATGTCCTGACTGTTCTAGCAAACAATTCTCAACAATCTTATAATGATTAGGTATTGGTCGAGAGAGGATATTATATCTGCTTCTAAAAATAGCAGGAAGGTGATTGGACAACATTGGATATAATATCTCTGCCTGAGAGTGTGTAAAGGAAAC
Source organism: Actinostola sp. cb2023 (assembly GCA_033675265.1). NCBI lineage: Eukaryota > Metazoa > Cnidaria > Anthozoa > Actiniaria > Actinostolidae > Actinostola > Actinostola sp. cb2023. The sequence continues at coordinate 182,774 of JAUJYZ010000477.1, forward strand.
AGTATATGATTGGCTGATCCCAGATATAATATCTTGAACTCGGATATGATATCTGAAGCCAAGTCAACACCGGAAATTTTCCAGCTTAGGAAGACATTTTCCATATTTAAATGGCATCTTGTTTTTAACATTAACCAATTACAGTTATTTAAGATATGGCTCTCATAATATAATTTCGACATCAACTGCTTTTACATCAAAACTAGACGCTCTATTAGCATTCACTCGGACTACTGATAATGAGATGACGAAGCCGGGAATTGGTAGCTTCAAAAACGCAAGGTTTCTGGTTAGATTTCAGTCAAAGAACTACATTAGCGCTCTATTTTGGTGTGGGCCTACTGCGAATGACTTGTGCATTTGTAAGCATAGTGACCATTTGGAGAAGACGACGACAGATACATAACTGCAATCACCCTGATCAACATCGCCTTTTATTTCACTTTCGATTCAGAGAACTTCCATCGTGGTACGGTCAGCATGTGATAAGTTGCCATGGTTTTGACTTTTGAGCCAATCGGAACCATGAAACAGTCATTCCTCGACCTCATCCGACAGATCACACAAACTGCATTTTTAAGCTCGGCCTACCACAGGTATTTCGAGTAACAATCGATAAAATCGATTTAGCAAATTGACATCACTTTTTTATGCGTCTGTCCTCTTATTGACGATAAATTTCGTCATAACATTGTCAAAGTACTTTGACAATGTTATGACGAAATTTATCGTCAATAAGAGGACAGACGCACAAAAAAGTGATGTCAAATTTTTTTTTACAATAAAAATTATTCAAACATGTTTACACACCATCTTGTATTTCTTGATCTTACGAATTTCTTGACTATTTCTTGACTATTGTCGCAAAGCGAACGCTATCATTTTAATACTTTCTGTTCGGACTCAACTTCCTCCAGTGACAAGCATAGTTTTTCATCTGAAATTTCCTCAAGAAATTCAACTTGGAACGAAGGAAAATCAATCAATATCAACAAGAGGTCCCAAGTGGCCTTAGGTGGCTCAAAGTAGTTTTTTACTGACCACACTTCCACTTTTCATTTGGCAAATTGATAGACTTATTCTAGACTGATCAAAATGACTTTTGCACCAGTTACCGGCAAAGATGGAAATTTAAACCATAAACATTCTTTATGTGAATTATTGACAAGGTACTCTGATTGTTAACGTCGGGATGTGGAAATTCTTCACAAGTTTCTGTAAACGTTGTGGCTGGAGTTGCAGTGATAAGCTTCTTGTTGTTGAACTCCTTGACTTGAAGACCAACAAGGATGTAGCAATGATCGTTTTGCAGTTGATCAACAGTACAGCCTAGAAGTATGTTAACATGGCTGCACGCGGGTTTTGCATGGGCTCCGTTAACGGGCCCCACGCGTATGGACGGAGCCCGTCTTTGCTGTAAAACGGAGCCCGTCTGTACGCGTGGGCATTTCTTTTGTTATACAGTTATTGTTATCAAGCAATTGACCATGAATTTGATTCACAAAGAACAGCAAGATCCGTCTGTAAGCGCGGACCCCGTCCGTACGAATGGGGATCGTAAACACCTCAACCGGCATTTCAAGAAAGTTTTGGCTCTTTTTCGAAATCTGTTTTCTTACTTCACATTTGATGATACTATTTTAACTGTTTGAGGAAAGAAACGTTTTATCTACGATAAGAATTATATTCGAAAAGTTTCAAGTTGTGAATGCTGACTCGGAATGAATTCTCACGTGCAGTGTGAACTGGTTCAAACTGGTCACGATGTGTGAAATGAGACTAACGACGCCAACAGATGATTACGATCTCTTTTCACCATCCCAGCTTCTAGACTGGATGAAAAACTTATTTTACAAAAGCTTTTTAACAGTATTTGAATGCTATACATTAAAGTGAGAGGTTTCCTTGAAGAAAAGCCCCGTAAAAGCATGACGGCTGATGTCAAAAGCATTGTTGTGACAGCTCAGAGATCAAACGGTCAGAAGTATCTTAACATTTTTTGTGTGTATTCTGAGTGTAAACTGAGTGTGAGTGTTGAATGTAGTACACTCAGTTGAGTGTGTGTATTACACTCAGGTGCGTTGAGTCCACGCGAACGAGTGTAGTAACTACACGCACTTCCGAAGTTCATTAACTTCTCCCCATTGTGTTCGCAAACAAAGAAAATTACATGTGAAAAATCTCAGAACGAGTTGTTTTGATGATGATAGTTGTATCTTAGAATGAAGTTTTAACATTAGTGACTTATTTGGACTAACCTCTCTGAGTATTACTGAATGGAGTTTACCAAAACTGCTAATGTTATGTTACAGTACTGCCTAAAAATATTGCAACAGCCAAGAACTGCAATTGCGTTTTTGTTGCGGTTTGCGGGCCGCAAAAACCGCAAAAAGAAACCGCAAAACAAAATGGCGCCCAAACTCATTAAAAACTGAACTCCGCAAATTGCACTTTCTTTTAGAAGTCTTTTTGCGTTTTCATTGTTCGTGTGCGAGTTGCGTGGATTGCGAATAAATTATCTTTGTGTTTTTAGTCGATCTACGATCTACAGTACATGTAGACTCATTTCAACAATAACAACCAAACAACTCCTCGTAATAATGCTCGGAAACTCATGCAATTCCCGGTATACGTAGGCTGAGGATAAATAAAGCAGCCGTTATCTAAAATATATTTTGTAATGACTGAAAAACATACGCATGACTTGCCGTGACCGTGCAAGTTTTTCTCAGGATTCGAGTCCGTCCATTTACTCGCCCAAAGTAACAAACTGTTACTAGGAGATCGGTCAACGATGACTAAATCTAGAATCCTCAAACTTTTCATCTCTAAAACACAATGCTGTGATTTACGAAAACACAAATGCCGTGATTTACGATGTTGGAGAATTGTAGACAGTTTGATTGACAAATGGTGTGTTGAACCCGTGAGAATATACGGGAAGCTTGGGAACTTTATAAAAACTAGGCAGATAAACTCTGAAATGCGACAAAATGTATTTCAAAAAGAACTTTTACATTAGATACGGTTACTTTTGCTCATTTGGTAAATCAAAACGACCAGAGAACGACTCATCAAACTATCAAACATAACCAAGCTCAATGTGTGAAATGTTTGTTTATGAATACGAAGTGAGTTCTTGGGAAGATTATTATTCACATAAACGACTTGTTTGATCCCAAATCTTTTGCTCAAAAAGCCTTTATTACCAAATGAAAAACGTTTATTTGGAATCTGGATGAATCTGAACATTTCTCAAACACTTTTTTTGGAGTTACTTGTTAGTTTGTTTTGGTGTAAATGTGTGACACCAGCCACGCGTGCGATGTGAACCGAAACAAACCGGTCACGAACTTGAGAAAGTGAAGTTCAATATCTTCATACTCCTAACTTTAGTTCCTCACAAGGTATAATTTTGAGATGTCTTAAGACATGAATTCCAAGTCTAAAGACCGATCAGAGCGGCTGTCAGTGAATAATTTTCATAAACTTGTCATCACTTCACGCTTCAGCGAACGATAGACTGATCGTAATTTGTTCATCAAAGCAGATAAAACATCAAGTGCTTTCATCTTATCGAATAATTGATTGATTTGTTGTGGGATTCCTTGCACATTTGAGCTTCAACTCGAACGAATATATGATCTTTGCGGGTGAATCAATTAATTTTGCGTATTATTGCATTCTATTGTCTTATGCTGTAAAACGCAAATTGCGGTTTTTATGAATAATGACCGAGGCGCAACAGAAAACCGCAAAAGTCCTCAAATTGCGGTTCTCTTAAAGGGCAAGTCTCGGCATTTTTTGAAGCAATTTTGACAACTTTTGAAGACAGTTTGGCCTTTGATTAGCAAACCTAAGGCAAAATAAATTTGCTGAAACGATTTTTTACGGCGAAATTTGAGGTTAAAAGAACGATAATTTTCGCGTGACAGAAAACAAGCTGAAATCGTGTCACACAATCGGTGACGTCAGAAGTGTGGAAGTGATCTAAAGCCTATTAACCGAAGATTGCTGCCAAAATAAATAGGTATTGATCAGATAGAGTGTATTTCACAATGCAGATACGTAAAATATATGGCGAAAAGTCGGGTCAATGAAAGATGTTTCACAATAAATCACATGTAGATATTGTCAGTTGTTGTTGCAATTCCCGAACTATACGCTACAATGGCAAGTTCTTGTGGGCAAAAGCGTAAACGATGTGTTGTCATGTTCTGCGACAAAACAAATGCAGACGGCGTGAGTTTACATCAATTTCCGAAGGATGTAAACTTATGTCAGAAATGGAATCAATTTGTTTTGAGAAAGAGGGAAAGAAGTACATGGACGCCAGGATGTGGTCATATATGTAGTGACCACTTCTTGCCGACCGACTACGAAGGTTACGGGGCGAAAATGGCTGGATTTTCAAGTAAACTTGTATTGAGTAAAGTTGCTGTTCCTTCGATACAACCTATCCCAACACCAGAACAACTTCAAAACGCCAGGAAAGTATCTTCGGGTACGCCATCGTCAGCCACGTCGACATGTACGAATACTACGCCACGTACGACAAGAAGAGGAAATGCTCTTGCTAAGCTTCGTGCGCATAGGGTAAGCATTATTTTGGATTCGGAAAATTCTGGCCTTAATTTAATAGAATAGGCTTTGAAATACAACTTTGCTATAAACAACGTACTATTTATTTGCATCAGACCATGGCACATATCAATTCTCCCGATCATGAAAATGACCAAGAGAGCGGAGCTGCTACGGCGCAGTCAGCTGATCCCGTCGAGCTGCCAATCGAAGTAGATCAGCCGTCCACTTTAGTGTGCAACAAAGCAACTCAAAAAAGTTTTACGTTTCGAATTCAAAAGCCAGAGAGAAGAAGCAAATGTAAGAGTAATAGATAACTTGTTTCATTTCAAACACCAAAAATTAGTTCTTATTCGATGTTCTTTTAAAATAGCTGTCCAAGCTTCAGATGAACAAAAAGAAATTGCGGTACAATGCAACATTGCTGGCCTGCCCCCATTAGCACTTCTAAGGTCCTCTGAGCCCATGGTCTCAGACGAATCAGATAATGAAAATATTTGTGATGAGCCTTACTCGCCGTCGACATCTGATTTGGACGAGGAGGCTGCGATGGAAGACGGCGCAGTGTCAAACAGCGAGACAGAAATGAAATCGGAAGGGTAAGACGTTTTGGCCTGCTGGGAGAAGGGCGAGGCGAGGGGGTTCTAGTTTGATACTACAACTTTTTGAACAACTGAGATGCATACAATAACATGCTCAACTATTGTTGTTTCATATACTTTCTAGACCAAGTAAAGCATCTGTGTCGGAGTCTGTGCATTATCACAATCAGCGAAAATATATAGTTTTTGAAAGTTCTCTGTTGGAACTTTTCCAATGCTGCCCTATATGTACTAATGCGTCTGAAGGGATTATTTCAGACATAAAGGGCACTTGGGTTAAAGTTACACAGAGGTGTACAGACTCCAATTGCAACTATGAAAGAGTCTGGACAAATCACAAGTATGCAAGAACAATGCCAGTTGGAAATCTTCTGTTATCAGCAGCCATACTACTGTCAGGTTTGTATATTCAGATTTTGACGTTTCTTAACATACATACTTCAAACATAACACATTCTTATGTACAGTTTATTATTTTAGGATGTGCCACAGAAAAAACTTTGAGGATGTTCAAGTTCATGAACATTGCATGTATATCAAGGGCTACTTTTTACCGCCATGCCAGTAGTTATATCAATCCAATTGTTATACAATCTTGGAGAAATGAGCAAGAGTCCTTGTTTCAACAGATGAAAAACCATGAAGAAGGCCTCATACTTGCTGGAGATGGAAGGTGTGACTCCCCTGGGTACTGTGCAAAATTTGGATCATACACAGTAATTGAACAGCACATAAACCGAGTCCTTGATTTTCAACTTGTTCAGGTTTGTATTCAAAAAAGGGGTGGTATTACAGTAAATATAGTAACATTTATACAATAATTAAGAACTAATAGAACTTATTGAATAACACCTGCTAGAAATCAGGTTCAGAACAGTACTGTATATAGGATATTTTTTCTGAGCATGCTTTCTAGCCAGAGACAAGCTAGATAAATTATATATATCATTTTAATCCTCTCAGCTAGGCATGTATCTCTATTTCACCATCATTTTTACAGTTTCCATCTTGTTTACCTTAGAGCAATGAAGTAAAGAATAGCGCTTGGATGGAGTTGGAGGGACTGAAGAGAAGTGTGGAGATGATGACTACTGTTGATCTAGCTATCGACACACTAATTACTGACAGAAGCAGATCAGTAGGAGCATACATAAGGAATGACCTCCCCAATACAACACACTACCATGATATATGGCATGTTGCTAAAGGTACCATATATATGTAATAACCATGCATTAATTCTGTATTCCTTTATACATCATGCATAAAGGAGACATTGGATTGGATATGTTGTTGTTGTTATAGGTCTTGCCAAAAAAATTGACAAAATTGCAAAACAAAAGGATTGTGGTGACATAGGAGACTGGAGGCAATCAATTTGCAACCATATGTATTGGTGTGCAGCATCAACACCTGATGGTAATGGGGACATTATCAAGGCTAAATGGGAGATCCTGCCCCTGCACATTCAAGACATTCATGAAAACTGACAATGACCTCCATCCTGATTGTGGCCATGGGGAACTGGAGGGAGAAAGCAGAGAGAAACAATGGATTGCAAAAGGTGGAACTTTTGATTTAATAAACCAAGTATTTCATATACGTATTGCATGCTACATCATAATAGCAAACTGAAGTAAACTAGAATATAAATATATATCTATATACATATACACAGGGTCATATGCAGCTGTGAAGTTAGAAGAACTTTTGCTCAATAAACAACTGTTAAAAGATGTGAGCAAACTCTCACCTGTATACCAGACGTCTACTCTTGAGGCAAAACACAGCTTTGATATACAGTTTGTGCCCAAGCACACAGCTTTTTCATATTGGGGAATGCAGACAAGGTATAAAATGTGCCATTTCAGAATTAACATAATTTGTTATTGCTAAAAAGGTAAAAAACATTTCTTTCTTTGTGATACGTGTATCTGGCATTAATATATCCTCCTCAACTTTCATTTCAAGACTATGTCTGTCTGCATTACATTATAATGAAAATGCTGATAGAATGCAAGCTGTAAATAAAGATGGCAAGCTCTGCTATTCCATTCGGTTTCCAAAAGCCAAGAAGGGACAGCATTCTGTAAGACCTCAAAAGACTAAAGCTACATATGGTTTGTATTAAAGAACATATTAATTAATGCAATTAATGTAAATGTCTAACTAACGTAATTCATTGTTATAAAATCAGAATACTGCACCATGGCAATTGAGAACCTCTTTGAACAATACCAAAGAAGCCCTAAAGAACTAAGGTTATACATGGAAAACCTGAGACAGAACACCCCACCACCATTGTCAGCCTCTATAGAAGAAAGACCTGACAAGGAAGAGGCTATTGAGGGTTATGTGTCAAGATTTGCCCATAGGCAAATTGTCCACTGACTGCTGATACATGTACACTATATTAAGATTCATAACTATATTCATGTAATCAACATTAAACCACATGGCTGCTTTTGATTCATAATTAACTTGTTTCTTGTGCTCACATGTGAGCCAATCACTATATAAAATATATATCTGGGTGATCATGTAATGTTATGTTCTTTGTGAACATTTATACAAAGAAGTAGGTACATGTAGCTGTGACTTTGTGTGATACATTTGTAATAGTTTAGTAATATATACAGTATGTACATGTCATGGTTTTAATGTCAATGAACCGTACAGAAAATTAATAATCATGAAGACACAAGTATTACTTTCCAACCTGGCTTTCCTTCGAGAATAAAGTACCAAAACATTCAGCAGGATGTAGAATGCATATCTCTATATATGTACAGATTGCTTGGAAGTCCTTGACTCGGTAAAGAAAAGGTCTTCACATGAAATAGACACATAACATATTATACACACTCAGACATTTCATAGCACCTCTAAATATATATATTTATAGTAATATATTCAATAAAAATAATGAAAATAAACTTTGTTGTTGTTTACTATACAAATTTTTGTCGTTAAAAATATATGTAATTAGTATTAATTAAAATAATTATTCGTCTGCATATTGAAAACCTGTAAAAGTAAAGTCTTCTTCTAAACCTGGTGGAGGAAAGTGTGCCCTAAGGGGTGCCCTAATGCACATTACTGCACAAGATGGCAGTACAACTCTAACTTCCTTCCCCAAATAACCCCAACACCATCGCACTAACTGTCGGTATGCTATGTGTCTATTTCGTTTGTGTGTAGGCCCTTCGTATGCATACTGCATGACAGCATACTGCTGTCTGTATTGGAACCAAGCAGTTTGAAGAACCCAGTGGTTCGTACAAACGGCTAGAAAACCTGGATGGGAAGTAATACAAGCTGGCTCTTCTTGTAGCCCGTCTACTTCAACAGCTTCTCGAAGCTTCGATTTTATTTGTTCCACCTCTTGGCAACAAACACATTCACATTCCCGATCCATGATTTGGCAATTTTCACATATACACCTGGAAGATAACCAATAAGTCTCGTTGGTCTTTGTGACTGAATATATAAAAGAACTAGCAATCAATCAGACGTACCATTCATTATTGCGAAGGCGATTTTGCTCCCGAGTTTGATCAATGACTTCATCTACTTCATCTTCTCTAGAATTCGTCTCATTTTGTCTTCTTGCAGGCTCAAAACGCCAAGGAGTAATCACATTACTCTCCCCGACCCCACTTTCTGTTTCAGAACCTTCAAAACTGGAACTACTGCGTCTAGAATCTGTGCTTTCGTCGCTAGACATTTTGGAAATTGCAAAATCTGTTCGAAGCAAAGCCTTACACACGTGTGACGTAAAATATCACGTGACGGAAATTCGAGCCGTTTTGAGTAAGATACTGAAAAAGCGCCAATTTATCGTCCAAAAATAGTGTTAAAAAAAGGAATATCACCAAAAAAATATTAAATGTGTGTTTGAACACCTTCAAACAATTTATTCCAAAAACTTCATTTTTTGCCGAGACTTGCCCTTTAAAGAAGTCTTTTTGCGGCGCAATTGCGGTTCTTAGCTGTTGCAATAATTTTAGGCGGTACTGTACGTCGTAACATCTCAATTACAAGACCGAAAGTAAATAATCGATTGAGTAATCGTGGTTTACGCTTGTAAAACTTTGGGAAACCCATGGAAGAAGAGTTTAACTATTTTATGGACAATTGGCGATCGAAACTCAGGTTAAAGTAATGGCCTGAACCAGAACAAAATGGTCACAACTTGTGTAAAGACCGGTGACGCGACGATAACGATCTCTGTTTTATCAATCTGATAAATCGTTCTAAAACCATCTGAAAATCTTTCTCTGGCTATAATTGTCAGTCAGTTACAGCTGAAGATTTGAGATCTAAGTTTTAAAGCTCAAAAACTAAAATAGAAACGAAACGAAAACACTGTAAAGAATGTTCCGAGGTGACAGACGAGTAATTTGCATATATTAGTGGTTCGTCTGGATTGAAGTTGAAGCACAAACATTTTGTGAACTATTTGCAGTAGAAAGACCATATTTATGATAGCATTATTCAAATATTAGTTTTGGAGATATATTTGGACAAAATTATGTTCTTGTGGTGAGAATGTGTGACACAAGTCACAGCCGTACGGAAGCCGTAAATGCTAATTACAGTCCGTGGGTATAAACCTGTTTCGCTGCTGTTTTACATTGTAAAATAGTTGTTTTCTTGACTGTGTAATAGCGTTCTACAATAAATATCTGTTATAAAATAACAAACTTCTGTAACGAAAAATCTTTTCTTTATGGAACAAAGACCAAACAAAGGACTGTATAACAAAAGAAAACTACACGCAGTGTGAGTGTACTACACTCAGTGAAGTAGGTGCGTGTACTACAATCAGATGAGTGTAGTTGTGAGTGTACTACACTCAAATTACACGCACACGCATGTTAAGATACTTCTGACCGGTACTGTATGTGTTGTCACTTTGCCGTTGTAGTGTTAGGAATGAAAAATAAGACCCTGTAAACTCTACATTTTCTACTTTATCACTCTAAAACTATAGGAACATTTACTATGGTTAAAGGTGTATAAGTCGACTCGGTGTATAAGTCGACCCTCTAAAATGAGGTCAAAATTCCTGATTTTATCATATATTCTTTGTATAAGTCGACCCTAGTTTTTTAAAGAGCATCAAGTGTATTTTGATGTCAAATCTAATCAAAGTTGAATGCAAAAGCCCCCAAAAAGTCGGACATTTCCACACGATCTTTTAACTGGCAACCATTTTGATTGGCTTGGTAACCTCTCATGCTATTCGGTCATTGGACTGGTAACAAGTACGACAAGTTTCATTACATTTCAAACGTAGTTTATTTACAAAATTGCTATTTACAAGGATTTTTATTGACTTGAAATACGGTATTTACTATTTATTTGAATTACTATAACTAAAATTCTTGATGAATGTCAATGTCTGAATAACATGTATACATTTTGTCTGCGCATGCGTTAGAATTCAGATTTGAAAGTGATTTACCGCCATTTTCTTTGCAAATTGCACTGCGGTGGGAGATTTAGTGAGCGATCTTTGTCTCTAGAATGATGTTCAAGAAAATATTTGAAAGGAAATCAATAGTCTGCCTACTTTTGTTTTGCTGTAGATGATTTTTTTCTGTATAAAGGTTGTAGATGATAAAATATCAAGGAACAAAATCCATCGAAACAAGGAGTTGTCCTAAAACCAGCTACATTTTGCTTTGGGTTTATTCTCATCAAAGATGATTTCAAGAGATACTTCACAGTGAACGTTAGTACTGACACATTGAAGGTCACATTCTGTGAATTTGAGTTCTCTACATTCAAGTATTCTCAAAGTATTTTGCTCGGTTCAGTTGGGTATTTATTAATTTTGCACGTGTTATCCTACAGTACCGCCTAAAAATATTGCAACAGCTAAGAACCGCAATTGTGCCGCAAAAAGACTTCTTTAAGAGAACCGCAATTTGCGGACGTTTGCGGTTTTCTTTTGCGCCTCGGTCATTATTCATAAAAAACGCAAATTGCGGTTCACAGCAAAAGACAATAGAACGCAATGATACGCAAAATTAATTGATTCACCCACAAAGATAATATTATTCGTTGTAGTTGAGTTCAAAATGTACATGAAATCCCGCCGACCAATCCGTCCATTCTATTATTCGATAAATAACATAACATCATGTTGAGTTCTATCGGCTGTCTATCTGCTTTGACCGCTTGAAGATTCAGTATTAAACTCGTAAACCTGCACCAAGCGTAAACACGGTCTAAAATTTATTTGATAAATAACATAACATCATGTTGAGTTCTATCGGCTGTCTATCTGCTTTGATCACTTGAAGATTCAGTAACTCGTAAACCACCAAGCGTAAACACGGTCTAAAGTCTTTCTTTCTTGAATTTCGTTCGCTGAAACGCGAAGGTGACAACGGCCGACAACTTAACGCAAATTATACCATTCATTGACAGCTGCTCTGAACGGTCTTTATACTTGAATTTTTAAGATACATTTTAGAAGTATTCTGAACTAAAAACCTCAAGAACATCGATTGATCCGGTTCACGCTGCACGTGTTTTAAAATTGGCTGTCACACAACAACTTCAAATCCTGCATAATTTATTTCTCATAAAATGGAAACGTCATGCATGTTTTCAAGTGTATTATGAATCATTTAATTCTAGTTTGCAGCAAGCACACTTTACCACAGGTATGTAAATTAATAATAAGTTGATTGACAATTGGATACTTTATTTTCAAGAAAAATATATAATGACATAAGTTTATTGACTAATTATTATTGTTGACATATTATTTACATTATTTGCTTATTTTTGGCATATCTAAGGTTTTTGCATTTGCCAGAAATGCTGTTTTGGCAGGCCCGCCATAGGTCTTCTGCTTCTTTGAGCGATTTTCCGCCACCAAATCTCGCCTGATGAGAGAGAAAAGAAAAATAACAAACAATTAATACCGTTGTTAGATAGTCGATAGCTGGCACAAATAGATACCTTTGATTGCAGCCATTTTGTTCTTGTCCAGTTGCTGAGTATTCCCGAGCCCTGTAACTGTGGCGACGGTCATTGTTTCTTGGCAAAACAACACATCAGCGAGGGCGAGTGCTACTCTGTTTGCTGAGTGGATATACTGGAGTGAAGTATACTCATCTACTCGAATCGTAATGCCATACCGGATACCGCCGATGACAGCTGTGTATAAAAAACAACAAAACAAAAATCACAATTATATACATGTACATGTAGTCGATTTTGTTTGGCTGTGCAGTATTGGCACGGCATGGCACGATCGCAGTCAGCTCTAGTATTCATAAAGTGTATTTTATACGTTACCTCGTCCATCAACATCAGTGACCAGTTGGCTTCTGGCAGGATACTCTGGATCTGTGCTGTCACTGGGGTCGCCACTGTCTGTGCTCGTGGTTATTTCTACAAGCGGAACAGCAACTGTGGCGGCAGTCGTGGCGTCGGACGTGGCGGCGGCTGTCGTGGCAACAGTTGTGGCGGCATTACGTTTACAAGTGCATCGTTGACATGGCAGGGCTGTGTCGATTTTTCTCTCTAAATGCTGGACAGTCTGCATCAATGTGGCAATCATGTTGAACTAAAACACAATGTAGAACACATATAATTAACGTAACGTTTTTCATGGATAGTTGCATTTATAATTTGTGTTTCATGAACTTACAAGCTGTTGCCAGGTGTTCTCGTTGTTGGTACTCGGTACGGGTTCCTCCAATATCATGTCCAAGTAACTGTCTGTCTGGTTGTCTGTGTCAAAAGTCAATCGTTTTCTAGTAGTGGTCGTTGTGTCAATTTGTTCTACTTACCACTCCTCACTCCTTCGCAGCCTTTTTTTACTTCTTCGATTGTTTGACTGTCTTTGTGTTAGTCGAGTCGTGTAGGACCTAAAGATTATAAACAAACCATTTAGAATTAATAATAATCGTTGATAGGATTGTTGACATTATCATACTATTAATCAGTTTTGTATGTACTTCCTACCTGTTTGGGCTGTTTGGGTCGTTTCTGCTTTTTCGCAGGAGGAGCAGCACAGTTTTCTTTGTTCGCATTCAACAAATCTAAATTGTCTCTCGTCCAAGTGTGCAGGAATTCAGTAACATCGGATGGATCATCTGCAAAAGAGGTTAACAGTTAACTAGAGTCCAGCAAATCATTAAAATGATATCCATGCACTTCTACTTACCATGTAGATAAAGTATCTTAGCCTCAACAATGACGCCACCCCAGTCGCACTTGACCTGGTTCCCGATGGTAATTAGGTTTTGTCCGCATAGCATATTTTTTGTTTCTAGTTGAGCGTATGTGCCATCACTTGGGAAGTACACGGCAGCACGAGAATAAACTTTTAACTTCTGACGCATTGACATTTTCGTAAACTGGTATATTTGGGAATTGACTGTGTTGTTTGCTTCAAGTAATACTCGTGTAAGTCTAGGACTCAATGAAAAGTGTACCAAAACGAACATGTAACAGTATTTATATCACTCTACAGCCAACCAGATTGCTTAGTTTCCAGATATACAATGTATAAAGTCAACCATCAATTACCAATTGTCTATTAATTACATTACTCTCATTACTGACCAGTACTCTATAATTACATTAATCTCACCCAGCAGATCAATTTCTATATGTGTTTTTAGGCATTGTATTTGTTAATGATTGTTTAGGTGATTCACGAGAAGCGGCATCTCTGTTACTGGTTAATCTGACAAGACCTATCGAGTTGTTTGTCAAGCATAATTACTCATTATAAGTGACTGTAAACAAACCATTCACTAGAATTTGATGTTTTTTTCTCATCAATCTTATAAGTTCATTTGGTTTTATTCAATAAATCTTCCGGCGAAGTAACTAGTTTATAAATATCAAAACAAACTTAATTATGTTCTTAGTCAAATAATCTGACAAGACTTTTAAAAACTATACGCCAGTTGAGTCATTGGGTTTTAGTGTTGTTTGTCAAGCGTTACTCGACTGTAAACAAACCATTCACTAGAATTTGATGTTTTTTTCTGATCAATCTTATAAGTTTTATAAGTTTTATTTTTTATGGTTTTATTCAATAAATCTACCGGCAAAGTAACTAGTTTATAAATATCAAAACAAACTTAAAGTGGTACTAGAGTGCAATTTAGAAAAGCGTGAAATAGTATTATTACTAAATAGTACTAAATAGTGCTATTTCTATTGTTTTCTATTGTTTCATTTGTGCTATTTAGTACTAATTAGTTATTTAGTTTTCAAGCTTTACTAATTTGCACTCTACGATGAAATTTATACCATTTAGATGATCAATTTTACGACTTAGAAGGCCAAAACAAGTTTAAATAAAACTATTCTTGCCGTTTAATAGCGATAAAAAAAGTTGGAAGAATTAAAAATTAGGGTATAAAACAACGCAAAATTACGTCCGCCATTAATATTGAGCCCGCGATACACCGATGACCCGTGACGTCAGTTTCTCAAGCAAGCGCTTGGCATCCGAATGAGGAAGAGGAAGAGGCATACGCACTCGAAAAAGACAGAGAAGACGAAGAAGAACAAACTCTTCTAAGCTGTTTCTCTGGCGAGGAAGATGTTGCTGACTGGCCGTAAGTACACTTAAGGCTTTGTGACAATATGTAGTTGATATTTTACGTATATCTAGTCACAGGTAGCCCAAACGTAGAATCAGTGGACCGTGACGTCATTGAATATTCGTTTGACCGTTGGATTTTCGAATGGTCTCAGGAATGAGCCTTTAGAAAGACTTCAATGGATATGGGATTCTGAAACATGTCTTCATAACAGTAGTCTGATAATTAAAGAACACTTTGGTGTAGAAATCTGAGCAAGAAATTGTGTTTTTGAGTGGTTTTGAGCGATTCGAAAATTCACCCGTTTCTAGCGTACATATAATTAGGAAAGGTTTGCAACTCCGGCGACCAAATTTTTACAAACACTGTCGCTAAAAAAATATATATCTCAAAAACTACGCAAGCAACAAATACCGCCTTCCCACCACACATTAACAAGTAAATGATCTTTTCAATGAGCGTTTGTTCAAATTTTTAGGTCCACCATATGCCGAGAAATAATTTTTTGAAGTTGGGGAAGTCGACGAAAAGTTTGCCGTGGCCATCCGCAGTCATCAGCTGTGCACCTAAAACTTACTGAGGGAGGGAGGGACCGATAGATTGTTTTACAAAGATGTCCTCAAACAGATAAATGCTATATAATTTGAATTTACTACGGTGTATGTTTTAATCAGTATTACCCTGGCTGCCGCTAGCAGAGTTATATTTCATCGTTCTGATTTTCGATGAGTCTTTTGCTTTTAGCATCTATCGGTCCCTCCCTCTCTCAGTAAGATGTTTGTAAAACAATCTATCGGTCCCTCCCTCCCTCAGTAAGTTTTAGGTGCACAGCTGATGACTGCGGATGGCCACGGCAAACTTTTCGTCGACTTCCCCAACTTCAAAAAATTATTTCTCGGCATATGGTGGACCTAAAAATTTGAACAAACGCTCATTGAAAAGATCATTTACTTGTTAATGTGTGGTGGGAAGGCGGTATTTGTTGCTTGCGTAGTTTTTGAGATATATATTTTTTTAGCGACAGTGTTTGTAAAAATTTGGTCGCCGGAGTTGCAAACCTTTCCTAATTATATGTACGCTAGAAACGGGTGAATTTTCGAATCGCTCAAAACCACTCAAAAACACAATTTCTTGCTCAGATTTCTACACCAAAGTGTTCTTTAATTATCAGACTACTGTTATGAAGACATGTTTCAGAATCCCATATCCATTGAAGTCTTTCTAAAGGCTCATTCCTGAGACCATTCGAAAATCCAACGGTCAAACGAATATTCAATGACGTCACGGTCCACTGATTCTACGTTTGGGCTACCTGTGATCTAGCCGACCCAAACGCAGTTTTGGTTTCCTTAGCTTAGCTGCCATATGCAACTCCAAATAAAGTTTAGTCGTTAAGCTTATGTTATTTCGATCATTTATTAGGTGCAAGTGTTCCAACTGTTCGCTAGAATTTGTAGTCTTGCACGACGAATGCCGCTGCTGTATGGAGGTAGACCGGTGCAGGGAAAAAATGGAGGAAATCGACATGTATGACGAGTGCATCACAGACCATGTGGCCTTCGAGAATGTATGCCTTGACACATGGGTTCTTGAAGTGGCAGGGATTGGACTCGAAACTAAGGCAAGAAAGTCTTATAATGCAGTGCTTGGACGAGAGAACCCAGCCAATTCAGAGTAAGTGAAGTTTCAATTTCTATGTGAAATGTTTGTATGTGTATAGTAAATTTCAGAGCCTATTATGACATGCATTATAGTCATATATTGTTACTGTTAGTCCTGAATTCACTCTTACTTTTCCTACAGGTATTTCAGATCAATTGCCTACAGGCAGTTTGTCAGGCTGGTGTGGGAGTACATTGGAGCAGGAAAAAGGGTTCCTCTGCCATGTTGTGTGTATAATAAAATCAGAGAGACATTCAGAGATACAGATGATATATACACAGGCTATGAAGAGGATGATGAAGAGGATGATGATGTGGACATGAGTGATGATAACTGAAATGGTAGTGCAAAATATTTATTTATTGTATAATTCAGTCCAAATATAAACTTCAATTTTCAAACTAGAAATAGAAGCAACAAAACATTTTTTTGAATATCCATATGAATTACTGTTGGGTGTTGGTACTGCATTGGCCTTTCTTGTGACCTTTACGTGGTTGGCCACATTTTCTGCAGTGGGGTGCCTTTCTTGTTTTATCAGTACCAGAATTTGATGTAGTAGTCATAGACTGCAATTCGGCTTCTGTAAAAAAAAACAATACAAGTATTAAAATCTGAGTGAAATCACTGTTTTATACATGTTAGGTCCAAAGAACTGATTTCCAGTCAAGTAACTCACATCTCCTTTTAATAAATTCAAAATCAGCCAGATGATATTCTCACCGATAGACAGAGAATTCGCTGTAAAAAAAGGCGAATAACAGGTCAAAACAATTACTAAAGGGTGCTAAAAGGAAGCTAATACTTACACATATGCGGATTCTGGTGGACAATCTCTGAATATGAGCTACTTCACGTAAATAATGGGTAAGAAAAACTAGCAATAAACTCGAACGTCCGTCCCTCATGGTCACGTCTTGACCCCCCGAGGCTCACGGGAAAAAAACGAACGACAAACAGGGATCCCGCGATAACATCCCGCCCCCCATGAATCCTTAATCTTAAGGGTTCATAACGGTTAATACATTCACTTATAGTCTTGATGAGTTCAAATTTCATCAATGTCCGCCTCGAGAAGACATATCTTTGTCACTGGTCTCTTGAACGTAGTGCCCTTAGCTCGGACTTCTACACTTCTTACTAAGCCATCCGCTCCAGGAAACACGTTGATCACTCTTCCGAGAACCCATTGATTTCTTGGAACGTTATCATCTGCAATGAGTACAATTGCTCCAGTTTGTAAGTTCCTCTGACTCTGTTGCCACTTATGTCGTACTTGTAAGGATGGCAAGTATTCCCTCAACCAACGTTTCCAATAGTGATCGGCTAGCAGTTGTGCCTGTCGCCATCGTTTTCGGCTGAATTTATCCTTTTCATCTACAATGCCTGGGGGAAGATTTGTCAACGGACGCACGTTCAGGAAATGGTTAGGCGTCAACGGTTCATCATCATCAGTACCCGAGGGGTTTCTTGTCAATGGTCTCGAGTTAGCGATGCGTTCGGCTTCGGTAAACACGGTGTTGAGGACCTCTTCGTTCATTGGGTCGTTGCCCAAGATGGCCTTGAGGCTTCTTTTGACGATTCGCACTAGTCGTTCCCACACTCCTGACATGTGGGCTGCTCCTGGAGGATGGAATACCCACTTGCAGCCTCTGTGTGTCAATTCTCTTTCAACCTTATCGTGGTCCATCTTCGCTATTGATTCCCAGATCTCCCTTTCTGCGCCTACAAAATTAGTACCGTTGTCGGAGCGGAGCTCCTTCACTTGCCCTCTTCGATTGAGAAATCTCATCAGCACTAATATGAAGTCATCCGTTTCTAGCGACTTGGCAACTTCGAGGTGTACAGCTCGAGAGTTCATGCAGGTAAAAATCGCTCCCCATCGCTTCTCTATCACTCTTCCTCTTCCTCTTTTAACGTAGAAAGGACCGAAATAGTCCACGCCTGAATAAGTAAATGGAGGCTCGTATGGGATCATCCGCACCTTGGGTAGTTCACCCATTCCTTGGTGCATCCTCGGGGCTAACTGCTTTCTGCAATGGAGACACTTTCCAAGGACTGTCTTGATGGATACTCTCGCCTTCACGACCCAGAATTGCTCTCGCAACAGGGACAGTAGTTGTTCAACGCCACAATGTCCATTGCTCTCGTGAAGGTGTCGGATTAGTAGAGTCGTAATATGGTGTTTCTTGGGCAATATTATCGGATTCGCAGCGTCAGGAGAAATTGGGGCAAGGGATATCCTTCCACCAACTCTCATCGCATCATCCTCCTTCATGATTGGCTTAAGCTTCAAAATCTCGCTTGATGCCTTCAGTCGCTTTCCTTCCTTTAGATTCCTCATCTCCTCCGGGTAGACTGTTCTCTGAACTAAGATTGCAACGTGTCTCTTAGATCTTTCCAAATCGTCAGGGCCGATTCGTTTTTGAATGTCATTTTCAATTAGCTCCTTTTTCTTCACAGAACGGGACTTCAGCCAGTCAATAAATTTCAGCAGCCAAGCTATCTTGCGTAGAGTGTCAACCCACTGCGAAGAGCTGTTGATAAGGTCATCAACTGTTGCGGCAGGCTCGAGTTTCGTGAGATATATCTCTTTCTTCACCTCAAGATCTTCGACTGTTATGACTTCAAATCTGTTTTCAGGCCATCTATCTTCACATTCCGTCAGAAATGTTGGACCATCTCTCAAGAACTCCTCCATATTTAACCCGCGACTTACATCAATGGCAGGGTTTAACTTTCCCGGACAGTGTCTCCACTGATCCGGGCTCGTCAGCTCTCTAATCTCAGTTATCCTATTTGCAACATAGGTCTGGAACCGTCTTGTTTCATTCTGAATGTAATTAAGTGTGATCATAGAGTCAGTCCAGAAAATCACCTTCTCAAACTTGAAGTCTAACTCCTTCCTAATGGCGTGATCTACACGTGCTGCGAGTAAGGCTCCCTGTAACTCGAGTCGTGGGATGCTTACGCTTTTGATTGGGGCGTTTCTTGATTTTCCAGCTATGAAGGAGCATTCGATTACACCATCTGGATACTCAATTCTCAAGTAGGTGGCAGTACCGTAGGCAGCTTCGGATGCATCACAGAAATGATGCAGTTGCAGGCGAACTCCTTCATGATCTAGTCGACTGAAGTAGCATCTTGTGATTCTGAAGTTCTGCAGGAGTGGAAGACTGCTTTTCCATTTTTTCCACTTCTTGAGGATTTCACCATCAAGTGGCTGGTCCCATGGGAGTTTTCGTCTCCATAAGGTCTGCATTATCTGTTTTGCTGGTAACATTGCTGGAGCTGCCAAGTTTAGGGGATCGAAGACTGACGAGATTGTGGACAGTACACCCCTCATCGTATCAGGTTTGTTTAGGTTAGTGACTTTAAATCCGAACGTATCAGATTCAACGTCCCACTGAATACCAAGGGCTCAGTCGGTCGGTAATTCATCTAGATCGAGGTCCAGTGTAGGTGCGGCTCTCTTTTCAATAGGTATCGCAGCCAAGACTTGGCGATTGTTACTCATAAATTTCGTAAGGTTAAAGCCTCCCCTGGCACAGAGCTCCTCCAACTGTTCAGCAAGTCTGATCGCCTCACTTGGTGTGGGCACCGACTTCAAGATATCGTCAACGTAAAAGTTTCTTTTTAAGGTCTCGATAGTAATCGGGTCGAAGTCCTTCTGGTTGTCATCTGCCAATCTCTTTAACGTTGAGTTCGCAGAGCAGGGTGAGTCAGCAGCTCCAAAGATATGTACGGTCATGACAAAGTCTTCAGGGGGCTCGTCAACACTTTCGCTCCACCACAAGAATCTCAAAGAGTCATGGTCATCTGGTTGCACCTTTACCTGATGGAACATACTTTCTATGTCAGCAACCACTGTGTTATTTTCTTGTCGAAATCTCATCAGGACACCAACTAGGCTATTGGTACAGTCAGGACCATGCAATAGATTTTTGTTGAGGGAGGTGCCTTCGCATTCTGCGGCAGCATCAAATACAATTCGCAGCTTGCCGGGCTTGTTCGGATTGGTTACAGAGAAATGTGGCAAGTACCAAGTTCTGGGTCCTGTTTTAGCTGCTTCCTCTGGCGACAACTTTCGGGCGTGTCCCTTGGCAATACACCCATCCATCACTGCTCGATACTTCGTTTCAAGGTCTGGTTCCCGGGCGAACTTTCGTTTCAGAGTACGCATTCTTCGCTCAGCCTCTGGTTTGTTCTTTGGCAATTGCAAGTCATCCTTCCGCCACAGTAGTCCTGTCTCATAGTGACCTTCACGCATCTTTGTGGTTCTTTGTAGTATGTCAACTGCACACTTGTCCTCTCTAGACAGATTATGCGATGCGTACAATGACTCATCATCATTACTACTTCCACGAGCACTTTTAGTACCGAATCCTTCCAGTTTCCAAAAGTTTTCTATTTGTTCATGTAAGTTCTTGTCGCAAACGGTGAAGTTAAAGGCCAATTCCTTAGAACATGGAATACCTTTAACAGTTCCGGTAATAACCCAACCTAGTGGGCCTCTCAATGCCTTTAACTTGCTATCAGGTGAACTTGGCTTTTGCACTTCAAATACTTCGTGAGCATAGTCTACGTCCTTTCCAATCAAAACCGTAACTTTACTCAATTCTACTTCAGGAATGTGAATATCCTTTAAGTGGGGATGGCATGTCCTGTCAATGTCTTTGGGAAGACACTGTTCTGCTATATTAAATTTCTCAGATACTAGACCTTCTTCTACTGTTATGATCTCTCCAATGCCAGAAGCCGACTGAAGCTCAAACTCTACAACTTCAAGTTCCTCGTTTGTTTTCTCCATCAAAGTGCTCACAGATATCAATTATTTCCTTCCCTCTAGACCAAGTTTCTTTGCAATGTCCTTGCTTATCATTGTTCCACGAGACGCGTTGTCTAGTATACCATAAGTTGTCATTGAACGCCCATTTGGGGCTATCACTTTTACTGGAACTACGTGGAGCAACACGGTACTTGAGGTCTTTTCAGTAACTGTTGCATACTGTTCAGTACTCTTCAGTTTGTCAGATTGTACATTTTTGTCATTCTCACCTTGTGAGTCACTTGGTTCCACTGACTTCTGTTTGTCTTCCTGAGTACGTCTGCCATCATTATTCATCCGAGGAGGTTTATGCAACAACTTATGATGGCGTCTATCATTTCCACATCTACAAAACTGGTTTGATTCACATATGGCACGCATGTGACCAGACTCCATACAAACGTGACACAGCTTATTCTGCTTCACAATGTTCCATCGAGCTTTCAAGTCCTTACTCTGAAATTCTGCACACTCTGCCAGTTTGTGTGTGCCCGAACAGCATGTACATCTGCAATCGGGTGTCGGGGTATTAGGTCTATTGGCACTGTGAAAGTTATCAGTGTCAGTGTTATCCATCTCAAAGTAAGTTGCAAAAGACGAGGTCTGTTTATTTGGACGAAAGCTTGTAGCTCTAGTGTTGCTATTTTCGTGTTGTTTTTCAGGCTTCCCTTTGTATTCAGTAAAGCCTGGGTTCACAAATCCAGGGTCGTTTTTGATAGCAGCTTGTCGTTTGACAAACTTTGCAAGGTCAGACAATTTTGGTGCCGCTCCCTTTTCCCGTATGGCATATGAGGTGTCAGCCCATTTGTTCACTAGGTATCCTGGTAGTCTTCTGACGATTTGCTTCAAATTTGTCATGGTACTTGCTTCAAGCTCGTAGCTTCCAACAAGCTTCTTCGATGCTGACTGAAGTTGTTCAGCAAAATCTTGCAGGCCAGTATAGTCAGTGTTCGGTAACTTTGGTCCATTGGTCAAGTTTTCAATGCATGCGGCAGCGACAGTCGCAGGTTGACCATACCGATCTTCCAGAATGTCGACGACAGTTTTATACGAGCATCCCGAGACCCGCTCTATGACATCATAAGCTTCACCACCCAGGAACTTAGGTAGGAACTCTATTCTTTGGGAGTCGGTGAGGATCCCATCCTCTAAGTTATCTCTCATTCTATCTCTAAACGTTGGAAAGTCACTAGGGTTGCCTGTAAATTTCACTGGTTTCTTGGCTTGGAGCATTGTCAATTTCAGCATGACTGCTTGATTATGGAGGGCTGTATTAACCTCATACTGATTAGGTGATTCTGCTCGAGTCCCCCCACACCCAGGTCCTACTGGCTCTTTATCAGAAGTTGTTTTCTGCTCAGGTAAGGGTTTGAGCTCTTTAGGAATAAAGATGGGGTTTTCTTTCTTGATGTCAGAGTGTTCTATATGCTTTGGTGGATTTGTCAGCGGTACAAATTCAGTGACAGTAGGATTCAATGGTTTCTTGTCACAGTCGGTAGCCCATGTAACAATTTTCTCTTGTTCTGTTAGGGGGGGAAGGAGATCTAGATCCTCTTTGTTTTCCAGGCTAAAGTTACTACAACTTTCACAATCGTTCTCCTCTAGAAACTCTGCTTCCTTTTCAGCTAGTTGTATCTCAAACTTCATCTTACAAGCTCTTCTTTTCCTCTCAAATTCCATTTCTATCTTTCTTTCTTCCATTTCGATTTCATATGTAGTTAGCTCTTCCTCTTGTAATAAGAGTAGCTTTTTCATTTCAATGTTCCTTTTTGCCTCTCTTAGTTTGGATTGCCTGGATGTTTTTGATGCATTACTAGATTTGCTTTTCACACTTTTTGCCCCGTTTTCTGCTTGTAGTAGAAGCAAACGGTCGTTTACTGCTTTCTTGCAGTCTGAATATTCATGATGTGTTTCTGTATATTTCAATGTCACTCGGTCAATTTCTTCTTTTGATAAGTCTGTGACTAAATAGGATTGATAACAATTGTCGTATTTATTCCAAGCTGATTCAAGGTCTTTCAAGGCGGTTTCTACATTCTTAGAGTCATTACATGATTCAATGAAGCTCTTAACGTTCTTAGTCGATGCACTCACGTGACCAAGGAACCCAGCGAGCGAGTTCTTGTGGTGATCCGATTCGTTCGGTTTCTCAATCGTTTCGCCACTGCTTGCTCCAGATGAACTTTCACTTTCCTTTTCCTGATCCATGTCGAATAATGTTAGGTCCAAAGAACTGATTTCCAGTCAAGTAACTCACATCTCCTTTTAATAAATTCAAAATCAGCCAGACGATATTCTCACCGATAGACAGAGAATTCGCTGTAAAAAAAGGCGAATAACAGATCAAAACAATTACTAAAGGGTGCTAAAAGGAAGCTAATACTTACACATATGCGGATTCTGGTGGACAATCTCTGAATATGAGCTACTTCACGTAAATAATGGGTAAGAAAAACTAGCAATAAACTCGAACGTCCGTCCCTCATGGTCACGTCTTGACCCCCCGAGGCTCACGGGAAAAAACGAACGACAAACAGGGATCCCGCGATAACAATACATATAGAATACTCACACTAGGCCATGAGACATGACTAACTTCAAAGTGTTCAAAATAATGCAGTGTTTAGTGTTTTCTATTTGTCAGATACAGTACATTGACTATATTATAAATTATGAGTGTGAGTGTTGCTGTATATGTCAGCAACATAATCTGTGAAAGCATGTAACATGCGATAGGCAAGCTCTTGTAAAGGGAATCAAAACATCCAAAAAATAATGAATTACCATAATTTTGGATCACTTTCAATTCTCTGACTGTTGCATCACCACCTTTGAATTTAGGGTAGGTTACAGTCAGCTTCATCCGTCCATGGTCATCTACTTTACTATCCCTCTTAGTGTTGTAGTTGAAATGCATCTAGCAGATAGAATAGTTCTGAATATAGAATACACATGTCATTAGAAATACACTCATGCACTACCATTGTCATTTAGTTTTACAATATTTACAGATATCATGCTAACTAAATAGTAAAAAAACTTCTTTGTCTAAAATATATAAAATAAAATATAAATTAGTATTTATAAAATTGCTAATAATAATGAATACAGAAAGTCTGCCAAATAGAAGTACTAGAGTAAAGAATTGCTGTTTGCTGTTAGTATGTTTATCATTTCTAACCTGCTAAGCATTCCCAAATAAGAAAAGGCCAGCATTTTGGGGGCGAACTGGTTGATCACTGAATGATAACCCTCCAAAGAACTGGTCTGTGCAATAGGTGAAGCTTGTTTGATGGCTTTCAACAGTGTTTTATTTGTAAGGGCATCATATAGCTTGCAGTATGCTTCAGACCCTAAGAGGAAAATATGCAGTGTGAATGATTACTCATGTTTGGATATAAGTGGGCATGTATCATTATTATTATAATACATTTATACAGTGCATATTATTATCCCTTTGTCTTGAAGACAATTTATTATCATTACCGTACATGTATATCATGTATTATTTCTTTCTTACCTTTAGTTAGCCATAAACGTGCAGTAGTGAGTGCAGCATGAGAACATTTGTTGAACAATCTATTTGGGATATCTGCATGTACAATGTACATTGGTAATGTGATATAGAAAAGCATTGAATTTAGCTAATATCACATCTCCTTGCTTGGGTGTGGTTGATGTTACAGCCCAGTAGAAGTGCCGTACACATGCTTTCCTCCACCTACCAATTGCTTCACAGCCTTTTTCTTTGCTTAACTTTATTAAAGGGGACTTGAACCCAAAACGTGAATTTTTTTAAAGCAAACGGAATAAACAGTTGAAAGTGTGCTAAATATCACTTCGTTGTTGATTTTTCTCAAAACTTTTGGGAAATCATTCAAATTTAGCGTTAAAGTCAGAAAACCGAACATTCTCCGAACACATCCCGAAAGAAGGACGCCTGTTGTGACGTCACAACAGGGAGTCATTCTTTGAACACAAAATGGCGGACAAGCAGGAGCGGATGTCAGAAGTTTTACTAGATGTTTTATTCCGGGGTTTTATTGAAGAGGAATTAGATGAAGGGAGAAAATTAGTGCAGTAAAGTGTAGAGCTATACTAATATGAGCCAAATAGACACCAAGACGATGTTGGAGAGGCAGAAGAAGAGCCACAGATTGTAATGAATTTTCGAATTCGAGTGCAGTCTGCAGTGCAGATCGTCTAGGATTTTACAATACTCAATAGTAAGCTTTATATTATTATATAGCTATAAACGTTTTAAAATGTGTTTCACATCATTTGACATAGTTCGTTGTTTTGTACTTGTTGAAAATGTGCTTGAAATTGAACAATAATTTATTGTAATGGAGACTGAGAGTGAGACTGAAAGTTGGTTAAGCTTATTAAACTAAAGCTTATATTAAGCTTATTATCATTACTCGGGCCCAGGCCGCAGGCCGCCCGAATTAGAAAATGCGTTTTTCGGTAGTAGTAGTTTTTTCGGCTCAAGAATGACGAAAGTATGCGACGTATTTAATCGTATCGAGTTTCAAGATTACTCAGCAGATAAGAAAAGACAAACGACACACAGGACTCAAGTAGATTATGAATCTTAGTTTTGAAAGCAACATGTCGTTAATAATCCGTTACTGAGCAGCTTCGTATTATGTCTCTGAAGCTAGAGAGCAAGGGTTTGATTTTTCAGTAGATTTTGTTTAGATAGCTAATATCGCTTTGCTTGCTGCCTGACTGTCGTCACGCGCCGTGAAAAACCGTTTAAAAAGTATCCGGCAATAAAACGAAACACATTTCTCAGATATATAATGATGGATGTTTATTCGATTCGACGTTTGAAAAATTCAGAAGGAAAAGAAATCGTAGAAATCATACTTCAAAACTTCATCAATTCAAGCAAAGCTAAACAAGCTCAATGTCCGAAATTTGGGGTCATGCCAAAGTTGTTTTAATAGCCTATTTATATACTTGCACAATACAAAAGCGCATTAATTTTAGAACCGCGGCACAGCGCTATTTAAAGCAGAATTTCCACGCTGAAAACAAGTCAGTGAACGGCAAAAATACAATCAAAATCAAAACGTCATTAGAGATTAGGGATCTGTTGAAGAAGAAGACGCTCAATGAGCGTATAGTCGGGTATTTAATATGACAATGAGAGTTGCGTGACGAGAAACAATTTATGTCGATGACTCATAAAGATTCGTGTACGTCTGTATTACATATTTAAACGTACTTGAGGTCACTTGATGTTGCATATTGATATCGCCACAAACGTGTCAAATAGTTATTGTTCGCTCAGGGCAGATACTGAGATAGTGCTAAGTCATGGTCTTCGACGACTAGAAGTGAAAGAAGCAGTTGACCTGTGCAGAAGAGAAATTATATTGTATCCAAGGCAAGCCATCCATCAGTTCCTCTTAAATACGCTCTCACATACAAACGCATACGCCGATTCGTGTGGGCCAACTCTAAAAGATGTTGAGCGTTTTCGACAGGGCCTTTACACGAACTCATCAAAAGCAAATCAATTGAACTCAAAGTCAAAAGGTAATGAAATGAACTCGACACATATATACATAGTCTCCCTCGTCACGCAACTGTCAGTCATTGTCAGGTCTCTCCTCACGCAACTGACATTGTCCTTGTCATAAGCCCGAGTGTACGCTCATTGAGCGTCTTGTTATTTATACTGTAGAGTCGAATCCCTAGATTTGCTAGTCTATTTCCTCCATCCACCAGCATACTCATCCAGGTTTCTCCAGCATGCCTGTGTTGCTAAATCTAATTATTTTTCTAAGATGCTCCAGAAGTTCAATTACAATTAAGCTTATTACATTTGTTTTGTAAATAGAGAGTGAAATCACAACAACAGTCATTACCATTATTTGGTGAAAGCATAAAATACCTGCTATTTATTATACATGTAAGCTTATGTATTTTACAAGCTTAGTACTGATTTAAATTTGATTTTGACATACAAAATGAGGGACTGCATACATTGATATGCCCTATAATATTGTTAGATAATTTTATAGTGGTGTCAACTACTGAAAGTATAGTCTATTATTATGTACTTTTCTAAAATCACTTACTCTTGTCTCTCTTAAATTTATTAGCAAAGAAGAATAAGGTCTAAGGTATGTCATGGCTATGTACATTGTCGTATGGTGAATGTACAAGTCATCATACATTGTATGAACAAAAATAAAATGGCCTTTTATATGCCTGTTATTACCCCCCGGGTATCATAAATAAGCTATTATTATGGGTTTTTGCACCACACACATTATTATTTCTCATTGGGGCCATTTCGTATAATGCACCCAGGGTGGTGTAAGGTTTTAGAGCCCCTGGATCATGATCATAATTAATTAATTATTACAGCGTGAAGCTCTCGACTATGCACCTCCTTTAATGTATTCACATACTTTTGTCTCACCATCCTCCAATTAGTGGGTTAGATCAGAGATATAGATAAGACCAATCCTGCAAAGCTGATTGGACAATGGGGCCGAGACGAAATTATGCAAATACATTTAGGTGGTCATACATTAACCATTTGTGTTTTGCGCTGAAAGGGTGGGGGTTGGGTGGAGGGTCTGTCACTGAGCCTGAACTCTGACAAATGTTTCAATGCATAAATTTTCATACCCTGTTTACTAGCTTATCACCCTGTTTCAATTCAGTTTGTACATTGCAAACATTATTTGTTACCTTGTAAGTTTGATGTTTCAGCGCTTGTGAGGGTGGCACACACACATGTACCAATTTAAAATGGTGTACTAAAACCTATTTTTGGGTAAGGGTGTGCCACGGACAACGCTCAAAAACCTGACCCGTATTCCAGACCTAAATTTTGATTTTCGCATACCCTAATTCCGGCAGATCTAAAGCCTTTAAAATGTACACCCCCTATCGGGTCGACCAGAACTAAAAACGCTTAACAATGTTTACCTTATCTCCAGCATTGAAAGTGGGAGCTAATGGAAAAACGTGCTTAAAGGGATATTGATAAAACTGATAGTAGGCGTTATTGGGCGGAAACCATAATTATAATAGAATACCGAATAGCTAGTATCAGCAATACGTACGTCTGAATACACCAGCCTAAAAAAGTGATCTAAATTGTATCGCTATAATAGCCTCTAAGTCTGCCGTTGTAGGCGGCACATACCCGTTATACATCGCTCGGAACACCATGGTTATGATTCTGTGCGCTCTCGTACTCGCTATCCCAGAGAAAATACGGCGCGCTGGGAGAAGCCGAAGTCTGTTGGAAATTGGTTCCGGAAGATCAAAATTGACTCAACATCGTTTTATGTATTGGTCGGACGCTTATATGGGCGACCCATTCAGTATCAAGTATTTCTGGTTTGAATTAGAAGGACAGCCGCCATTTTGAATTTTACTCGGAACAAGCATCCAAACAGACTTCGTTCCCAGGGGTATTTCTCTGGGAACGAGTA